>JXTB01000013.1:1071184-1180967 GCA_002914805.1 Parasponia andersonii
TTATTAGATGATGATCTAACGGTTAAAAAAAATATCTACACATAGGTAAAAAAAATACCTATTATATATATATATATATATATATATATATAACTTATGACCTTTTTTATAGTCTTACTTGCGAACGTATTAAAGAGTATTCCTTTTGTTTTTATAATTTTAAAACTAACTGTATACATAAAACTAATAAAACTAATATTTTTATTAAAATGTTTTACTTAGAAAGACCGTTCTAAATGGTTTTCCTAAAAAGTCATTCTAAAGACTTTTTCCTACCTCAATGTAAAGGAGATTTCTCAAACTAATTAGAATGAAATGGTTGTAGGTAAAAATAATTTATTATTACAAGTCATTTACAACTTGGTTAAAGTATCTATTTATAAAGTAAAAACAAAAATCTTCATTAAAAACTCTTATATATATATATACACAAATATATATATACATTATCTCATTATATGTATATGTCTATATATATATAATTTTATGGTGGTAAGAGAATTTATTTTCCAGCTATAGTTTTATAGTGCACTTAACGTGGGTTACCAACTAAATTAATTAGACATATTATAAGGTATCAATGGAGTCCTACACCACAATAATACGTGTGTTTGTCACTTAATGATTTAATTAATAAATTGAGTCTTACATGAGTCCTAACTAAATTATAATTATAATTAATCAATGACAAACTGACGCATACTAAGCACAACTAATGCCTATAACATTATTATAGCATTTTAAATGAAAAATCTAGGGTACCTAATGTATCGAATACTCTTTAATTATCGATAACTTATGAGGAGTAATTAACGGTTTCCCACTCTTTATTTATTTATTTTTTGATCAAGAAAAAAGTCACTGAGACAATCGCTACCTTGAAGCAGCAGCTAGCTGAGAAGGATGCAGAGCACGCACGGTGGATTGACGAGACTCAGTGACAAATGGCCGAAAAAGAAGCAGAGAACTAACGCCAGCTCGAGGAGACTCAGCGACAACTCAACGAGCAAAACCGGATGCTTCAAACATTGATTGCAAAGCTCAGCATCGAGATGCCACCGCCTTCTTGTATAGAATTGTAGACATTTTTTATTTTATAATATGTTCTAATTTTAGATACAATTTGTATATTTTCTTTATTTAATAAAATTTTTGAAAATATATCTTCTTCCAAATTTTAATATATTAGTTAACAAAATTAATTATTAATTAATTAATAATTACGACAATCAATTAAATAATTTTTTTTAACAAATTAATAAAATTTTTGCCGACGCAGAATTGTGTCGGTAAAAGTATTTTCTAGATATTTTCACCGACGCATTTTGTCATCAAAAAATATATTGTACGTTTTAAAATTATCTCTTTAATAATTTTCACCGACGCATTCATGCGTCGGTAATTATTTAACTTTCACCAACGGAGAAACGCATCTGTGAATATTAGCTTTCACCGATGACGTATTTACTCGTCAGTAAAAGTCAAGCAGATTTCGAATTTGGGCATATTTTTTCGGACAAAAAACTTTCGCCAACGTAAACCGTGCGTCGGTAAATCTCACTAATACGTCGGCGAAGGTTATTTTTGCCGACGAAATTAAATTTCTGTCAGTAAGTTACATTTAGATACGGTCTTACAGTAAATAATTCAGTGACACTAAAAAATGTCACTAATAATATAGTAACAATTAATGCCACTAAAAAAGAAGATAGAGTGGCATTTAAAATATCACTAAGCTTTTAATCGCGCAAGTGTCTTTTACATTTTCTACAAATGTCACTAATCTTATAAATATCACTAAAAATAAGTAACAATGACACTTTTAAATGTTATATATGAGGATNGTAAATTACATTTAGCTACGGTCTTACACCGATGATAGTCGCCGACGAAGAATTGCGTCGGCAATTATTAAATATCTTTCTCCGACGTTTTATATTACTTTTTGCGTCGGCAAAAGTCATATTTTTTGTAGTGCTTCTTTATTTTCTAGCTAGCAATGTGATCATGTGGATCATCCCCAAGTTTCTATGTCATATTTCTTTTTGCAAGCTAGTTTTGTTTTATTTTGTTTTGAAATTATCAATTTTTTTAACGTTTCTTTGAATTAGTTGTTCGGTTTACTTATTTAATTAATTGAAGAATTCATCTGATATAACTCATTTATAGAGAAAAAGAAAGTAATTTGAGTAAAATCAAGAGGAAAACGAAAGCAAATATTTTCTCTTCTTTGTTTTTATTTCTCTTCAGTAAACTTCTATATTATTTTCCATAACAAAATTATATTTATTTGTTTTTCATTTATTTATTTTTCAGAAATTTGATGAGAGACATGCCGACAAGAGATGAGTGCACGACTAAGCAAAATCGATATTTTTCAAGAATCCGATGAGTGAAATGCCGATGAGAATTATACAAGGACTACCTACGCAAAGTGAAGAACTCAATTTACTGTTTTAGCAGATGATCTATTTTTGTAGACTTTAATTCGATATATTTTGTGTAAATTTTGAATTCATGTAACATTAATTACTTTTATCAATCAATAATCTATTTATTATTAAATTTTCAGTTTTTTATAGTTTTCATAATTGTAAATATTATATTGGAATTGTTACCTCGATTATAAACTAGTAAAAAATAAAAAGAAACTTACAAAACTAAGTCGATTAGTTTATATGCAATAAATACAGTTATGTATAATAATTTGCTAGCATCCAAATATCGTTGGTAACATTTTTTTTTTATGGATTATTAAAGAAAATAAAAAATAAATCCATATTATATTTTTTTTCTAAAAAAAAAAGAAACCAAAATTTTTACAACTAACAATGATTTTTTTTGATATGATATGGATTAGTGATGTTTTTTCAAATATAATTAATGTATATAGTTTAATAACATTTTTAAAATGATGCTAAAACTTTTCTTTTATATTTTGAAATATCTTTTATTTATTAAGTTAAATAATTCAGTGACACTAAAAAATGTCACTAATATCATATAGTAACAATTAATGCCACTAAAAAAGAAGATAGAGTGGCATTTTAAAATATCACTAAGCTTTTAATCGCACAAGTGTCTTTTACATTTTCTACAAATGTCACTAATCTTATAAATATCACTAAAAATAAGTAACAATGACACTTTTAAATGTTATATATGAGGATTTTTGTTGTAATGACTTGAATTCTTTTTTGTTCTTGAAGAAAAGATATTACCTATTTATCTTTTTTATAGTATTAGTTGTATATATATATATATATTTATATATATATGGGTATCAATCTATTAGGTATTTTTTACCTATACATAGGTATCATTTTGGCCAACGAAAATTTTTTTTGCTATTTTTTTCTATTAAAAAGTTAAAAAGAGAAATAATATTAATTATGCATTTCTTTTTTATGTACTTTATTATAGTCATTAGATCACTAATAGATGATGATCTAACGGTTAAAAAAAATACCTGTACATAGGTAAAAAAAAACAAATACCTATTGGATATATATATATTTATATAACTTATGACCTTTTTATAGTCTTACTTGTGAACGTATTAAAGAGTATTCCTTTTGTTTTTACAATTTCAAAACTAACTGTATACATAAAACTAATAAAACTAATATTTTTATTAAAATGTTTTACTTAGAAAGACCATTCTAAATGGTTTCCCTTAAAAAGTCGTTCTAAAGACTTTTTCCTACTCAATGTAAAGGAGATTTCCCAAACTTATTAGAATGAAATGGTCGTAGGTAATAATAATTACATGTCATTTACAACTCGGTTAAAGTATTTATTTATAAAGTAAAAACAAAAATCTTCAGTAAAAACTCTTCTATATATATATATATATACACAAATATATATATATATATATATTATCTCATTATATATATACATCCATTATATGTATATGTCTATATATATATATATAATTTTATGGTGGTAAGAGAATTTATTTTCCAGCTATAGTTTTATAGTGCAGTTAAGGTGGGTTACCAACTAAATTAATTAGACATATTATAAGACATTAGTGGTGTCAAACAACACAATAATACGTGTATTTGTTACTTAATGATTTAACTAATAAATTAAGTCTCACATGAATTTCAACTGAATTATAATTATAATTAATTAATGACAAACTGATGCATACTAAGCATTACAAATGCCTATAACATTATTATAGCATTTTAAACCAAAAATCTGGGTACCTAATGTGTCTAATAGTCTTTAATTATTGATAACTTATGAGGAGTAATTAACGGTTTCCCACTCTTTATTTATTTATTTTTTGACGAAGAAAAAAGTCAAAGATTTACGAATCTTCACTAATTGAATGGTTTAAGTGTATAGAAAGTTGGAATTGTTAAACGAATTAAAAATTGTATAGGTTGATTTGGATTAACATCTTAGACTTATTTATTATTTTTTTATTGGAAATGTGCACTTAGACCGAAACGCCCAACATAAAGCTAATAAAGTAGCCGATATAAGTTATAACTAATTAATTGCCTCTGTTACCCCCACCAAAAATACATATCCATTATCCATACACCATACTAGCACAAGACTCCAACATTTTGTTCACACTAATTGTCATTGGTTGAGTTCCATTAATAGCATTGCCGTCTTCAAATTTACATTTCCAAAAAAAAAAAAATGCTAAAGGGGGCATGTGGACGCAGTACCAATAATAGAGGTGAAGCCCATATTTTTAAATTTATATGTACGCTTCATTTCTATTAATTGTGTGCTAAGCAGTGATGCTTCGTATTGTCTGCAAACAATGTTATGGGTACTGCTAGTCCCTAATACCATATAAAGTATTAGCCTATTAACGAGAGGTTATACTTGATAGACTAAGTTCCATACAAGAATTATAATTATGAAATATACCAATAATAAATCATGTGACAATGTTAGACATTATACAATATTTTATAGTAATATTGCTCAATATAAAATTACAAGACCCATAACTATTAACATGTGGCGTTGAACACTGTAAAGACCCTTTAATATTACTCTTTTCAATATCTTGTCCGAACTCGAATTTTTTTGTGTTCGATTGAAGTGGTCCTCATGTTGATACATCTGAGTTAATAATGCAACATCTAGATATCTATCAGACTGTCAATAGACCACACGGAATGTCTACAACTATATGTACACTTTATAAATTACTGCGAGCCGCAGTGGCTTCATCTCAACATTTAGATGTTCGTCCGACTCCCGACTCCCGTAGAGTCCTTGGATAGTGCCATAATGACTTCATAAGTACTACTGACAACATATATATTGTTTTCGTTATATTTTTTTTACGCTTTTAAAGCAAAACATCTGTCGTATATTCAAATAAATCTACGGTCAATACAAAGGGTAGGTTCCAACCAAAGTGGAACTGTCATGACCCAAAATCTGGTCTAGTGGCAGAAGGAGAATTTCATAAAAGTGAGAAATTCTTTAATTTATTTGAAAAGTATCAAAAGTTCTAATTTTTACAAAAACAGTCCATTTAAATAAAATAATCAGAATTCTATCCCGTGAATCACTCCCACAGTTCGTATACACCACCAAACATAGATTGAATAATTACTTAAAAAACATGAAATTAAATATAAAACCCAGCATCATCATCATCCACCAAAAAGTCAAACACCAGAATGACATACATAAGTTTGCAGACAAAATAGAAGCAATAATCTTGGTTCAATGCTAACACAAAATCCAAATAGTCCAAAGACTACGACAATAAACTTATAGCATTACCAAGAGACGAACTGCAATCAGGATGACTTCTTACTCATCTTGATCACTAAGATCGCACTGGACACCACCTGAGGAGAAAGGTAGGGGGGTGAGCATACAATACCCAGTAGGAAAATAGTTAACTCGGAGAAAAACAATTCAGTGATGGGAATCTCCTGCATGGTTAGTTCAAATCCAAAACATACACACACGTATATATATATACTCCAGACCGGGAGCCAATATATATATAATAGTGTAATCAAAACCATCACTCTATATGCACATGACACAAATCAACCTATACCCATGAGCTCACATCCTCTCATCTGTAGAAACCCAGGATGATGGCACTAAGTGTACCTAACAGCTTGCCTGATACCTAAGCCTATACCCGGAGGGGACACCCATGTGTCACCTACCAAACTTGGAGGGGCAACCGAATTGCCTACACCTGCCAAATAGGGAGGTAATCAGAAGTAACAAGACCTCGTGCGAGTTTACGGACTTTCACCGACGGTGGGGCATGCAGCGCCACACTGTAAAACCCATGATGCTAACACGGTGCTCATGTATGATCCTATGGCACGTGCAATACAGAATTGAAGTGTAAAAACTACTGTACTCTGGTTTTTCAATAAAACATGCATAATAGGGTTTTATAGAAAAACGGGCAGCATAACGACCCTATTTTTGATATACCTAAAATAACCTACACACAGCAAATTCCCAGAGCAGTACAGTATATATTGTATAACCAGATTCCATCACATATAATTCAAATCATTAAAAACACACTTGTTCTTATATGCTGCAGAAAATAAGTTTTAACTCAAAAACGGTATAAAACGAAGGTAACTAAACCCCTACCTCAACAGAATAGCGACATCACATTATTGAGTCCTTAAGGTGTCGTTGACGATTGCCCGGAGGGTCGGGATCCAATTCCAAGCCCTCGATCGTCCTCGTGTGAAAAACCAACTTTCTCACCGGAGCTTTAATTCCACAAATAGACCTCTTCACTGAATTCTTAGCACCCAAAATAACTAGGTTAGACATATAACTTGTCCAATTCAGGTCCGGGCCCATACCGGACTAGTGGCACGCAAAACGAGATAAAATCTAACGGCCAAAATCACCAAACCACACAATATATATATCAAACTTCTCTATTTTTCGAGTACATTCCAAAAATACAATCAAAAACAAAATCTAATGGCCGGATCGAGAACAATAACCATAAACTCGAAATGACCAAAAATAGCAACTTTCAGTCCGGGCAAAATGAAGTTGAGATATATATACCTTGATGATCCTTGTGACGATAAGAATCCAACGGGACCGGTTCGAGGCCGAATGGTGGCCGGATTCGTCGCCAGTGACGGAAAAACCGAAATGAGTCAAAACGGCATCAATGGCTTTTTCCGGCGACACAAGCAGCGGCAGCAAATTGCGAGGGGCAGCAGAGGTTCGTGGCAACCTGGCAGAGGCTCGCCGACTGGTTGGGGTGGCGGACGGCGGACGGTGGACGGAGGCAGTCCTGCGGTGGTGAGGCCGAGAGAAGAGAGAGAAAGAGATTTTTGGGGAGAGAGAGAGAGAGAAGAAAAGAGGGGATTGGTTGAGCAAGGCCAAGTNTATAAAACGAAGGTAACTAAACCCCTACCTCAACAGAATAGCGACATCACATTATTGAGTCCTTAAGGTGTCGTTGACGATTGCCCGGAGGGTCGGGATCCAATTCCAAGCCCTCGATCGTCCTCGTGTGAAAAACCAACTTTCTCACCGGAGCTTTAATTCCACAAACAGACCTCTTCACTGAATTCTTAGCACCCAAAATAACTAGGTTAGACATATAACTTGTCCAATTCAGGTCCGGGCCCATACCGGACTAGTGGCACGCAAAACGAGATAAAATCTAACGGCCAAAATCACCAAACCACACAATATATATATCAAACTTCTCCATTTTTCGAGTACATTCCAAAAATACAATCAAAAACAAAATCTAATGGCCGGATCGAGAACAACAACCATAAACTCGAAATGACCAAAAATAGCAACTTTCAGTCCGGGCAAAATGAAGTTGAGATATATATACCTTGATGATCCTTGTGACGATAAGAATCCAACGGGACCGGTTCGAGGCCGAATGGTGGCCGGATTCGTCGCCAGTGACGGAAAAACCGAAATGAGTCAAAACGGCATCAATGGCTTTTTCCGGCGACACAGGCGGCGACAGCAAATTGCGAGGGGCAGCAGAGGTTCGTGGCAACCTGGCAGAGGCTCGCCGACTGGTTGGGGTGGCGGACGGCGGACGGTGGACGGAGGCAGTCCTGCGGTGGTGAGGCCGAGAGAAGAGAGAGAAAGAGATTTTTGGGGAGAGAGAGAGAGAAGAAAAGAGGGGATTGGTTGAGCAAGGCCACGTGGCCCAACCTTATAGGGTTGTGCAATTTTTCAAAAATTGCACATAGGTCTCCAAAATTTCAAATCTCTATCAATTTAGTTCCCTAAAATTTACAATTTAGTCCATCGGAATAAAACTTTTACAAATTAGTCCCCACAATATTTTATCCGAAAAATTGGTAAAATGTCCAAATTACCCTCGAAAATTCCGGGTTTTTACATTTTCCCCTCCTTATAAGACTTTCGTCCCGAAATTCAAAATACAAGTCAAGGTTTTACATCACAATACAACTTCGAACTGAAAGTTAAACAAACAAGGGTACTTCTCGTACATCTCCGTCTCGAGTTCCCAAGTAGCCTCGTCCTCTTTGTGATGTTCCCAAAGCACCTTGACAAGTGGTATATCTCTGTTGCGAAGTACCTTCAACTCTCTAGCCATCAAGCGAACAGGCTACTCTTCATAGGACACATCCTCTTGGATCGGTACATGCACGTACTGAACAACATGAGATGGGTCCAGTATATACTTCTTCAACATCGACACGTGAAACACATTATGCACGTGACCCAACTGTGCAAGTAGATTTAAGCGATACACCACTAGTCCAATTCTCTCAGTGATCTCAAAGGGACCAATATACCTCGGAGCAAGCGTACCCTTAACTCCAAATCTTGTAACACCTCGCCTTGCAGTCACTTTCAAGAATACGGAATCACCAGTATTGAACTCTACCTCACGCCTCTTCAAGTCAGCATAACGCTTCTGGTGACTCTGAATCTCTTTGAGTCTCTCTTGGATATCCTTGATCTTCTCAGTAGTCTCCTCAATCAGTTCAGGTCTGAGAGTAACATGCTCTTTTGGTTCTGCCCAACACAAAGGCAATCTACACGGCCTCCCATATAACACTTTATATGGAGCCACAACCACACTGGTCTGGTAACTGGTATTATAAGCAAATTCCACCAAAGGAAGATGATCATCCCAGTTCCAACCAAAATCCAGTATGCAATAACATAGCATGTCCTCAAGAATCTGAATGGTCCTTTCAGACTGACCGTCTGTCTCAGGATGGTGAGCTGTACTGATATCCAACTGCGTACCAAACGCTTTCTGCAAGGCTCTGTTTGCAAAGAAAGCTGATGGTTCGTTGAGACTTTGTGTGGATTACTGGAAGTTGAACCAGTTGACAGTGAAAGATGAGTTGTTTGATCAACTCGGTGGTTCAAGGTTCTTTTCTAAGGTCGATTTGAGATCCAGTTATCATCAGTTGAAGATAAGAGAGGATGATATACCGAAGACAGCATTCAGAACCCGATATGGTCACTTTGAGTATCTGGTGATGCTATTTGGTTGAACGAATGCACCTGCAGCCTTTATGGATCTCATGAATCGAATTTTCAGGCCGTTTTTGGATAGTTTTGTGGTTGTGTTCAATGACGATATCCTGGTGTATTCCAAGACTCGAGAAGAGCATACTGAACATCTGGGGATAGTACTCAAGACCTTGAGAGATCATCAGTTGTACGCCAAGAAATCGAAGTGTGACTTTTGGATGTCAGAAGTGAAGTTCTTGGGCCATGTGATTTCTCACGGAGGTATTTCAGTCGATCCAACTAAGATCGAAGCTATTCTGAGTGGAAAAGACCGAGAAATGTGACGGAGGTACGTAGTTTCCTTGGATTGGCAAGCTACTACCATCGTTTTGTGCAAGATTTCTCGAGAATTGCTTTGCCTTTGACCAAGTTGACCAGGAAGGACATCAAGTTTGTTTGGGATCACGAGAGTGAAGAAGCTTTTGTCAGATTGAAGCAGAGTTTGACCACCGCACCTGTTCTTACTGTTCCTGACAGTAACGAGCCTTATGTGGTATATACCGATGCTTCAAATACGGGTTTGGGATGGGTCTTGATGCAGAATGGTCGAGTAGTGGCTTATGCTTCTCGTCAGTTGAAGCCACATGAAAGGAACTATCCCACCCATGATCTGGAACTTACGGCAGTGATCTTTGCCTTGAAGATTTGGCGATGTTACTTGTATGGTGTGAAGTTTGACATATTCTCCGATCATAAGAGTTTGAAGTATCTCTTTACCCAGAAGGATTTGAACTTGAGACAGCGAAGATGGGTTGAGTATATGGAGCATTATGACTTCGACCTACAGTACCATCCCGGTAAGGCCAATGTTGTAGCCGATGCACTGAGTAGGAAGCCTCATAGTGCACTAGCTGCACTGGTGTTTGAAGATTGGAAAAACTCAGTTGCGATTGGTGATTACAACTTGCAGTACTTCGAGAATGAAGACGTGGCTTACCTAAGCAACATTGTGATTTCACCATCTTTTCTCCAGACTGTCCAGCAGAGTCAGTGGCAAAACAGGGAGTTGAGGACAACCTGGAACCGACTTCAAAATAGTGAACAGTTAGATGGTTGGAGTACTAACAGAGAAGGGTTTTTGCTTTTCAATGGGAAGTTGGCTGTAGCTAATGATCCTAATCTTCGAGAAACCATTCTAATAGAGGCTCAAAATCAAGGTTTGCAGTACATCCAGGTAGTACCAAGATGTACCGGGACTTGAAACGGCAGTATTGGTGGAAAGGAATGAAGGAGGATGTAGCTACTTTTGTGGCTAAGTATTTGACTTGTCAGCAAATCAAAGCTGAACACCAGAGGCCAGCTGGATTACTTCAGCCGTTGCCAATTCCGGAGTGGAAGTGGGACAAGATCACGATGGACTTCGTGACTAGTTTGCCGAAGACCTTGAGGAAGAACGACGCAGTTTGGATGATAGTCAATCGGTTAACAAAGAGTACTCACTTTATACAAATCCGGATGGACTACTCTCTTACTAAACTCAGTAGACTGTATGTGGAGAACATCATACGCTTGCATGGTGCGCCTTCAAGCATAGTATCTGACAGAGATCCAATGTTCACTTCTAAATTTTGGAAAACAGGAGCACCCCAAAGAGAAGTGCTACTGCGAATAAAGCCCTTGGACAGCAGATCGTCCAACTGTTCTCTTAATTCTTCCATCTCAGCAGGTACCATGCGATAGGCTGGAATAGAAACTGGCTGAGCTCCAGGAACTAGTTCAATACAAAACTCGATCTTCCTATCAGGTGGTAACCCTGGAAGGTCTTCAAGAAACACCTCTGAATACTCACACACCACCGGAATCCATAGGTCTTGATCGTCTATCCTCACCTTATCATCCATGGTAAACAAGTTCCTATAACACTCAAGTTTCTTCCTTCTACCCATGCACGCTTTCAGAACATGACTAGGCTTCAACGGACTCATCCCAGCCTGATAGACAATAGGATATCCATCACTAGGAAAAAGAGTCACCCGCTTCTTATGACAGTCCACAACGGCTCGATACTTTGACAACCAATCCATACCGAGTATCACGTCATACTGTCTCATCGGCAACACAATCAAATCAGCAAGAAGCTTCCTATCGCCAATCACAACCCGACAAGACTTACACACACTAGACACATCGGCCATTCCTCCCAATGGTGTACCCAACGATAATACATAATCCAACTCAGAAAATTTCAACCCCAATAGTTGAGCAAACAATAAGGATATGAATGAATGGGATGCACCAGTATCAAACAAAACATGTGTCCAAGAGTGTGAAAGAAGGATCATACCGTCAACAACATCTCGACCAGTGCGATCCTGAGTGTCGTCTGCCCCAGTAAAAGCATAGGCTTGGCCAGTCACCTTTCTTTTCCCTTTGTTGCCTCTTCCCTGGCCAAGACGGCTGCTGCTAGATCCTGGACCACTACTGCCATATCCACGCCCACCCTGACTCCCTGAAGCTTGAGGAGTCTGAAAGTTCTGAGTGAAACCCTGAGGGCGGTACTGATGCTGATAAGGCTGAAGGGAAGTAAAAGCCTGCGAAACACCCTGTGACTGTTGTGGCCTTGCCTGAGTGCTCTGATAAGAAGCAGAACCTGACTGGCTCCTCTGCAGTCCTCCCTAAGAAAGAGGAGATTTCTGCAGACGGTTGGGACACTCCTTCTTCCGATGACCCTGCTGGCCACAAACAAAATATCCTCCATACGGACTAACTCTGCCACCCTCAGAAGAACCACTACTGTTTCAGCTGTCATTGCTCGGAGTACTCTGGGCTGACCACTGCCCCTGGTTCCTTCTGGTGGCTTTCTTGTCATTTCCTCTCTGCTGGTTCCTCCTGGAATCCAAACTTTCTTCGATGGCCTCTGCTCGCTGGGCAGCCACTGTAATCTCAGGAAGAGTGTGGAAAGTCTGAGTGCCAATTCTGTTGTAAATATTCCGATTCAGACGACTCCTGAACTTAGCAACTCAGTACTTCTTACTCGTACCTGGTCCAAGAGCAATACTTGCCAACTCAATGAACTCTATCAGGTACTCATTCACCGTACTGTTACCTTGGGTCAGAGTCTCAAATCGGTTCAGAACTTCATCCTGTTAATCCTCATTGACATACTTGGCCTTGAAAATCCGTTCAAAGTCTTCTCAAATCAAGCCCACTACATCTTGCATCCATTCCACTATTTCCCACCAACGAATGGCACTCCCTGTCAAATGGGTAACAGAAAATACAGCCCAAAACTCAACTAGAGTACCAAGGCCTCAAAAGTGCCTCTCCATCTCACGCAACCAAGCAATTACCGTGAGGGCTTCTAGTCTACCATCAAACTGACCTGGCTGAAGACGCATGAACCGTTGAAGGTGATCAGCCTGATCCAACTGACGTTCCCTCGGAGCTAGAGGTTGATAGTCTGGATTGCTCATCTGGACGAATGCCTACTGCATTGCCTCGATCAGATGAGTGAAATCCGGACGAGGAGGTTCGGCATCTGGCTGGTGCCTCGGAACTCTTCTAGGAGGCATCCTTAAAGTCTGAAACAATATGCCAAACTGTTAGTGCGATAATGATGAATGCTTGCCATAAAAATCAACTTCAATCTAGTTCAATGGTGATACGTCCGAGCTGTTGAACTCAAAGCTCTGATACCAAAAATTTCTGTCACGACCCAAAACCCGGGCTAGTGGCAGAAGGGGAATTTCACAAAGGTGAGAAATTCTTTAATTTATTTGAAAAGTGTCAAAAGTTATAGTTTTTACAAAAACAGTCCATTTAAATATAAAATAATCAAAATTCTATCCCGTGAACCACTCCCACAGTTCGTATACACTACCAAACATAGATTGAATAATTACTTAAAAAAACATGAAATTAAATACAAAACCCAGCATCATCATCATCCACCAAAAAGTCAAACACTAGAATGACATACATAAGTTTGCAGACAAAATAGAAGCAATAATCTTGGTTCAATGCTAACACAAAATCCAAATAGTCCAAAGACTACGACAACAAACTCTTAGCATTACCAAGAGACGAACTGCAATCAGGATGACCTCTTACTTCTCTTGATCACCTAGATCGCACTGGACACCACCTGAGGAGGAAGGTAGGGGAGGTGAGCATACAATGCCCAGTAAGAAAATAGTTAAATCAGAGAAAAACAGTTCAGTGATGGGAATCTCCTGCATGGTTAGTTCAAATCCAAAACATACACACACGTATATATATATATATATATATATAATCCAGACCGGGAGCCAATATATATATAATAGTGTAATCAAAACCATCACTCCATATGCACATGACACAAATCAACGTATACCCATGAGCTCACATCCTCTCATCTGTGGAAACCCAAGATGATGGCACTAAGTGTACCTAACAGCCTGCCTGATACCTAAGCCCATACCCGGAGGGGACACCCATATGTCGCCTACCAAACCTGAAGGGGCAACCGAATTGCCTACACCTGCCAAATAGGGAGGTAATCAGAAGTAACAAGATCTCGCGCGAGTTTACGGACTTTCACCGACGGTGGGGCATGCAGCGCCACACTGTAAAACTCACGATGTTAACACGGTGCTCATGTATGATCCTATGGCATATGCAATACAGAACTGATGTGTAAAAACTACTGTACTCTGGTTTTTCAATAAAACATGCATAATAGGGTTTTATAGAAAAGCGGGCAGCATAACGACCCTATTTTTGATATACCTAAAATAACCTGCACTCAACAAATTCCCAGAGCAGTACAGTGTATATCGTATAACCAGATTCCATCACATATAATTCAAATCATTAAAAA
The DNA here is from genome assembly GCA_002914805.1 of Parasponia andersonii. Lineage (NCBI taxonomy): Eukaryota > Viridiplantae > Streptophyta > Magnoliopsida > Rosales > Cannabaceae > Trema > Trema andersonii. The sequence continues at coordinate 1,085,517 of JXTB01000013.1, forward strand.
CACACTTGTTCTTATATGCTGCAGAAAATAAGTTTTAACTCAAAAACGGTATAAAACGAAGGTAACTAAACCTCTACCTGAACAGAATAGCGACACCACACTATTGAGTCCTTAAGGTATCGTTGATGATCGCTCGGAGGGTCGGCATCCAATTCCAAACCCTCGATCGTCCTCGTGCGAAAAACTAACTTTCTCACCGAAGTTTCAATTCCACAAACGGACCTCTTCACTGAATTCCTAGCACCCAAAATAGTTAGGTTAGACATATAACTTATCCAATTCGGGTCCGGGCCCACACCGGACCGGTGGCACGCAAAACGAGACAAAATCTCGACTGTCCGATCTCGATTTTTGTGCCGATCACCAAACTACATAATATATATATATATATCAAACTTCTCCATTTTCCGAATACATTTCAAAAATGCAGTCAAAAACACAATCCAACGGCCGGATCGAGAACAACAACCATAAAGTCGAAATGACCAAAAATGGCAACTTTCAATCTGGGAAAAATGGAGTTGAGATATATATACCTTGATGATCCTTACGACGATACGATTCCAACGGGATCGGTTCGAGGCTGAATGGTGGCCGGAATCGTCGCCGGTGACAGAAAAATCGAAATGGGTCAAAACGGCATCAATGACTTTTTCCGACGACATAGGCGGCGGCAGCAAGCGGCGAGGGGCGACAGAGCTTGGTGGCAACCTGGCAGAGGCTCGCCGGCTAGTTAGGGTGGCGGACGGTGGCCGGAGGTAGTCCTGCGGTGGTGCGGCCGAGAGAGATCCGAGAGAGGAGAGAGAGAGATTTTCGGGGAAAGAGAGAGAGAAGAAGAGAGGGGATTGGTTGAGTAGGACCACGTGGCCCAAAATTATAGGGCTGTACAATTTTTCAAAAATTATACATAAGTCCCCAAAATTTCAAATCTCTATTAATTTAGTCCCCTAAAATTTGTAATTTAGTCCATCGGAATAAAACTTTTGCAAATTAGTCCCCACAATATTTTATCCGGAAAATTGGTAAAATGTCCAAATTACCCTCGAAAATTCCGGGTTTTTACAGAAACCTCTTCAATCCAACGGACAAAACTATCTAGAGAAATAGCCCTTTTAGCTTTACTATCAGCTGCATCATTACAAGAACCGGGTAATATATCTAACAGACTAATTAATATAATGAAGAAGAAATAAGATATCTTAAACCACCACACCTAACTGAGAATTAAACTTTCCCTGCAACAAATTAACAACTCCAACGCAATCTGATTCTATCACAAAAGGCAAAATTCCAATGTCTTTTGCAATAAGCACAATACCATCTCTAATAGCCAGAGCCTCTGCTAAAGCCACATCCATTCCCTCACCACCCCCTGCGGAAACTGCAAGAACTTCTCCTTTCCAATTTGGGATGATAAAAAGAACGGACTTAACAATTCTTTGAAGAAACTAGACGTGTGGATGGGGGCGGAGGGAGAAGAGGTACGCCCCCACTGGATTTAGTTGAAGAACAAATTTTACATGTACTTAAAAAAAAAAAAAAAAAAAAAAAAAAAAAAAAAAAAAAAAAAAAAAAAAAAAAAAGTGGTATGGCAGAAAATTTAATCAATGAAGAAAAAAAGTGGTATTTACTTAATTTATTCCATTTTACTTTTAAAACATGAACATTTCCTTAAAACAATTTTAGAAAAAATATTTGGTCATCCGCTTAATTTTCCTAATCAAATTTCCTCCTAATAAAATATAAAAAACAAAAAAAAAAAAAAAAAAAAAAAAAAAAAAAAAAGAAACGTACCCTCTCATAAAAGGTTATACATCTGTTAATGTAAAAAATATTTTGGGCCAAATCATCAAACCTTAGCGCCTCTAAGTTGTACTGGGCCAATACTATGATTCTTCTCTGGCCATAGTAAAGACTAGACTTATGAATTTAACCTATAAAACCTATTTCAAAAGAAAAAAAACTAGGCGATCTACGGTCTCTTTAGAAAAGAATTAGAAAAGTATGGTGGGTCTGTTTTTTTAATCCCGTACTGCAGTTTTAGAAAAATACCAATTTTTAGAAAAACAGCTTTTTTTTAATAGTAACTAGTAACTAATAATCAGTTTTTAAGCACTGATAACTAGTGACTAAATTTACTTATAAATGTTTACAACTTGTAACTAATAACCAATTTTAGGAACTAATAACCATTTTAATAATGGTATTTGCTAAAATATTTTTTTAAAGTGATACTTTTCCAAAAAATATAAAAATTGGAGAAAAAAATAAATTAGCCCACTGTAATTTGTAAAATTATTTTTTAAGTTTTATAAGTAAAAGTGTTAGAAACTCTTTCAAAAGAAAAAGGAAAATAAAATACTTAAGGGTCATTAAGAAAGTGGACTATTCATGACTTGTGGAGGATGCTCAAACTCAAAGTTGCAAAATCAAAATGGCTCAGTGCTTGGTTAATTCAAAGGGTACAAATCAATAAGTCATAAAAGTAAGACTCAAGAGGAGGAGTTAATAGCAAAAGTTTAATTCTTCTCACTATTATTTTTCCTATTCCTTTTTTTTTTAATCAAAGTTACAATTTAATAGAAGTAGAGATTTAAGTATTATAAATTAAAGAAATAAAAGTAAACGATATATGTTTTTTGAATTACTTATTTAAATATTTTTTTTTGTTGATTTTTAGGAAAGAAGTATGAAAAAATATTTCAAAAGAAAATTAGATTATCTAAATCTATTGATAAGAAAGATTGGTAAAGAAGTTATCATAGAACGTTTTCAGGCAATGAAATTTCTTAGACAACAGTTATAATACTTAGAAAGTACAATATTTTGATGTATAATAGTTTTAGTATTATTTTCTCAGCAACCTTTTTTGAGTCTTAATTAAATTATGCCCTAGAGGAATTTCTGACTCCACTTTTGCATACGAATCTTGCTGAGATATTTATATATATAATACTAACGATACTTTCATGTGGCTAGTTAAGAGATACTGTAACTCTACATTACATGTGGGTATACTCATTTGTACTAACTTGCACTATAGATCAATTTAAAGGTTGTACTATTCATTTCGATTCACATGTGATCGTGTATATCTTGTTTGTAACGATGAATAAAGTGAAAAGAATTTTATTCTCTATTTGTTTTTCTAAAGGGTTAATTATAGTAATGAAATCTAAATTATAATTATTATATTATTTTGACTTTTGCATTTTTAATTTATATAACAATAATCCTTAAATTATATAACAATAATCCTTGAATTATGCAATCATTACAGTAGTGATCTTTTGGTTATAAATTATTAGTTTTTTAATAGAAAATATTCATGTACAAAGCGTATAATTGGACATGTTTTTGCTTCTATGAGTAGGAGTCAAGTTTTTATGTATAATTATCAAATTATGTGTTTTGCACGTGATTTATTTCATTTCAATATTTAACAGTTTATGAAAAAAAATCATTAACAATTGTATAAGTATTGGTAGTTAACTGTGTAAGTTGAAAATTTAGAATCTCATTCATGACTACATTTGTTAAACTATATACTTTGTAACGACCCATTTTCATTAAATATTTAATAGTTTGCGATTAAAAAATCATCACTATAACAATTGTATAATTAAGGAGTTATTATTATATAAATTGAAAATTTAGAAGTATCAAGTATAGTTTTAGGGCTATTAATTTAATGTTAACTCCTTTCCAAACACTATTAGAGATGAAAGCAAAAAAATCATCAGAACAATAGCTAGAAAATGACATACCTATAAATATCCTATGTCGTGGAATTTGAAAGCTTTAAACAGTTGAAATCAATGTACTAAAAACGACAACTATAACCGAGGCTACTGATCAAAACCATAATTGCGCCTACCAATCAACCCTGATGTACCAAAAACTCAGATTGACTTCGAATTCCGAAACCTAGTCGCCACCGGAGCCGTCGTTTTCCACCGAAATTTGTGCTGCAGCTATACCCAACAAGACTTGCTATAAAACTAATCACCATCTCAACTACATTGCACCCTTGCTCATGCTTTGCACCGCCTCCCTCTCAAGTCACATATGCTCTCATACAAAATTTTCAAGTTGACCGTATCAAATTTTCAGGTCTCTGCTCACATAACTAGACCTTTTTCATCACACCATCCGCTATTTATACCGCACTAGTCTGCTGATATAGCTCCAATTCCAACCATATAACATTAAACCCCAGGAAGACAACATCCCCTTATATCATAGTGAACCCCATACCCATCCCAGGAAGAAGTGAACTCACACATCTTTAACCTGTGAACCATAGTGGACGCATGAAACAATCTAGGTCCAAGTTCTTTGTTATCATCGGGGCTTAATTTCTCAGGTATTATTTTTGACCATTCATCGAAAGGCGACCTAGGTGCCTATAGAGGGTCCTTGTCCACCATCATAATAGGGACAAAGCTATTGACTCGGCCTTGGCCTCATATTAATGAGAAATAATGTTAATTATTCATGCCTAATGAGTTGCTTAATTGTTACCTACTTATTGCTTATTTATGCTCCATCTATGTGCTTATTTCCTAAGTGATTGCCACAACTGAATTTACTTATATTGTACTTTCTCAATGCTTTATAATTGCCTATTGTATGTGAAATGCTTAAAGTTTGGCTAACCAATAAGTTTATTTGCGTACAGAAGTGAGTTCTATGTTGACTTGCTAGCTTAATTAGCTTAAAGTGCAAACAAGTGTTGCATGTTCCGTCTATTCGAAGAGCCAAAAAGGGCACACTCTATAACACTTATCCTAGTAATTAGACGATTGCGAGTGTTGTGCAGTCTTGAATATATAATGGCAAGCATTTAGGAGGTTCCTTTCTCTAATTATTATAGTCTGATGTTTATTTAATTTAATACTAATTGCATTTTGATATTCCAAATTGAATACATTCAAAGTTTAATCTAATAGTAATTAAATTTTAAATGTCTCCCATTGTGATAACTATGAAGATAATGCATATCAAGACATTGTTTTCCCATATATCATAGTTGTCTAATACTGATTTCATGATAAGAAACACCTGAGAACTGCTATCCTTTTTTTTTTTTAAATATATTCTTTGTACCTTTTTTTTTCCCCCTCCTCTTTGATAAAATGAGAAACACTGACAACATGGACAGCAGACACATGCAACAAAATAAGTGTCTTACTCAAGCTGTGCAAAATGCTTATGCTTAGCAACATGTGATAATTACTAGAAAAAGTTCTAGAGACAACTAAATTCTACACTATAGATGGTCCACTCCACTATATATTATTAATCGTATTTGAGACGTAGATCTCAACGAAGTGAAACATACACAAAAAACAAGAAATAGATCAATACAATATGTTATAAGATCGTGTTGTAGGGGTATACCGAAGTTATATGCTAATAAGGTGGCGGCGGGGGGTGAGGGAAAGGCCCAGGGGGACCTGGAGGATGAGGATGATGAGCAAATGGTGGAGGCGGCGGCCCATGTGGACCTGGCGGTGGGGGCCCTGGAGGTGGAGGATGAGGATGATGATAAGCAAATGGCGGAGGCGGTCCATGTGGACCCGGAGGTGGCGGCCCGTATGGACCTGGAGGCGGCGGCGGCGGCGGCCCTGGTGGTGGCGGATGCTGCAAAAATGGTGGTGGAGCTTGGGGTCCGAGCGGCGGCGGCGGCGGAGGGGCATACGGACCGTCAGGTGGCGGTGGATGCGCAAAAGGGTCTGGCGGTGGTGGAGGATGGCGGTGGTGAGGCATTATTGCTTAGCTTAAAGCTTTGTTGCGAATTGATTCTCCTGGAGGAAAATGATTCGTTAAGTGCAAAACAAGAGCAAGACTTCGGGTATAATAAGAAGAGTTAGGACAAGAGCGACAAGTAGAACAAAAGACTTACAGTTGGAACTTGGACTGGCAGTTGAGAAACACAATGAATAATATCACCTGCACAACAAATTAAACTTGTGGATATGAGAAATGAGGAAAGTACTGGCGGATATAAAGCATGGGTTACGTAGTAAGTCGAAATGTCCTTAGCAAATTTTCCTAACCATAATAAAGTCTAGAAGCCCCTTAAAAAAAAAAAAAAAAAAAACTCTAGAAGCCATAATTATTACTAATAAAAATATCATGGTGAACCTGTTAAGGAAGTACTTGTGTTTTAAGGTGTGACAAAGTCTTATTAATTAGTCCTTAATCAAATATATATCGTCAAATATTTTTGTGGTTCTATAACATGTGATCAATTAAAATAATATAATATATTAATAGGACAATATCACTTTTATATATTGGCTTTTGATATTTTATTAAAATTATATATTGTGTTTTGATTATTATCAATATTGATTTTTAGATTTGAAATTTATTACAAATTTATACTCTGATATTAATTTAGAACAGTTAATTTACAAATATGCTGTTTGAAAAACTGAAGATAAACTATATAAAAACTTATCAACAAATAAATTGATTAAGTAATATTTGGTAAATTAATTTCTCTAAATTAATATCAGGGTATAAATTAGTAACAAAATACTAAATCTGAGTATCAATATTGATAATAAGTAAAAACACAAAATGAAAATTCAATAAGATGTCAAAATAAAAAGTATAAAAGTAATATTTATTAACCCTATATATTAAAATTACACCAAACAAAGGGAACTTCACAATTCAAAATAAGAGTCAACATTTGACTAAAATGCAAATTTAGAAAAAGTGCATGTGTCACCATTGGATTGGAACCTATCACTACAAAAAAGGGTAGATTTAATGGCTACGATTTAACGGTGTTTCATAGAGGATCGCCGTTAAACTAGGCCTGGGAAACTTTCTCGGCGATTCTGGTTTAATCACCGAGAAAGACTAATTTTTTTAAAAAGTTTTTCTTGGTGGTTAAAGTAGAACTGTCGAGACTATTATTAAAAAGACTTGAATGGTGGTTCCATTAGAACCGTCGTTAAAGACCATTTAAAGAGTACTAAGACCAGCTTGACATTCACTTCTTCTTCTTTCCCTCCACTTCTTCCAGTCGCGGCCGAACTGGTTCTCTCGCCTCCTCTGTGCACGAAACCTGCTATTTCGGCCCATTTTCTTGCCAAAATCACCTCTATTTAGCTCAAATCGTTTCATTTGACGTTAGTAAGTTTTATATGCTTGATTTTTTTACGATTTATTTGTATTTTAATAATTCTTTTACCTAGAATTTGTTTAGAAAATTTTACGATTAACTGCTACAATTCTTGTGTAATATGTATTCTTATTATTGTTTGTGTATTTTTTGGTTGTTTTAGGTTCTAATTTAGTTGGGAATATCAATTTTAGCATCAAATTTATAGTATTGTTGCATTTTAGGCCACTTGGAGGTTTTTTTTTTAATTTTTTATTTAATCCAAATTATTTTTATGTCAAATATGATTGTGATTTTATGTAATTTTTTGTTGTATTAGGTTCTAATTTGAATAGGTATAGCAAGTCTAGCATCAAATTTGAAGTATTATTGGATTTTAGGTCACTTTGAGGTAATTTTATTTTATTTTTTTATTTAATCCGAAATTTATTTTAATTGTAGAAAGTGGATTGAAATGTATTTTATTATGTTATTTTTTAAATAGTCATTAACAATTATAGTTTATTAATGTGACCACATTACCATGAATTGCTTAATTTTGCTTAATTTTATGTGATTTTACTATATGTGTGATGTGTGTATTATTATTTATTTGATAGATTGTATAGTTATTAATTTTAGATAGATAATATTTTGAATTTACATAATCCTTAGTTGAAAAAGAATAAGCATTAACAAAATTAGTTAGTTGTTAAGTTACTAACTTTGTTAATTTAATACAAAGTATGAAATGAGATGAATTTGGAGGTTTACAAATGTTGAAATGTGATATACTAACTTGGGTTTAAAGTATAGATTGGTGGTGTGCATTATTTTTTGTAGGGGGTTAGTCAATTTTTAAACCGAAACTCTGTTAAGTTTTATGAAGTACTTTAACCAAGAGAAGAAAGAGGTCCCAACGAAAGTGTTGTAGTATATTCCACCTATTTCTCAATTTAGACTGTTATTTCAAAATAAAGAACATACTAAAAGTTTGATATAGCATAATGAAGAAAGAATCAAAGATAGAAAACTTCAGTATCTAGCAGATTCTCTTGCTTAGAGAAAAATAGATGACATGTGGCTAATAATGAAAAAAGATCATAGAAATCTCAGACTTGGTTTTTTGGCTGATGGCGTAAACCCTTATAGTTCAATGAGTAGTAATTATAGTTATTGGCCAGTTATACTTGTTATTTATAATCTTTCTCCTTAGTTGTGTATGAAGAGAAGATTTACAATACTCACCCTATTAATCTTGGGATCTAAACATCTTGGGAATGATATAGATGCTTATTTGGCACCGTTGATGGACAATTTAAAAAGTTTATGGGGTGGAATCAATTGTTATGATGCAAGAAAAAGGAAAGATTTAATTTGAGTGCAGTATTATTACAGGCAATCAATGATTTCCCTGCATATGGTAATTTGTCCGGACATTGTGTAAAAGATTATAAAGCTTGCCCAATATATAATGAGCATACACATGCAATAAGATTGAAATATTGTAATAAAGAAGTTTATATGGGACATCGACGATTCTTACCTCTTGATCATGCTTATCATAAATATACAAAGCGCTTTAATAGGAAAAAAAAAGATGGAAAGTGCTCCTAATCTTTTGAGCGGTGAGAAAGTTTTGGAACAAGTTAGTCGAATAGTTAACAAATTTGGAAAAGTTGTAAAAGAAAAGAGCTAAAGAAATAAGAAGAAAAGGGGAAAATAACACAAGACATAGAGAAGGAAGAAACAAAGAGTGATTGTTGGAAAAAAAAATTTATTTTCTTTGAGTTAGAGTATTGGAAGCATAATATTTTGTGACACAATCTTGATGTCATGCACATTGAGAAGAATATTTATGATAGTATTATTAGAACTTTGCTTAACATACCCAGAAAACAAAAGATTTTATTGTCGCTTATTTTGATCTTATGGAAATGGGAGTAAGAAAAGAGTTAGCTCCTAAATTAGGTGAGACGCGAACATTTTTACCGACAACTTATTTTAATTTGACAAAAGAAGAAAAGCATCAAATATGCGAGACTTTAGCCAATATAAAAGTTTCAGATGATTATTTCTCAAACATTTGCAACTTAGTGTCTCTGAAATATTTAAGACTAATTAGGTTGAAGTCACATGATTGTCATGTCTTGATACAATAATTACTTTCAATTGCAATCCGTGAAATTTCTCAAAATTATGTCAGATTCGCGATCACGAGATTATGTTTTTCTTCAATGCTATTTTTGCTAAAGCAATAGATGTAACCAAGTTAGAATCACTTCAAAAAGAAATCGTCATTATATTGTGTCTTCTCGAGTAATATTTTCCTCTATCATTCTTTGATATTATGGTTCATTTAACTATATATTTAGTAACAGAAATTAAGTTAGGTAGTCCAGTTTATTTGCGATGGATAAATCCAAATGAAAGATTAATGAAAATTTACAAGGATTATGTTAGAAATCGGAATCGTCCTGAGGCATGTATAGTTGAATGTTACATATCTGAAGAAGTTGTAGAATTTTGTTCAGAGTATATTAGTCATATTTAGACTATTGGTATTCTGAAACCTTGACAATCAACGAAATTTCAAAGCAAAGGTGTCGGTGTTGGTAACCCACTCTTGTTGATCGCACAGATTTAGAGCTAGCTCATAGGATTGTGCTAGAAAATACAATAGATGTTCAACCTTATATCAAGTAATTATAACTAAGTTATTTGATTCATAAATTTATTAATGATCTTAGTTGTTGCAATAAGATTCTTAAAAAATGGTTGTATATGCAGTGACCATTTATAATATGTAAAACAAGGAAATCCTTCGAAGAGAGAAAAATGGATACATGAAGAACATCATAGGACATTCACAAACTAGTTAAGAAAAAAAGTATGGGTAATATGAAATAGTTAGTTCTTTTGTTTGTAAAATGTATCCATACTAACAAAAGGTTTTTTGTATTTTCAGTTTTTTTTTTCTATGAAGGTTGAAATTGATTTGGCTAATCCAAATACTAAAGTATTTGAAGAATTGAAATAGATTGCAAAAGGTCCCACAATTATGCCTACTAAGCATGAGGAATATGTTATCAATGGTCGATATTTTAACACTAAGTGTCATGATGATATGTGGGCTAATCAGAATAGTAGAGTTAGTATTATTATACAAACCATACACTTTAATAGTGCTAAGGATAAGAACACTATGGAAGGAAGTATGACCTACTATGGAGTATTAAAAGAGATATAGGAGCTCCACTATTGTACATTTAGGGTCCCGACTTTTAAATGTGATTGGGGTGAAAGTAATCATAGGGTCAAAATGAATTATTTAAGCTTTAAGTTGGTTAACTTACAGAGAATAGGTTATAAAGATGGTCCCTTCATTTTAGCCTCACAAACAGAATAATTATTTTATATTACTAACCTATTAAATAATGATTTTTCTATAGTACTTTCCACGGAACTATGAAACATGGGAAATAGTGATGATCTTGTTGAAGTTGAAGTACTTGATAAGCTTAACACAATTAATATAGCTTTTGGAGACGTTAATAGTTTCGATTCTGTAAAAGGAACTATGAGTTCATATTCTCGAGATGATGGTAATGTATATGGATTAATATTGGCCGAGACAAAATAATATAAGGTGAATTAAATATGTATGTATTGTATTATGTGTTTATTTTTATTTATTACAAAAATTGATTAATAAGAGTTATTCTGTTTACCAATATTTTGTTTTATTTGTTTATATCGATAAGAAACCATTCAGATGAGCCTCATACAAAGCATCAGAAGAAGAAGGAAAAAAGAGAGGCTACATAGTGTAAAGAAATCATCAAAATGAGGAATAGGGGGGAACTAGTTCTTTTAGAGTGGAATACATTTGGTCAACCAGTTGGCCATTAGGCACTGAGATTTGAGTCACATCTTGGTTGGTTAGCTCGTACCAAAGTTTCGATTACTATACTTGATTGGCCTAATATTCTAAAAAAGGGTTACACTGTTATATGGGATGACTTGAGAGTAAGTTATCTACTAATTTGTTTCATATCATACTTTATTTTTTTATGCTACCATACGGCCTAATTCATATTTTATTTGCTTTTGTTATAGAGTACATTCTTAGAAATTGATATTCAGGGTAATAACACTTATGTGTGGTCATCAGTGAGTTATCATTGATTAGTAAATATATTAGGAGGTACTTTGAAGATGCTATTTGGGCTGCAACAAATCTAGATGCATTAGTAGTTCTACCAACAAGCATTTGTTACATTACTGATGAATAATAGAAGGCTTTTGTTACATTAAGAATAGACCCTAACTTTCTAAAGTTGAGGAAGAAAAACCAAAAAAATGTGCAAAATAACAATATCCACATCTCACTACTCGCAAGTCTTTTACAAGGTTGGAAATAGAAATGCAAGAAGAAGAAAGAAGTGTACATCCAGTTGAGTGGGCTAAGCTGTAGAGAAAATCCAAACAAAATCCAAAAGGAGAATATGCAAATGATAGTACAAGAGAAAAATGCGAAAGAATTGTAAGTTTTCTTTCTTATACGTACTTTGGTATTTAAAACTGAAAATTTGATTAACTAAATAATATGTTTACTTCTTTTGTAGGATATGTTATATGAGCTATGAGATAAGGGAGAGATCGTTGAAATTAGATCTAATGACATTCTTATTTAAGCATTGGAAACTCTTGAGTACCTAGGTCGTGCTCGAGGTAAAGGTAAATTTGTAGAACAAAGAGAAGTGTTCAAGAGGCCTAGTAGGGGAGAATTACAAGAACGCCAATTTCACTATGAGAAACAAAGAGACAAAGCATGGGAGGAAAAAATTAGTAAGTTCGAAAGAATGTACGAAGAACACCTCTAAAAGCAAGAGATTACATTGTAACAACGATTTGACAAGTTTTGAAACATGATTTTGAAATTCATCGATGCACTTAGAAAAAAGAATCTAAAAGCTGGTGTCCATAAGCCCAAAATTGATGTTGAAGATGCCGAGATAGATATTGATGATCTCAAAGAGCCTAAATTTTATGCCATGATGCTTGAGGTAAAAGAGAATATTGTAGCGCTAATCTCGGTTAAAATTATTATAGTGTAGCTTTTCTATCTCTTTATATGTATATTATATAATTGTACTAATATATTCAATATGCAGTTTACACCATATAGGTTGATGGTAGTTACAGATAACGAGATAGTTGCAGCTAGTTTTATGGTAAATACTGGAACAACTATGGTTCATGTTCGAGTTTCAATCAAAGAGAAGTTCAATAAGCACGCGGTCCTCCTGATTCCTATTCCATCTGCTGATATCTTCCTAGTTATGTTTGCAAATGATACACTAGTATCTTAGTCTAAGTATCTAGTACTACATGGAAATGATGAGGTAAATTCTCAGTTTTTACTCAACTAGTTTAATACAATATACATCATTCTAACTAATTAAAATATAGCCATAAAGGAAGAAAAATATATCACTGCCCGTACAACTAGTGAGTCAACCTCAACAAAAAGAAGCGGTTCCTTCATCATCATCCAGTGCTAGGGCTGTGCATTCAGAGTTACCTATACAAACTCTTTATCTTCCCCTAACAATGAAGTCTTTGTATTCAACAATTTCAAAATTCAACATTAACTTCAATGTTACAATACCGATGAAACAAGAGATATGCGGGATTGAGGAGCATCAACTTTATGTGGTAACGAAGGACATAACACATTTCTCTCTTCTCCAAGAGATTTGTGCTACATACATCTAGGTATATATCAAGTAAATATACTAATAAATTTTTTTTATATATATATATTGCATATTTTCTTAATTTATAGTAACATAATATACTTTTGGCTTCTAATTAGGTATTTGTACCATGAATCTTTGAGTTTGGAACGACTGCTCTTATTTCAATTTGTTGATCCTTCTATCATATCTAAAGTTCCTGATGCAAAGAATGATAGTCGTCCTCGTGATCTTACACAAAGACTCCATATAGCAACTAAAGGAATACTATTATTAGTTCCTTATAATTTTGGGTAAATATTATCTTTTATTGACTAAAATATTATATGGTTAAGATGTTTATGTTTTTTCGTAGTTATAATTGTTTACATTACTTTAAATAGACAACATTGAATATTGATGGTGATTAATGTGGCCTAATTAATATTTATTTCTTTGATCCACTTGAACAACGACCAAGAAAGAATGCCCAAAATCTCATAAATTAGTTAGTGTAGTTTATAATATAATATACATAACATATATTTATATAATTAATCCATTAGTAATATGATATTTGTTTTCTTTTTGTGCATTCCAAATATATAACGTGAACAAGCAAAAAAAGGGACAACGACCAAGATAGTATATAATTAAGGTATGATCTATAATGATTATAATATGAACTAATTAAAGTATGCAATTGATGTTTATATATTTTAACTATATATAGTTCTCATCATAATTATAATGTCCATCTCAATCTAATTACGTGGAGTAGTTTTTATGTCTTGCGCATAGTGCGAGACTTGATGAAGGATAATTGTCTGATGGATTATATTAGATCAAATATAAGAATCTTGATACTTTATTTTGTTTATTTAAAAGTATTTAAGTTCACACATGTACTTCGCCATTTTTAATTACTAAATTTGATTTGTGTTTATAAATTTATAGTGTCGCGGCCAAAAAATTTATTCAGTAAACGACATCATGAAATACGTGAAGAATAGGCCGTAATCATAACCAATCATCTATAATCGGTCTCGATTAGTTAGACTATATTCTTAGACTTAGTTATTAGTATAATTCGTCAGAATTATATTGTAAATTTTAGTGATATGTTCAAATATTGAGTTATATTTCTAATTCATTGACTTTATGTATATTAGATAGATTAGTCTAACCTTAAATTAAGTTAATTAACTTGTAAGTATTAGTAGTATACTTATTGTGTTGTATTTGTTTACTTAATAGAACTTTAGTTGTATACATTTATTTGTTAATTTATTTGGGTCTAGATATTGTAGAAGTTGAATGAGACTGTTTATATGTAGGTTTTTATTGTGTGAAATTTGTAAATTACTCAAAGGAAGGGAAGGGAAAAAAATTTCCCCTAGGTTGGGCCTTTAAGGGCGGTTTTGTATGAATAGTTGTTAAAAGACAACCACAAAACGTTAACAACGGTTATAATCGCCGTTATAAATGGATTAATTATGACAGTTGTATCGGAACTACTGTAATTGATCATATTTAACGGCGATTTTAACCGACGTTAAAAATATCAATTACAACAGTTTGATCCATCTTTTATGGCGATTATCAACCGCCGTTAAAAGTACCGTTTTATTAACGATTTTTTTATTAATAGCGGTTTTTAACCGCTATGAATGTCTCTTTTTGTAATAGTATATTACTATACAGGAGGTGTCAAATGAGAGACTTGGTTGAGTGACACCTTATAAACATTAGATTTCATAAACACCGTAAATATGGACAAAAGATCTACAAATATGAGGTGTTAAATGTCTAAAGCTTTAAAGTTTATACAAGCTACTCACCATGACTATACCATATGTAAGCCACTGCACCATGTATAAGAACAAAATATATGCTATATACAGATATCCATTATGGAACTAATCGTACGCTTAGACACAATCATCTTATATTATTTTTGGACAACACTTTGGTACATATTAATTTAATAAATATTAAAATTTGTGTTGAAATTTATAATAATATTATAATAAAATAATATCATGAGATTAATTAATAATTACTTGAAATTAATATCTTGATTTGGCTTTTTATATAATTTTAACCAGTAAAAGATAATAATATCTTTAAAATTAAGGAAAATAATAAATACTAATATAGTGTAAATGTAGGATATTATTTTTTTTGTTATTAAAATTGGTCAAAAAAATCAATACATGATATTAATTTTAAAAAATTCTAAATCTCAAATTATTATTTTATGGAGTTTAAACTTCATAATTTAAATTACAGTATATTTATGCAGTTCACCGTTAGAAGAAAAAAAAAAAAAAAGAGCTTATTTTTTAATTTTATTTTAAAAGACTCCTTTATTAAGTTGATTTGTCTAATCCATTATCCTCCTCTCTATCTTGCCCAAAATAATTTCAATCAACTTAGATTATCTGTAGACAATAGAATTAGAATCAAACATGAGGCGTGGAAAGTTAAAAGATAAATATATATATATATTATATATTAAAAAATTCCAGAAAGCACTGGAATGAAGTATAATTTCTAATGTACATTTATTTTTCTATATATTACGATAGATATATATACAATTAATAGAAGCATCCATAGGCATTCGGAACTGGACCGTTTATCTGGCCATCCTGCTTCACCAATTTTTTTTTTTAAATTCTTATTAAAACTGTGCAAATGCTTCTAACAATGACACGTTCTCATTTACTTTATTTGTGCCTTTGATCCACCAGCTTATTTTTTAATATTTTTCTTTTCAGTTTTATAATCTTTTTTTGGCAATTGGCTATACGCATGTTAGTAAAGTAAATTACATGTCTTTATTATCTTTATTATTTTTCTCTTATTCATAGTGAGCTCCACGGGCCACGTGCCCAATACAGGTGCTTAATACTAGTATATATATATATATACTAGTTTGAGTACGTGCCTCAAAGCGTACCTCCCGTCATTATTATTTTTAATTGTTTTTCTAATATTGTAATTATTTTTTCCAATTGTATTCATTTTTTTTAAAACTTACTTCTTAAGTGTGATTTGTTTTGTTATGTTAGTATGTTAAAAAACTCAAGCTAACTACTTTTTAATTCAGGATGTTAAAAACCTCAAGTTAACTACCTGTCAATTAAGAACATTAAGGCATCTAAATTAAAGAAACTCCTTTTTTACAAGAAGTATTTTGAAAATTCTCTATAGTAAATAATTCTGAGAATAACCATACATGTCAGAAAATCAAATTCGTTAATTCTTTGTCTTGTATGAAAAAGTTTTACAGATTTGGATGGCTAGTGCCTCTCATTATATATTTAAATCTAAATAGTACAAAAATCGATGACACATAAAATGCTACTATGAAATACTCCATAAAGTCGGCAGGTAAAAATTTTCGGGCTATATTGGTATCTGTCCAATTTTTGGCTCAAAAATTGGAATATGACAAAAGCCCAATCTTTTTAGCTGAATATCCAGAAAAAGTCCCGTTAGAATATTTATGTCCACAATTCCCCTTAACAGACACATAAGCCCAAAACCACTCCGACAAAATTTTCCCTCTCAGCCCAAAATTTTCTCTACATTTCTCCCATTTTCTCTTTCAACAAAACCAATTCCCAAATAGTTGATTGTCGTTCGAGGAGGAGATCCTCATCTGCAACGTCTCTTTTACGAATCTAAACGGAGCAACCGATTTGGATGGTGCTGCGGAGTCGGCTAAACATAGGTAAAGGAAGTCGGTGGGAAAGAAGCTGTACTAGAGACCCGCCATAAAAAAAAAGCTTTCAAAATTCGGGAATATCAAGGGGCTTAGAGAAGAAGAATCTGGAAATTTTTGTGTTATTTGCCATACCAACGAGTTTGGTGGTTTTGGGGGTATTCATAGAAAAAAAAAATAATCATGGCAATTTTTATTTTATTTTATTAATTTAAAAAAACAAAAAGAAAAAAAGAAAGTGAAACCAAGGAGAGTTGGTTGGTTGGTTGTGCTTTGTGGTTGATAAACACGTGGGATACTACTATTTATATAGACTAGTATATTATTATTTAAAAAAAAAACTTAAAACAGTTCATTGGTCTTTTTGATAGGTGGAATCTGGTAGATAAAAAACAAAATGTGGTATATAGAAAATTCAACATGGATATTATTATGAATTATTAAAACAGATCGTGAAACATAAAAACTAATATACAATTTTTGCTCTATAGTATATAAGATTGTAAACAAGCTATATATGAATATGTACACTATATTACAGTTCAATTCTTATCAGCTATAATATATGTATACTATATATACACTATGCCAAAGTCACTATCTTATGTATGGTACAAAGTTTACACTAGATATACATTTCACTATGGAAAATGGTAAATAAAATTTACTATCTAGTATATAAGAATTATAGCTATATATATATGATTTTAAAATTTAAATATTACTAAACGATAGAATCTTGTAGATAAATAATATCTCTTGGTATATAAAAAATTCAACATGATAAATAAGATTATGATCTATTAAAACAAAAACTCATGAAATACGAAAATTAGCATATAACTTTTACTCTATGATATATAAGATTGAAAATAAGGTATATATGACTATGTATACTATAGAGACACGATAGAAAATACATATAATGACAATACTATTTAAATAGACATATTTTAGTTTGGTGTGTAAAATTATACATCATTGCATAAAAACATATAAACTATAGAGAAAAAATTATCTACCATAGACTACCTGCACCTAATGTATATTGAAATGCTAAGCTTATGGTTTAACTTCGTCAAATACATGGTATAAAACAAAAACATACTTTATGTATTAAAATATAACCAAGTATAGAGAACCTAAAACTGAGAAGTAAAATAAAACTTTGGTTTGTAAGTAATATCGTAGAAAATAAGAATTCTAACTAAGAAGAACATAAAAAAGTCAAGCAAGAAGACTTCCCATTTAAACACTTTTCATCTAGTAGAACACTATTTCATCTGCAAGAACCAATAATTAAGTATATAAAAATAAGTAGATACATTTTCCTTCATGCTTCATAAGAATTTGAACTAGGTATATATCTTTATATACTTTAACTGAACTCAGAAATGGTATATATATTTTTCTTCATGGTTTAGAAGATTTTGAATTTAGTATATGTGTTCATATATATATATATACTATGATCATAGTATGTACATAAAATTTTTTGATATATATATATATATATTAATATATACCATGATAGTTTTTTTCATCTGAAATTCAATCTACCAAAACTAACAAAAAACATACAAAAGTTTCAAGAAATCAAATTAACTAAAATTAGAATATATTGTTATAAACCCTCCAAATATGTCAATATTAGACTATAATATAGCAATGTACCAAAATCAAGAAAAAAAACATAAAATCAAATGCAATACATCGAGTACATCATTTCATATATTGTGATAATATTTCCATATGCCATGACAAGAACCACCTACATAAAAACACTATCTAAAACTCAACGATTCAAATATCTTTTCATCTTTTTCACAAAACGTAATTTGGCAGAAATTAGATTTCTAAATATTTTTCGATTATGATTGCATTTCACTTGCTTCTTTTTCTTGAACTTATTAGAGAAAATTCTTTTCTTCATCGCCTAATAACACCGAGTTTCTCAATATTAAATGGGAGAATAAATTACTCTTTAATGAAATCTAGTACGCTCTAATCCATTTGACTTCTAACTGGATCTCATTATATGGAAGCTCATAAGCTGACTTCTTGAAAAAATGAGATATATAGTTGTAATAATTTAAGCTGCACCTCTTAACTATAGTACATATTTACAAACATAGACTACATCAAAATCTTACTTCTCATAACTGCAACTACATTACAACTAATGAACAATAAACTCCAAAATTGGCTTCATGAACTTAATATATATAAAACTAACTGCATGAATTCGATTAACACACACAAAAAAAAAAATGAAAATAAAGTACTATATCTCATAAAATTACTTCATAAAAGATTTTACTGAAATTGGTATATATTATTGCATACCACGTTAAAAAATATATGTACCAAAACAACAATTCTATATATCGGATCCTTAAAAAAAGCAAATCTAAAGAATAAAAACTTAAAGCTTAATATCATGACTGCAGAAAATGTACAAAGTGGTAGATAAAATTGAATGCACTGTATATGGGATTTTTAACTCACCATACACCATTATGAACTGAAAAAATAGAATATCATGAACATATGAAAACTGAAACGTACAGGCTGGTAGATAAAAATTACTACACAGTATATTAGATTTTTAACTCGGTATATATTATTATGAACAAATAAACAAAATATCATAAAAATATCAAAACTGAAATATAACTCTTAACATATAGTGTATTAGGATTTAAAGCATGTATATCTAACTATCTATACTATAGAAACAAAATAAAAAAAATATAATACTAATAATAAAACTCAAAATCCCCAATTCATTCAACAAAAAAAAAAACCTAGAAAAATTGATAATTCCAAAAAAAAAAAAATTCTTATCTTAATAATTCATTCACTATATACTACACCATCAAAAATATTAACACCACCTAAAATAAAAAAGCCACCGGAAAAACACAAAATGACTAGAAAAAATTGAGAAAAAAAGATAGAAAAAAAGAGAGACAAAAATTAAGAGAGAAATTGCGAAACAGAAAGAGGGATCGAAAGTAAAGAGAGAGAAAGCCTGAATTACAAAAGCTAGAAGAGAAAGAGCTTGGCCAAAGCACGAGCAAAGAGAGAAGAGAGAGAGATATGTATTATTGATGAGTGATTAATTCACTCACAAATTAAGTATCATTCAACTCAAATAATTGTAAGTTCTCAAGTATTTTTGTATGTTTGATGTGCTTTTATTTTGTTTATGTACTTCTTATGAATAAATGAGAATCAAGAAATATTAGTGACAAATATGGATATTTTAGCCATTTAAGACGAAAGTTGAGTCTAATATGAATACAATGCAATGAAAATCAGGCAAAATGGAGCTAAAACGAAGAAATGATGCCCTTGGGAAGAAAAGTTATCGTGCCGAGTTCCAGAGCCGAGAGTATCATGGAACTGTAATAGTAGCACCGCGGCGCTGCCTAGAAATCAGAATTTCAGAGGCTATAATACTACGGCACTTGCCAAGGAGCGCCATGGCACTATACAACATCTGGAAGTGCGTTTTTAGTGAGCTTTAGAGCCAATCTAGACCATTGATGCCATCTGATCAAATGATTGACATTCTATCCAACCTAGATCATCTTGGAGGCCCTTAAATATATCCTTAAGCCTCCATTTGAAGGGTGGAGAATTAGAAAGAAAATACAAACTTTAGAGCTCAAAATACAAAGAGAGAGGAGAGCTTTGGAGCTAAAATTTGGAGAGGAAGTTTGAGAGAGTTGCTTGAAAAATTGAAGCTTGAAGTTCTACCTCTGCAAAAGAGTTTTTCTCATCTTCTTTCTCACCCTAGTCTCATTTAAATTTTGTATTATACTTGATTATTTAATATCTTTAGATATATGAAATTCTTATTTAGATTAGTGTTGGATTCTCCTATGTTGAATTAAACGATATATGCTTAGGGTTTAATGTAACTTAAACTTCAATTCTATGTCTTGAGTTCCAATATATTCTTTGATATTATTTTTGAATTTATTTAGACTATTCTATGCTTAATACTTCTCAACTAATTAGCTACTAGCTGAATGATTTAGCTTTTAGAATTTGGCACTTAAGAAAGGGAATTTTAGAAACAATCTTAGGATAGTATAACTTAGGACTTACAGAGTTTAAGAGAACCTTTAATTCTTTTGAAGCCATTATCAAAGAACTATTGAACACAATGAATTTTTAATTTTTAGATTCGGAATAGAGATATTAGAACCGAAATTCAGGAATAATTTCACTCGTCACTCGAGAGAGAGAGTAAAAATACCTTTGGGTTCTTGGCTTATAAAATAAGAATATTTGATTAGAATGTAACTAGTGATCAAAAGACATAGTTAATGATTAGGTGAATTCAATCCCCTAGTAATTTGTGCATAGAAGTCTCCATATTTTATTTTTATTTTTATAATTATGTTTGTATTTATTTAACTTATAAATTCACTTAGTTTGGTTGTCTGGATAAAGTTTGGTCATAATAATTCTAGTATTTAGTGATAATTTAAGACCCAATTCCTCGTGGGATCGATAACTTTTTACCTGTCACTTTATTACTTATTTACGATCCGCGCACTTACAGTTCTTTTACATATATGCATTTAGCATAGTAAGGTTTTGACACCATTGATAGGGAATTAGTATTTTAGATTGTTGTTGATATCAGGAGTAAGTTACTTGATTTTAATTTAGGCTTTTATTTTCGTTTTTCATTTTTGTTTTTAAATGGTTGTTTTGTGAGGTACTTAGAGATGTTAGATCAACAAATCCTCTTATTATTTGCTCAACAAGACTCAGACCCATTTTATTGTGTATGGTAGGGATACAAGGAGTTGCTCACACTATGTCCAAATCATGGTTTATCCTCGGAGTATCAAATATAAAACTTCCTCCACAACCTTTAGCCCAAAACAAGACTATAGGCAGAGAGAGGAAACAATATCTTCTTTATCTACCAACTATCCATTGATGAAGCCAATTGGTTGTTAGAAGACATGGCTGACATTGACTATCGAAGTTGGACTTATCTGCCAAGACACCTTGGTTTGAAAGATAACTCTAACATTTCGCCCTTATGTTATGATACTCCATATCTTGAAGAAGAGCCTTCTCCTAACATTGAATATCTTTTTGTACATTTTTGGAGGCATGAGGAGTGGAAGAGAAGGGAGCCATTCTTAACTCTTAATTTGTGTCTCTCTATGACTCCCTTAAAGCTATGAGAAGAACGATGGCTATAATACATGCATAAGTTACAAACATTGATGAAAGCCACCATGAAGAGTCAAGCATAAGCAGGAGGATCTTGGGTTCATTTGATGATGACAACTCAAGTAAGAAGAAAAATCAAGAGTTGATCAAGGAGAAAGAATCATAAGTAAACACTTGTGAATCTTTACCCTTTGAGATCCAAATCATTATGCCTCCACCATTCATTAAAGATCACATATATGACGATGTTATGTGGTCAAAACCTCATCCACCACCACTAATATCGTTCATTCAAGCCCACCAAATACATGTATTGGTGTCAAATCAAATTGAGTATACGAGCCGATCGCTTCCATATGTCGCTAAGCTTGAGGGCATTCAAAACCAAGAACCCTATGTCGTGTTGCATGACACTTACTATGGGCAGAAGCTGCTATTTGACGAGTTTCACTAATATGGGCATGAATAAGCCTAAGGATGCAATTTATGGAGAAGAGTCTCGTACCACCCAAATTAGAGCCACCTTGCTTAGAGCACCACTTTTGCCAACCTTAATAGGGGGCGAGAATGTCTTGCATCTACGATACATGTTCTTTTACCTTGTGCTTACATGGAATATTTAAATTTTGAGAACATTGCTAATTTTGAGTTTAAGGGTAAAAACACTTGTTGGACCATTATTTATTGGGTTTGGCTTTACTTGTATATTGGTTGCCATGATTTTCTTTACATGAGTTGTGTACTTTTAGGAAACAATTTTTTTTTTGATTTTGTTTTGCTAGTTTGAATAAATTGTGAGTTTTGTTGAGATGAGATGACTTGATATTGATGATGAATATAGTCATTTAGTGTTTCCTTAGATCTTTTGAAATGTAATTCAGTGAGATTATCCGTGTGCTTGGGGTAGGCATTGATATCTCATGAATTGTAGAACTTTTTTGAGTGAAGCTTGAGATGAAATTCTATGTTAGGTGTCATTAAAGAAATGATTTAGGCTATCTTTGAACCGTTTGAACCTTTTAAGCTAACCTTGATATATTATCATCTTAGTGCACCTACTTTGAGCCTATTTATACCTTCATTTTTTACCATATTTTTGCCAAACCAAAATAATGACTACCAACCTTATCCTTAAGTATGTTGATTGTTTTAAAGCGTTATTTTGTATTACATTCATGTTGGGAGGAAGAGTAGTGTTATGACGCCAAAAAAAAAAAAGAAAAAAAAAGAGTAGGGAATAATTTGGTGAAAATTTAGTGTCCTTACTTTCTATTTTGTTTTCAACATTGAGGGCAATGTTGATTTTGAGTCTGGGAGAAAGTTTTTTGATTTTATCCTTTTGTCTTATTTGATATCTTTTGTTAAAAAAAATAGAAATAGAAAAAATTCAATAATTGTTTGGTGGAGTGTTGATAGAAGAGAAATTTAGTTGAAAAAAAAAATTGTGGGAGTACTATTTGGTGTACTAGGGAAATAACTCTTCATAGGTCCTGGATTAATGTGTTTAAGGGTGATTTGAGCCTCAATTTGTTTTTCCCTGAAACTACCTTACCTTTGCCTAAGCCAACATTATAAGCTTAATGAAAGTCCTTTTGATCTTTGATAATATACTAACATATAGTAGTGGAGAGCAACATGAAAAATGGGCTTTTGGTAGTTCCAAATTGCATTATATAGAGATCTTTTAGTGTCGATCGAAACACACAAGCCTATCTAAAGTTCGTTTTGTTAAGTGATATTGATTCTGCACACACTTACACATTGAGAGGAGCTAAATTGATGCTTGATGTTGAAAATCTAGATAATCTTAATGTTTGCATTTCCTTTGAGCTTGGAATAATTTGTGACTTCAAAGATACTTGCACGGTTTTTGATTCGATACAAAACTCACACTTTTTGGTTTATGTGTTTAGTACTTAATTTGTATTTTACTATTCTTTTTCTTGTTTTGTTTTGCTTGAGGACAAGCAAATATTCGAATTTTGGGGTATTTGATGAGTGATTAATTTACTCACAAATCAAGTATCATTCAATTCAAATAATTGTAAGTTCTCAAGTATTTTTGTTGGTTTGTTGTGCTTTTGTTTTGTTTTTGTAGTTCTTATGTATAAACGAGAATCAAGGAATATTGGTGGTAAATATGGATATTTCAACTATTTGAGATGAAAGTTGAGTCTGATATGAACGTAACACAATTAAAATTAGGCAAAATAGAGCTAAAATGAAGAAATTGTACAACTGAGAAGAAAAGTTATCATGCTGAGTTCCAGAATCGAGAGCGCCACGGAACTGTAATAGTAGTGCTACAACGCTGCCTGGAAATCAAACTTCCAAAGGCTACAGTACTGCAGCACTTGCCAAGGAGCACTGCAGCACTACATAGCATCTAGAAGTGCATTTTTAGTGAGTTTTAAGAGCCATTCTTGACCATTGATGCCATCTAATTGAATAGTTGATATTCCACCCGGCCAAGGTCATCTTGGAGGCCCTTAAATACTTCCATAAGCCTCTATTTGATGTGTAGAGAGTTGGAGAGAAAATACAAACTTTAGAGCTCAAAATTTATAGAGAGAGGAGAGCTTTGAAGCTAAAATTTGAAGAGGAAGCTTGAGAGAGTTGCTTGAAATTCTACCTTTATAAAAGAGTTTTTCTCATCCTCTTTCTCACCTTATTCTCATTGGAATTTTGTATTATACTTGATTATTGAATATCTTTAGATATATGAAATTCTTGTTGAGATTAATGTCGGATTCTCCTATAGTGAATTAAATGATATATGCTTAAGCTTTAATGTAACTTAAACTTTGATTTTATGTCTTGAGTTCGAATATATTCTTTGATATTGTTCTTGAATTTATTTATGTTATTCCATACTTAATGTTTCTCAACTAATTAGCTACTAGTTGGATGATTTAGTTTCTAGAATTTGGCACTTGAGAAAGAGAATTTGAGAAACAATCTTATG
Source organism: Parasponia andersonii (assembly GCA_002914805.1). NCBI lineage: Eukaryota > Viridiplantae > Streptophyta > Magnoliopsida > Rosales > Cannabaceae > Trema > Trema andersonii. Next base: position 1,110,287 of record JXTB01000013.1, read on the forward strand.
ATAGTATAACCTAGGACTTATAGAGTTTGAGAGAATCTATAATTTCTTTGAAGCCATTATCAAAGAATCATTGAATATAATAAATTTCTAATTTTTAAGTTCAGAATAGAGATATTGGAACAAGAATTTAAGAATGATTTCACTCGACACTCGAGAGATGGAGTAAAAAACACCTTTGAGTTCTTGGCTTATAAAATAAGAATAATTGATTAGAATATAATTGGTGATTAAAAGACATAGTTGATGGTTAGGTAAATTCAATCCCCTAGTATATTTGTACATAGAAGTCTCCATATTTTATTTTTGCATTTATAATTATATTTGTATTTATTTAACTAATAAATTCACTTAGTTTAGTTGCTTAGATAAAGTTAGGTCACGATAATTCTAATACTTAGCGATAATTTAATACTCAGTTCCTCGTGCGATCAACAACTCTATACCTATAACTTTATACTTGTTTACGACTCGTATACTTATGATTATTTTACGTATATGCATTTAGTATAGTAACTACAGAGAAAAAAAAAAGGAAAAAAAAACTATATTATGTAAAAAAGGATGAAAACAAAAAAACAGAAAATAATTTAAAAGTTGTAGACATTTAGCTATAAAACTTAAAAAGTGGTCGTCTACTTAATAATATTTTAAAAAATAAACATCCACATAAATTTCTCAAAATTTTATCGAGGATATTGTATTGTAAATATAGGCTTCTTATGTAAATCTAGGTCCATAGGGTTAAAAATTGAATTTCCCAGATAGGCTGATCTTTTGGAAAAATTACGGATTTTTTTAGAAAAATGCCACATTTGAAAAGTTTTAGAAACATGTCACTTTTAATAAATATTTAGATAAATACCATTTTTTCTTCACAATTGGTAATTTTCAATGATACTCAAGATCTTACATTAGATTTCTTACCCGTGAAATTGAAACTTTGGGTCTTGGTTACTTTCCCTGAGTCTTGGATTTTATATTCATTGAGTGGCCATGGAAACAAGTCAAACTAAATTATAAACAATTTTTTTTTCCCTCCCTTTGGACAACTTAGCAAACATTAAGCAAATAAAAATGACAAGAGAAAGAAATGATCCATAATGAGAGTCACATGGTAATCACCCACAAAGAGTTATATAATACCAAATTTAATGCTGATAAAGATCAAATAGTGAATAATATAAATGATGTGAAGAGATCTTTTAGAAAGTCAAAATCATTATGTTAAAATAAAACTAATAGAGATAAGTCCACAAATCCTCGTATATAGGTACAGAAACTTACTGAAAAGTATCTAAAGGTCATGGTGATGGTTCACGGCGGTAGAGACAAAAAGATCGAGAGAGAGTGTACGGTTTTGGTATTCACCAGATTTAGGAGTGATCTCAAGACGAGGCATGAAGGAGAAGCCATCAGTGAAGTTTGTAGTAGAAGATGAAACTTTCTGGCAGAGGAATCGGAGAGCCACCACCTAAGATACCGAAGTAGGGCCGAGATTCTGAACCGAATAGAGAAACCTGAAATATTTTAGGGTTTAGACATAATGAAGTAAGAAAGAAGATCAGGAAAGACTGGCAGCATATGAGAAAGAGAGAGTGACGATAGGATTTTTACTTCAAGGAAGTTGTCTTTAATCTCTAACCTTCTTTTTTACGAGGAATGATGGATTATGAAGTAGGGCGGCACACTAGTTTATGTTGGAAATAAGACAAGCTTTATTACTCATTCAAATATTTTTATAATAGAAAATTCTCAACTTCACTTTTCAAGCTCACTCACTCACTAGAAGCTATGCTTCTTTCTCTCTTTTCTTCACTCTTAGAAGCTTTGCTTCTCACTTGATGCTTAGAACTCAAATGGAGAGGGGTATTTATACTACATGAGAAACAATAAGAACTACACAAATAAACAATTATAAAAATCTTTAAGCCAGACATATTTTCTTCTACACACTTATAGTAATAATCTCAGTAATCAAATAATTCACATGCAAAAAACTAATATCTAGCTAATACTAGAAGATTTTAGGTGGAAGATTTCTTCAATTTGGACTTGGACTTCTTCTTTTATGAGCTTTGCACTTGGGCTAACTCCAACTTATTAGGTCTCATGTTGTTTGGCCTAGAACACTTCTTATAGGCTTAAATAAGTTTATTTTTAACACCCCCCTTAAACTTGTTTTATAATACTAAGTAAGTTTTTTAATCTTACGAAGTCTTCAAACTTGAGTGGTTTGGTGAAAATATTAGTAATCTAATCATGTGATCTCACATGTTTCAATTGTACTTTTTTGTTTGTAACGTATTTTCTTATGTAATGATAGCTAGTGTTAATATACTTGCTTCAGTCATGAGAGACTGGATTTTTAGACAAAATTATTACTGACTTATTATCGATACAAATCTCTGTTGGCTCTTTTTGAGGCATGTTTAACTCTTTCAATAACCTTTTTAGCCAGATTGCATAACTAACGCATGATGTAGCAGCTATGTACTCAGCTTTGCATATTGAAAGAGTGACAATCGGTTGTTTCTTAGATACCCAGATGAAGGCGGTTTTTCCCATGAAAAACACAAAACCAGTTGTGCTTTTTCGATCATCAGTATCTCTGGCCCAATCACTATCACTATAACGAACGAGTTTGTAATCACTAGAAACTGAATAGAACAAGCCAAGATTGATCATACCATTTAGGTAATGGAGAATTCTCTTTGCAGTTTTGAAGTGAGTAGTTATTGGAGTTTTCATGTAACATCTCACTAGTCCAGTTGCATAGAGAATGTTGGGCCTTGTACATGTCAGGTACCGAAGGCATCGAATAAGGTTCTTGAAGAGTGTTGGATCCATCTTTTCTGCTTCATCATCTTTGAATAATTTTATTCCACACTCCACTAATATACATATTGGCTTGCAATCATCCATATTGAACTTCTTTAGGATCTCCTCTGTATAGCTTTCTTGAGAGATAAAGATGGCTTCTTCCTTTTGCTTGACTTCTATGCTGAGATAGTATGCCATAAGTTTGATGTCTATCATTTCAAACTCATGTGTTATTACTCTCTTGAATTTGTTAAACATCCTTGGATTACTTCTAATGAATATGAGATAATCCAAGTACAAGCATACGACCAAAATGTCTCCATCTTTAGTCTTAAAATAGAGAGCATGTTCATAAGGACACTCAATGAATCCATTCTCTTAGAAATATTTATCAATTCGACTATTTCATGCTCTTAGTGCTTGCTTTAGACATAAAGAGCCTTCTTCAGCTTCAAAACCTTATCTTTATGCCCTTTCACCTCATAACCCAATGCTTGTTCGATATAGGCTTCTTTTTCAAGAAGTCCATTCAGAAATGTAGACTTTACATCTATCTGATGAATCTTCTATTTGTTCTGAGTACCAGAAGAAATAATTAGTCTTATAGTTTTCAATAGTATAACAGGAGCAAATACCTCGTCATAGTTGATGCCGGCTTTTTTACTATGGCATTGCTTGACTAGCCTTGCCTTGTATCTTTCTACCTCTCCATTGGTATTCTTCTTCATCTTGTATACCCATTTTACACTGATAACTTTATGACATTTAGGAATAGTGGATAGTTCCCAAGTATTATTCTTCTCTATGGCTTTGACTTCTTCATTAATTGCATTTCTCCATTTTTCATCTTGTATAGCCTCTTGGAAGTTTACCGATTCACAATCAGCAAATAAGCAAAATAGAGTGAGATTTTCTAGTCTATCGGTCACCTCATATAGATCTTGAAGACTTCTTGTATGTTCTTTATGTCTCTTAGTTAAGAAAGATGGAGGTGAATCTTCATGAGTAAATGATGTTGGTGTGGAAGATAGAGTAAAAGCCTCTTGATAGACTTCTCTTGCTTGCTGTACTAGCATTTTTATATCTTCAAATTGTGGAAAGAAATTATAGTCATTTGTTTGAGAACCAAAGTATCATTCACCTTCTTCATCGAATATTACATCTCAGTTGATGATTACATTTCCATCGTTAAGATTATATAACTTATATCTTTTGGAGTTATTATCGTAGTCAATAAAAATGAACTTCTCGCTTTTATCATCAAGCTTATTTCTATATTTTTTTGGCATATATACATGGGCTATACTTCTAAAGACTCTCAAGTAAGAGATCCAAGGCTTCCTTTCATTGCATGCTTCTTGTGGTGTCTTTCCCCACACACTTCTTGTTGGAGATCGATTGGACAAGTGAACTGTATGTGCAACAGCTTCTACCTAGAACTCTTTGGGTAATCTCTTACTTTTTAGCATGCTTCGAGCTATGTTGAGGATACTTCGGTTTTTCCTTTTTGCCACACCATTCTGTTGAGGGGATCTTGGAACAGTTAAAGGTCGTCGACTTCCATTTGCTTCGTAGAATTCTTGGAACTTTTTTGAGGTGAATTCTGCTCCTCTATCAGATTTTATGACTTTGATCTAAAGACTGCTTTCCTTCTCTACGGCAGCCTTGAACTTCTTGAAAGCTTTAAAGACTTCTAATTTTTGTTTGAAGAAATAAACCTAAGTCCTTCTTGAGAAATCATTAATAAAGAGCAAAAAGAAATTGCTCTTACTAAAAGAACTTGATTTGATAGGACTGCACATATCTGTATACACGAGCTCTAGTGGCTTCTGGGCTTTTGAATTTGAATTTTTTGGAAAGCTTTTCCTGAATTGCTTCCCGAGTAAGCATCTTTCACAAAGCTGATTAGGATGATTGATGTATAGGAAGCCTCTCACCATTTTTTTCTTGGATAGTAACTCTAGTCCTCTAAAGTTGAGATGCCCGAATCTCAAATGCCATAGCCATGATGAATCCTTATAACATGCTTTGAGGCATTTTGCCATATCATTTTGAATGTTCAATAAGAACATTCCAATTCTTGACATAGGCACCTTAGCAATCAAGTTCATATTGTTATCTCTTATAGAAAGACTATAATCTTTCAAGTGAATATCATAGCCTTTCTCTAAGAGTTGTCCCAAACTCAAAATGTTTGTTTTCATTGTGGTTAGATAATAAACATTTGAAATAAATTGATGCCCTTATTTTTCAAGAGGATAAGAATTTTACCTTTTCCTTTTATCACTACTTTTGAATCATCACCGAAAGAAACATTCCCACTGATATTCATCAAGCTCCACAAATGTAATTGACTTTCTCTTCAATTCTGCTATTAGATGCTCTACATTCTCTAGCATACCGGCCAAACTTGCGATAATTGAAACATTAAACTTGAGACTTATTAGGCCTTGAGTTCATTCGACCTCTACTAAGATCTCTTGTAGAGCTTTCTCCTCTTTTGAAATTGCTAATATGATAATTTTGGTGGTTGTTAGAATTCCAACCTCGTCCATGACCTCGACTTGTACCACATCCTTGTCCTCGAGCTTGTTCTCTACCACGGCCACGTTGACTTCTTTTGCTACATTGGCTATCTTTTTTCTCTGTAAGTTGTGTCTTAAGATTGACTTATATATCGACTTGGTCAAAGTCAACGGTCAAAGTCAACATTCAGTCAACGTTCAACACTGGTCAATAGCTATGACGGGTTGGTCAAATGGCTTTGACTCGGTGAGTTGACTCAATTATAACAGAAAATTTCCGATAACTCGTTCAGACTCATTCGGACTCCGATTGAGCTAATTATTATGGCAACATTTTTGTCTCGTCGAGCTCTTCGATTCGATATATAATAGTAGTATGTTTGAAATAAATAGATAATCCTCTCAATCTCAAGAATTCTTTTCTGATGTGAAAGATCAGTCAAAGCTGCAACCATAGAACATACTTAGAATTTCATGAGAACTCATAACTTCGCTTTGATACCACTTTGTTGGAAATAAAATAAGCTTTATTACTCACTCAAATATTTTTACAAGAGAAAATTCTCAACTTCACTCTTCAAGCTTATTTATTTATTAGAAGCTATACTTCTTTCTTTCTTCTCTTCGCTTTTAGAAGCTTTGCTTCTTAGTTGATGCTTAGAATTCAAATAAAGAGGAGTATTTATGTTACATGAGAAACAATGAGAACCACACAAATAAATAATTATAAAAATCCTTAAGCTACACATATTTTCTTCTATACACTTCTAATAATAATTTAAGAAATAAATAATTCACATGCAAAAAACTAATATCTAGCTAACACTAGAAGATTCTAGGTGGAAAGCTTCTTCAATTTATACTTGGACTTCTTCTTTTATGAGCTTTGCACTTGAGCTAACTCCAACTTATTGGATCTCATATTGATGGGTCTAGAACACTTCTTATTGGCTTAAACAAGTTTATTTTTAACAGTTTGGTCAATAAGGCAAATCTGATCACGTGGATATGAACCCATAATGATGGAGGGGGATTCTTCACGCAATCAGGGAAAAGAAAAGAGATGATTTGAGAGAGAGAAAAATTTTAGAGAGCAAATCTAAGATGAAAAACAAAGATAGCTACAATATTTCTTTCGATTTCTTTTCTCCTTAGTCCAATCCCAATTATAGAGAACAAAATCTCAGGTAGAGTTATATCAAAGAGCGAGATTTAGAGCTAAACAAAGAAAGTTTAAATTGAATTACATAGAGATTGAGGATTAAAGAACAAACCTTAAAGGTTTTGGGCTGAGCCATTGAATTGAGAGAGCTCAGAGACTAGAGATTTAATAAGAAAGAGAGATAGAACGAGATGATAATTTCTTTTTTCATTAAGCCTTACAAATGTTTTGAGCAAAACATTTTTTTTTTCTGGGAAATATTTCCCTCTCTCCTGCTCGTGCCCAAAATTTTCCTTGTTTTTTAAAAAATCAATGTTGTACTTTTTTTTTGAAGTGTTATCATTCTAGGGTTATAAAAGAGTCCGTTTGTTGCAGTGTATCAATGGAATTAAGTTCATGAGTTGAAATGTATTCCACTATGTCTTGCTCAAAGAAAAAATATAGCGAGGCAAGCTGAAGGTTCTTCAATTCGATCGGATTATTTTGGCATAAATCGCTGTTTAGGTTATTATTTTAGTTTAATTTTCAGACTCAGTCCATTGTCTTGAATGAATATCTTTTTTATTTTATTTTTCAATAAATTCTATGTTGGGTGGTAGATATTTATTCTACGGGTTAGTGCAACTGAATTGGGATTTACGGTTTATGATTCTTTATCTCCTTCATTAGAAAAAAAAAAAGCTTTGTTTAATTATTGACTTTAGAACGCAATAGTTAGACAACAACTAGAATATATACTTTGGTTCATTACAATATAGCAACTTTAATGCATGTTCTTAATCATAATTAGTAATTAAGAACTACCATCATTTAGACACTTCAAAGAGAGAATCAAATAATTACTTTTTGGCAGCTGATCAACTTAGTGCTGCTCTTGTTCCAAAGACATCTAATTGAGCAGCTGGAATCATTAATTCTTCAAGCCTTGACATTGATGTTGAAGTTCAAGTATTTGGTCAATTCTATTGATGGAGGTATTTTCAGTGCTGGGAATTGATGCTCTTATTATTAATATGTGATATTTCCGTAACATATTGCACATAAAAATTAGGAAAGAATATTTACTGGATTGCTCATTCTACACAGTATGTAAAGGAGAATATATGAAGGATATACTTCTTCATATATTCTTAATCATTCTTCCAAAAAAGTATTACATACTCACAGCCTACAGAGAATTACACATAGATATATTACTCTGTTTTGTTTTGGTTTTTTGTTTTTTTTTTTTTGAGCAAAACCTAGATATATTACTCAGTAACCCTAGCTAGAGTTGCAAAGACCAAAAATTAAAAAACAATTAAATATAAATCAGTGAGGATAATAATGACATAATTAATGGAAATTATAGATTAATATTGCTCATGATAGAATTACGGATGGAGGAAATGTTGTAGATTAATGTTACTAGATGAGTATGGAGATGATAATGAAAAAGCTAGCTAGCTCTAGACTCGAAATTCTCGATGTGTACTGGCGCTAGAAATCTTCAAAATGCTTTGATTTTAATTATGATTTCTTAATATTTGAAAATAGACTGACTATATTTCATATGAAGGGCCATTATATGCCGCCAAGAAAATTCAAGTTATATATGTTTAATATATATAGAGTAACTGCTAGCTAATTCCAACAGGTAATAAATATACAGTAACTAGCTAGAGCATCTCTTGAATTGATCATTCGCGCATCATCTTCTGTGAGATCGTCTGGCTAATTCAACAGGCTAGTTCTGTTAATTAACATTTATAATAAAGACACAAACATAAATATGATTTGAATCAAATTGCAATCAATTACAAAGTAACATTTGCTAGCTAGATAGTAGTACACTTAATTATACTACTTTAACCCGCTGTCAAAAAAATATTATACTACTTCAACCACTGAAATAAGGGAAAACTATTTGGTATAAGTATTGAATGAAGCAATTTTCTAAAACATAATTAGTTCAACATATATATATATAGACTAGTGATTTAAAAAACGAAAAATTAATGGAAACCTATGAACTAGCAGAATGTATGAAAAAACTAATTAACGTGTTATCAATTCACTTGTTGACCATAAATAATAATTAAGACACCAAATTTTATACAGGTCATTTCAAATTCTAATATCTCATGAGTATTAATACGGCAAAACAAAATAAAGTGACAATATTAGCCCGATGAAAATCTATAAATACAGGAGAAACATGATAAAATAAAGGAAAGTTCAACTAAAATTCAATTATTACTAATCATTTAGTTATTATAAATACATATGAAATTCTGATTTCTATACACTAATAAATGGTGTTGTTAGAATGTCAATTCAATAAATAAAAAAAACTTAATTTATTAGAAGATGTGGAGCCAACGATAATATTATTCTAATTAACCATTCCTTTGATGTGTGAGCCTAATTAAAATATATATGTATATGTATATATAACATAAGCAATTTGAATGAAAAAGGAGAAATGCAAACATACAATAGGGTTAAATATTATTTTCTTTTTTATGGGAAGACTCTCATCATACTACGTAGAATTACTAATCGANAAAAAAAAAACAAAGAAAAAAAAAAAGAACCCAAACACGTGGACAGTTTGCTCTTGATGGTATGTGCAATCCAATAAAAAAAAGTGACTTGCAATGTATAGTTCAAGAATATTTAGGACATTTTTAAGTAATAATGTGCATATAAATGGGAAAAACCCAAATTTATGCTAAAAGGGAAAGGTTATGAATCCAGATTAATTGGCTCCAACGATCAAATAAACACAAAAATCAATTCAAGAAACAAGAACATATATCTAACAAAGAGACAATTTCAACCCTATATTCGATACTATAATAGAATACCAGTTCATCCCGCAAATTTAAGTTGTTAGGAGGAGATCAGATCAAACTTAAATTGTTAGTCTAAATTAGTAACGAACTATATATAGTGTTCAAGAGAGAGGGGCTAGCTGGAGATGATGACAGAAGAATAGAGAGCACAAAGGAGTGAGATGCCCGCCATGCATTTCATCATCTGTGCTCTCTATCTTCTGTCAACAACATCACCGTGCCTCCTTAGCCATATGTCTCTAGTAGCCTGTTAGGATATATAATTATATATTATAAGTATAGCATATACATAATAGTTACTCAACTGAAATTCTTTCTATGCACCTGTTCATAAGAAAGAGAGGAATGGAGAGAGATCTAGAGAGAGAGAGAGAGAGAGAGAGGGAGAGAGACAGAGAAAGGAGGAGGAGGAGGATCATTGGGAGAAAATTGATGAGAATTATGTATGGGATGGTCTAAGAGACTTCTCTAAAACCTCTATTTATAGGAAAAATTTTTGCCTGATGCCAATCACGTGTACATTCCATAAGATTTACAAAAAATAATTGAATATATAGTGCCAAAATGAAATTAAAGATAGATGATTATAAGTTAATTATTGGGATCGTTTATATTATATATAGTATTTTAGACTTTGATTTTTTTCCTTTTTAGCCAATCAATGGTCACGAAACTGCAAGTCAAATCTCTTTCTGACTTTATAATTCGTGAAATTAATTAAAACAAAAAAACCTTGCTTTTTAATTTAATTTTTTTTTAAAGAGGATTGTATAAAGAAAAAAAACTTGGTAAAATTATCCACGAATACAGTCAAGCTTTGGCCATGACAATTTTGAGTACGTAACAGTTCTCAACTTGGAACGATGAAAGAATCAACATACGTTTCCTGCTCTACATATTGTCTTAGTCCTGACATTATAAGCCGATAAAAATCGCCAGAAAATTAGAGGAGAAAATAACTTGCTTGGATAGTCACGCTGAAATGTATGTATTAATTCAACAATTAAATGGCTAGCACATTGAAGAGGCCGACAGGAGCGAGGTTTGTAGAAGCTGTGGACGGTAATGGGAATGTTGAAAGTGAACATGAAATTTAAAACTCACATCCTCTTAAGAAAAGCATTTTAAAAACCGGGCATACGTTCACATATATGCACATCTTGGAACAATATTATATAGCAAAACTGATCAATTAATAAAACGATTAATAATATCCAACTTCATGTCCCCTAAAGAAAATATAAAATTTGATATCAGGTGAGGAAAAAAAAAAGTTTTATTATAATTATTACTTTTAAAATTAAGATAAAATTGTTTCATGATCTGATTAGCATACAAACATTGTCCGGGCATCCATATACCGCTTCTCTGATCCTTTCATTAAAAGAATGAGAAATAAAAATGCAGAATGAGCCGATTGATGGTTATATCTTTTTGAACAATATTTCGTCAAACATTTAAGATATAGATCACCTTAGATTTATTATGTACCATTTTTTTGATTCATCACTGATCATATAGCACTAAAGTTCTATGGATTGGATAAATGGATATAACATACATGATGGTGAAGGGTTATGCTACCTACTTTCTATATATTTAGACGCACTATTAGTTTCCACGTAATTATGCATAATATGCATATTAACTTTTTCAACAGCTGTTTAGTTTATAGCTCAAATTACCCTAACCCTTCTTATGTAAATTAATTTATTAATCGGTAGAACACAACAGAATAAAATGAGACTTCTGTTTGTATGAAACGTGTGTAATTATTTGTATGTCGGTGGGTTAGTGTATAGTGTACATGTCTTGAAATAGAAAATTCAGAAGATAATGATTTGCATTGGAGCTGAATATCAAGTTGACTGGCCGGGGAACTTCTAGACAGTTGCATTGGGTGGCGTCAAGGATAAGGTTATAATGTAAACCACATTGCAAGTTGCCAAGAAGCATGGATAATGGGAACTAAAGCAAGTCAAAAGAGATAGCGAGAATCCCCCACCACACAGCTCTTATCTAGTTTCTTCTTTTTCTTTCTGAACTCCAATAATATCGACATCATTATTCTTTCGTAGAGTAACCAAAAAAAAAAAAAAAGAAAGCAAAAATAGTATTAAACATAATAATAATGAATGTTTGTGGCCCATAGATTTTTCTACTATATGCGTGTATACATATTGTATGATTATGAATCTAATAGATATGGTCCTCACAATGCATATATGCTGATTGGTATTCTCTACATGTATAAGGATGTATAATTAGGAAAACAAAATAAATTTACTTGCAACACAATTTTATTATTTTACTAAGTGAGGATCTGTGACGATTAAATTATTTATATTACGAAATTTTTACATAAATTAGCCTAATTAAGATTCAAATTCCTTATTTCACATGCACTCATTCTACACTCTCGAAAATCTTAAATCTTAGATCAATAGAGTTAGTGTTAATTGCAATTAAAGATTTGTAAATGTATTTTGTTCCAAAAAACTCTCGCTTAAAAACATTTTGACCAAAAATAATATTTTGATTATATGTACTTTAGATATTCCCTAAAAGTAATTAGGAAAACATCTCAACGAAATTTTTTGTTGGGACTATAAAACGTTCGTGATAAATGTCAACTTTATAATGGAGTATTCCGATAATATTGGATAAAATAAGAAACATATGATAATTCCATATTTGGTATGCTACATCACTAGTACTCTTCCTTCATTCCATCTGTTGCTTCCCTATAGCTTCTTTCCACCAGTCAGCTTCCAAAGTTGCGTCAAGGCTTTCGTTTGGACATTACAATTGTTTTTATCGATGCTCTTGGCATGTCAATATCAGATTTTGTCTAGACTATTGTTTGAACTTGGACATCACATTAAATTACTGAATTTACCAACGGATTAATCAGTTTTGCTTTAGAATTCATTTAAGATCTTGACGTATATATTTTCGGAACAGAACGATCTTGATCTATAATGTGTTTTCCATTTTTGCTTTTTTAAATCCTTCAAAATATATTGAGGAATAAAATAGTGCGTAGGGTCCTCCAAATTTATATAATGACTAAGGAGTATGTGTATGAGATATTTATAAGAATCCTGAAGTTGTCTTGCTAGCTAGCTATTATTTGGTTTGGAAGGAATAATTGGTAGCAATTACAAATGTCAGGTTAGCCTTTTTTTTTTTTCCCTTTTTTTTTTGATAGAAAGACATCTAAGTTTAGCTCTTTAATTGAACTCCTTCGGGTAAAAATAGCAGAAAAGAACCCAAACGAAAGTGTTAATTAATATTATGGAGGAAAAAAAAAAGAAAAAGAGTTCGAACTCATGGAGTAAAACAAAAGAAAGGGTGATCAGACGGAATATGTATATACCATGTTGGAAAAGAAAATTCATTGAAGACGTGCAACGAAAAATAAAACCTGGTTGAGTGGAGAATCAATTATCAATGATAGTTGGCTATCATTTGTAGTGTCAGTTATTCCGTCCGCACCGAATAACATATTCCTAGACTTAGCCATTTTTGGAGGACCGCCTTTTTTAATTTGAAAGGAGATTACATAATGCTTTCCCATTTTGGTAGGGGAAACTGAAAATACACGTGGCTTTTCCTGCATAAGACGCTTGTAGGGTGATAAATAACTTCCTCCATATATTTGTATAAAGGAAACCAATCTTCAAAGAGTCCTAATTTGGCGGAACACATAATATGCCGAGTATTTTATAATGTCATCCAATAATATTATTCAGTTCCGCATGAACCTGTACAATAAGACTAGGAGATTAAATTAGATTGGTTATATTTTCTTTTTTTGCTCTTTTCCATGGATACGTACCTTGAATTGAAATGACAATTCGACTGAGTCATTATCCGACTTTTACTTTATTAGAGATTTGGTAATATGAACACATTCCATATATATTCAGCAAATTGATTTTTGTTTCCAATATTAAAAGAGAATGTGGATCTCAGAGATGGGGTGGCATTGGTCACATCAAACTACATTAATGCTTTATCGAATGAAAAATCATGCACAATCCTAAAGCCCGACCTAGCATGTCTATATAAACTACAAGAAATCGTATTTTTTCATCGAAAAAAGTAGCAAAAAAATGTCGGCAAAAGGTATTTGATAATTGCCGACGTAATTCATCATCGGCCATTATTATCGGTGTAAGAACGTAACTAAATGTCACTTTTCGATAGAAATTTAATTTCGTCGGTAAAAGTAACATTCGTTGACACATTAGTGAGTTTTAGTGACACACAGTTTATGTTGGCGAAAATATGACCAAATTCGAAATTTACTTGACTTTCATCGACGAATAACCGCATCAGTGAAAGTTAAATAATTACCAACGAAATGATTTAAAAACATACAATATATTTTCTGACCACAAAATGCATCGGTAAAAATATCTAGAAAATATTTTTAAAAATAAAAATATTTTTACTGATGACAAAACCCATCGGTAAATGTATTTTCGTAGAATATAAATAATCTTTTATCGACGCAATTCTACGTCGGCAAAAATTTTATTAATTTGTTAAAAAAAATTTATTTAATTGATTGTTATAATTATTAATTAATTAATAATAATTAATAATTAATAATTAATTTGGTTAACTAATATATTAAAATTTGGAAGAAGATATATTAACACAATTTTATTAAATAAAGACAATATACAAATTGTATCTAAAATTTGAACATATTATAAAATAAAAAAACGTCTACAATTCTGGAGGCAAAGGCAGTGGCATCTCGATGATGAGCTTTGCAATCAATGTTTGAAGTATCTGATTTTGCTCGTTGAGTTGTTGCTGAGTCTCCTCGAGCCAGCACTTGTTCTCTGCTTCCTTTTCGGTCATTTGTCACTGAGTCTCGTCGATCTACCGTGTGTACTCTGCTTCAAGGTGGCGATGGTCTCAGTGACTTGTCCGTGCTGGCAGCCCTCTGTCCTCCTATACTTTTCAGCCGAGGGAGTGCTCCTAATCCTTTCTATCACCTAGATCTAGTCCATAAAGCCTTGGACATGATCTGAAATTCATCAACTTGTTCTGGCCCCACCACAGACTCAGCAGATGAGGCATCATCCCCAAGCTCAGACTGAGTACGAGACTGAGTTTGAGTGAGCACCTCCGCCTTGAACATAACCATCTCTGCCTATAAAATAAAATAAAAATTATAGTAATTATAATTTATATACACAAATTAAATATTTTAAACAAACAGAATGAATTCTTACATATTTCTCCTAGGTGTACTCATTCTGCCAATCAGACAGATTGAGATGACGGCTCTCGAAGTAGTCGATAGGGCTCATAATCTTTCCAGTCTCTGGGTTGCCCTATGAAAAGTAGGAAAAAAAAAGGTAGATTATTTAGCTATAGTATATTTTGTAGTAATTAGAGAAAATATTTGACTTTCTAACCTTTGCCTTCATCTCGCTAATCATGCTAGACGACCCCTGTGTAGACAGATACAATTGCTTAGACCGATTTTCCGAGTTCTGTGTCGAAACTTTCTGTAAAAATACACTAGTTGTTAGTTTCACCATTGATTATAATTTATTCTTAATAATTATTTTTTTTTTTTTGTAAAAGCATGTGAATTACCTCAAACTCTTGAGAACTGAAACAATCGCACAAAATATTCCACTGATCGAATGGAACGTTCTTATACGGATTGGCCTTAATAAAAGCCATATCTCTCTTACCCCCTATTTTCGTAAAATGATTCCACATTATATTGCGCCAATCCCATAAATATGCCATCATGTACTACTTAATAGAGTCCATGAAGAGTGCATCGGACCGAAGATAATCAAACTTCATATGTGAAATTAAAATGGATAATTATTAATAAAGACTTTTATTAAAATAGCTTAAAATAATCTTTTAGAAAACTCACTCACCTTTATCTGGTTCAAGATGAGCTCAATGTCTTCTTTCTTCACATCCTTCCACATTGGAGTGGAAGCTGGGATGGTGTCTCTAATCTTCTTAGCAAGAATGTTCAAGAACATCTTGCCATGATCCAAGATAGGCTTCCCTGTCTTCTCACAAAACTCGATCTTCAATCGGTCGGTCTTAAGCCTCCTACATTCCTTTTCGACTGAATAAACTCTCATCTCTTCCTTAACCCTCTTTCCCTTGGGATCATATCTATCATCTCCATATTGGAACTAGAGGCAGCACTAGTTGCTAGGGAAGTGCTCCCGTGGCTAGACATCCTACAAAAAAAAATATTATCATAGTTTAGAAACGTTATATAGCAATATAAAAAATAATAAACACAAAATTTTCAAAATTATACACACTAGAATATAAAATTTTGTTACATTATCAGATATTTCATTCTTTTCTTTAGAACTTGTATCACTATCATCATCAAGTTCAACTATTTCATCACTGTATTCCTCTAAAGTATCGTCTTCGAACTCATCATCATCAACTAAGAAGTCATTAGGGGTCACAATACGAGCTTGATAGATAAAGTCATCAATATTGTCAACTTCATCTGGTTCAACGTCTTTCCGATGAAATCGAACATTTGTCATTTCCAAAAGCTCAACCCACAACTGGAATGACAAAAATTCGCTTCTTGCAAAATAGGAACATCAGTGCTTGTTGATACAATATCAGAAACATCTACCGCATCTGGAAAGTCCCATATATTTCAAGGCATATATTTGTTAACAAATTTCCATAGTGGCCCATTCTTATCATCATTTATGTAATAAATCAGCTCTGCTTGTGATGCAAGTATAAATGGGTCATCTTTGTACCAGTAAGCACCTGTGTATATACTTGTGAATTGTTCATCTAGCTGAATCCGTTTTTTTCTCGGATCAATGTCTCATATGCTCACTACATGTATGTAGTGTCATACATTAGGGAAGTTCTAATAACATTGAACAAAAAGCATAGAAGGATATAAAATACTTACTCAAGATATTTTTGTACTTCTGGATAGTTGTTCATTACGTACCACTAAGCTTTAAGCTAATTAGAAGGATTAAGAATAATAATATCTTTTTTGCCCAGTGGGTGACCAACAGACTTAAAGACTGACAATATGTGGTTTAGTCGAGCATCCATAGCAATTTTATTACGTTCGAGTTGACTGAATCGAGTTTCATCACCCTGCAAATACATAGAGCAAAATGTAAGCACCTTTATAACGATATACGCTTCAGCAATAGACCCTTCTAAATGTACCCAATTTTGAATATACTGTTTATAAACTCCTATGGCCTGCTCAATTGAGTACATCCATCGAAAATGAACGGGTCCACCCTGTATTACCTCTTCTGGTAAATGGAGAGTAAAGTAAATCATTATATCAAAGAGGACGGGTGGAAATATTCTTTCCAACTTAGCAAATATGGTTACGAAATCCTTTTGAAGCTTTTCTAGATCAGCCACATTCAATGTGCGTGCACAAAACTTTTGGGAAAAAAAACACAACTCAGTGATAGTCTCTCGGATTTTCTTTTTCAAATACGGTCTAATCCCAGCAGGTAGAAGACATAAAATCATGTGATTTTAAACCAGATATCTTGTCTTCTGTTTCACTCACATTTTTTGCTAAGTTGGAAGCAAACCCATCAGGAAATTGGACTTACTTGATAAATTGACAGAACTTCTTTCACTCCCCAGGACTTAAAGTGTAAGAAGCATGTGGTTTCTTCTACTAGTTTCTCACCTTGTATAAATGTAATTTTTTGCGAATATTCATAAATACAAGATCAAGTCTAGCCTTATCTGTGTCTTTTGATTTCCCTTCGATGCTTAAGAGAGTTCTCAAGACATTGTCACACACATTTTTCTCGATGTGTATGACATCTAAATTATGTCTCAGTAACAAGTGTCGCCAATAGTCAAGCTTGAAAAAAAAACTTTTTTTCGACCAATTTAGCTCGCTTGCAGTACGTTTCCTTTTCACTCTGCCATAATCTTTGTGTTTCCCAGGCAACCTGATCTGTAAGTACTCTAACTTACTCAAAATATCATCTTCAGAGTACTTGTTAAACAGTGGCCTTAAGTCATATTGACCATCATATTGTCTACTTCTCTTCATTTTATCATCCATCGGAAGAAAGTGTCTGTGCCCAATATACGCTACCTTACTTCGGATCCCACAGATGGAGTTTCTTCATTACAAGTTAAACATGCTTTATACCCTTTTGTACTCTAACTTAACATTAAGACATATGCTGGATAATCATTGATGGACCACATCACTGCAGCCCGTATATAGAATGTGTTACCACTTACTACATCCCTCGTTTCAACACCATTCAACCACAATTCTTTCAACTCATCAACCAAAGGCCTCAAAAAGATGTCCATATCTTTCCCAGGGGTAGTAGGACTAGGGATGAGGAGAGACAAAATCATTGAGTCCACTTTCATGTACTTCCAGGGTGGCAAGTTATACGGAACAAGTATAACTGGCCACATACTATAAGCAGTGCTCATATTCCCAAATGGGTTAAATCCATCCGTTGCCAATCCTGATCGGATATTTTGTGGATCAGCTACAAATGAAAGATATTTTTGATCAAACTCCTTCTAGGCAAGACCATCTGCAGGGTATCTCAAAACATCATCTTCTTTTGGCCTTCCTGAATCATGCCATCTCATATCCTTTGCAATATGCCGAGAACTATACAACTGCTTCAATTATGGTGTAATGGGAAAATACCTCATCACTTTCTTCGGTACTTTTTTCTCTACTTCCCAACGGCTTTCACTATATATCGGACAACTATTTAACTCTGAGTTCTCCTTCCAAAATATAGCATAATCGTGCTTGCATACATGAATTGATTCGTATCTAAGACCGATATCACGTAACTTTGCCTTAGCCTTATAGTGCGATCCAGGTAAATTAGTCCCATCTGGAAATGCTTCAAGCAACAATTTGAGTAACATATCAAATGATTTATTGTTGTACTTGTTGAGGACTTTCAGATGCATCAACTTAACTAAAAAGTTAACTGATGAGAACTTTGTGCACCGAGGATACAACTCTTTCTCCATCTCCTCAAATAACTTACTAAACTTGTCTGAGTCTTGATTGCCAACTATCGAGATGTCATCCAAGTTTGGATCAACTTCATGACTTGGTCCACTTTCTTCAGCAATATCAGCCATGAAATCATGCATCTTATCCCCTTCATCTTCGCTTTCTACAGTTACTGCTAGAAATGATTCTCCGTGATATGACCAGATAGTATAGGACTGTTCGATGCCCTTCTCAACTATATGTTGTTCCACTATATCTGGGTCTTAGAATTTCCCATTCAAACATCTTCTACACGGACATCTCACTTTACCTTGGTCGTTGACAAATGCTTTTAATCTCTCAGCAAAAGTCTTAGCACCACTTCTAAA
This sequence comes from Parasponia andersonii, assembly GCA_002914805.1. Classification (NCBI taxonomy): domain Eukaryota; kingdom Viridiplantae; phylum Streptophyta; class Magnoliopsida; order Rosales; family Cannabaceae; genus Trema; species Trema andersonii. Next base: position 1,129,042 of record JXTB01000013.1, read on the forward strand.
CTGAGCTGACAATCGATTCCTTGTGCTCATCCAACTCTTATCGATGTCCATCTTATATTATCCACATATAGCAAAGAACAATTATCAGTAAAGAGTGCATACAATGATATATAGGCATATATATAGCTAATATGTAAGTGCTTCTATGTGCATGTATCCTAAATCCACCTTATCACTCTACTAAAAGGTAAGGCCCTATCCTATTCAAGATTACTTTGTTATGTGGTCTATCATTCACTCAAACATTGTTCTGTTCATGCCGAAATTCCGGCAGCAACTCCCCATAGTTTTCCTAAGTATGCTACATATATGTACACACTTGAAGAACACAAGGAGATACCACCAGAACTCGACCACAGAACAATGTTTATAAGCAAATGACAACACATAATGTAGAATCTCAAATTGTCCAAATAGGACAATTCAAAAGTTGATATCGAGATGCATAATCTCTCATCGACTCCTGAACGGGTCTAAGGTAATTTCTTTAGTGCATAAAATAAATGATGTATATATTAAAGATAGTTGATAAGCGTATATATTTGAAAAGAAATCATCAATCAACAGAATAACTGTAGATCGATTATTCTCTTCTATGGGTATTTTCATAATTTCGGGACTTCTAGGTGTGTACCGAGACTCCTAGGGATATTTTGGGAATTCTAACTCTTCTGGGGGTATTTTCGTAAATTCGGGTCTCCTAGGGGTCTTAGGGGACTCCTAGGAGTATTTTGGGGATTCTAATTCTTCTATGGGTGTTTCTATAATTTTGGGTCTTCTAAGAGTGTATTGGGACTCGTAGGGGTATTTTAGTAGTTTTGAGCTTGTTTACGGGTGCATCAGGTCTTTTAGGGATATTTAGAATTCTATACATTTATGTCTCATTACGGTATTTTTGTCATTTTATGTTTTATATTATTATGTATTATTTATTACTCAATTTTATTTTTCTACAATTTTAAAGTGATAATATTTTAAGTGCCAACAAAAAATGGAATGTGTATCGGGTATCTTGGGGATATTTTGGGAATTCTACATCTATTACCGCTATCTTGGGTATTCTAAGGGTAGTTTGGGAGCTCTAACCCTTTTAGGGGCCTTTTCGCAAATTCGGATCTTCTACGGATGTATTAAGTGTCATAGGGTATTTCGGAAAATCTACATCTTTTATTGGTATCTCGTGTACTCTAGGGTTATTTTGGGAAATTTAGCATGTTTTATGTCTTATAGGGGTGTTTTTTCATTTTAGGTGTCATATGATTATTTTTTATTTAATACACAATTTTTATTTACTATGATTTTAATCTAATATTAAAAATTATTATGTATATTATGGAATCTAAAATTTTTAAGGGATAAAATTTGAAGTGCCAAAAAAAAGGGGGGAACTTGTACCGCTTTTAGGGGATCCTAACCACTAAGGATCCTCCAAAACATGGTATAAGTTCTCCCCTCTTTTTTTAGTGTTCAATATTTTATTACACATTTTGGTACACTAAAATGATGAACACATATTCTAAAAATTATGTTTAACAAGCTACACACACGGCACCGAGTACCAAGAGGTGAGCACACTAAGTGTGCACACTTGGCACTTAATACCAAGTGCGTGCATATATGTGCACACACAATACTTGGTGCCAAGTGTGTGCATATCTCTACAATAAAATCATCTACATTATAATACAAATTAGATATAAAACTAAAATATATAGATGACTATAAAAACTAGAAAAAAAAAATCAACCAAACAAACATAAAAGTAAGTATAATATCCAGAATGCACAACTATTAATAGATACTAGTGAATAAAAATAGAAAGTATAACTCATACATCCAAACCGGAAACACCACATTGGACATATATCATGATCATTTTTCCTTTTTCGTGTGATACATAAACATTTTCTCAATTAAGGCTACAATATGCTCAACGAAGAGACACTATTGTGAAAATGGGCATATCTAAAAACTAAATGGGGCAACTTAAGATGGTAAATCGAATCAAATATATTTAGGCCTGACCTGAAATAAATTCAAACTTCAATGTACTATAATTCAAAGTTTAGGATAGCATAAAAAGACATTATTTTCAAGAACCAATATATAGTATTTGGCAAATAAAATCCAAAGTTCCCAACATATGAGCAAAACTATACTTAGTAAAATTTATGATTACTCACCTCATTGGTTTTATTAAATAATGCATCACTGGCTTTATAAACACTTTATAAACCCATATATTTCTGTTCAATTAATTCAAAAAACTTGGGGATGCTAGCAGTTCAATAATGTCATACATAAGAATAGATTTATAAGAAAATATACTATAAAGGTTATAAAATATGTTCCACTGACACTTATTTGCCAAGTTTTCTGGGCAGAAACTGCACATGTGCCGACTGTGGTGATTGCTTATTGAGTGACAAAGGGCCCTAGAATGATCCAGAAATTACAGAAATTGTTCAGGTCAACTTCTTAATCTTATTCTTCTTCTTTATCTTCTAAAAGATTATTACTCTAGCTCTTAAAATGCAGACTATAGGACTATAGTTGACAAGATTGCTTTTAACTCATTTTTATGTTGCAGCCAATCTCAAAAACAGATGACGAAAACAACGGCGATGATGATAACAAAAAAGCTTCAGAATTCGTCTTAACACGCAATGTGATAAACAATAATCTGAAAACTTGTCTTGTTTTATTGTTAATTTGTCACCGCTTCACATGAACATACACACACACACACAAAATTATCATAAATCATTAAATTAAAAAAAAATATACACAAAATCAGTTTCAGAAGCACTTACCTTTCAAACCACAAGACCACTGAGAAAAGGAGACCAGGAGCCCAAAAGACCAAGCAAAACAAACTGAGACTAAGCAAAAGAGAGAGGAACTGAGAGCAAAAGAGAGAGCGTGACGAAAGAGAGTGGGGTGGTAAGGAAGGAGTGACGGTGAGGGAAGAGTACCGGAAGAGAGAGAAAAGGGCGGCGAAAGAGAGAGAGAGAGAGGGATGGACTGTGAGTGATGAGAAAAAAAGGGACTGCGGCTGAATTGAGACTGAGGGAAAGAGGGGAGTAAGGTTTTGTTGTAAAAATTTACCGACGGATTTTACATAGCTCGTCGGTAAAAGTCTGCTTTCTTGTAGTGATTTACCGACAGGTCAATATTTTCTGTCAGTGAATGTTTTTTAAAAAATATGACAATATAAAAACGACCATGTTTTAACTTTAAAGGAAGATTTTCACCGATGGACAATACAAAGTCGTCGGTAAATGTATTTTTATAAAATGACTTTTTTTGGGATAAAAAAATACTGGCGCCCAAAAATTAATATTCGCAGGAAAAAATCCGGGTTTTTTTCCACAAACTTTTTACCAACGAAAAGTTAATTATGCGTCGGTATATTGAACGTATAAAGGTCTCAAAAGTTGATATTTTAGGCCATCATTTGCTGATAGGATTCGGTTAAACTGTCGGTAAATATCACTTTCTCAAACGAGCTAACCTTAGTCCATTAGAAAAAGTTGATTTTCTTATAGTGATAGGATTTATCGTGGATATTTTAACAATAGCGAGTCTTACTAACTGAGTTAGTAACTTTGAAACTATTTCCGATACATGAGAACTTCACACTTAGTAGTATTTTTAACCTAATGAGATGAATAACATTACACTTATTATCCAATAAGTTTTATTTGTTTCATCTGCTTAAAGATATAATAATGGCCCTTTGCCATTACATATGTCATGCGCATAAGCGTTTTTGATAGCCAAAAAGAACACGGCATAAAAAACGCTAACCAAAAGATAGGCGCATAGAAGGATCGATGGGACAAAAGATGTTTGCTTCAGGGATTGGGACTGAAAAAGGGGATGGGAAGCTTCTTTACTTTACAATTTATTTCATCTTTTTAGCACAATTCCATATGACAATATCCTAGCCATATTTATGTTCAAGACCAACTGATCAATATAATATAATAACACAATGAGTCATCGTTATAATTTTATATGGAACTTTCCCTGCTTTTTTTTTTCCCCCTTTTCTGATAAAAAATAGTTTCATTCATAAATCAAATAAGCGTATTGCAATAAATGATATGATACAGAAATCGAATAACAAAAATCCCATAACAATAACGAAACAATTGTGTTCTACTAACCATATCAGAGAGGAAATAGATTTAAATGAAACTTCAAAAATTGTTGTAAAGTAGATGATTACTACAAGTGATATTATACTTTTTCTTCATTTTTTGTTCAATTATGTAGTTAAATTGTTTGATATGGGAACCCTGCAGTGATATGACCCAAAAAAAAAACAATGAAAATGAAAAACTCTCAGTAATGTTCAGCAACATATTTGATTCAATTTTATCAAATTACAAATTATTTAACGAAAATGAGCTCAATATTTTTTCTTATTTGTGATGTTTTTGTTGTCTTACTGAATGCTTAAAGGATACAGCTTACCTAATAGGGTGTGCTAACTTAATTGGGATTCTAGCTCTTTGGTCCTCTAGATGCTTCTATCTTTTGAATTATTTAATAATAATCCTTGTAATCACTAATTGATTTTCTTTTTCTTTTTTTTTTTTGAGATTTCACAGAATGTATAGATTGATTATGTTGCTTGTATTACCTAATTCTTAGGAATTACCTGGAACTAGTTTAGGAAATTAGCAGAGGGACTCTTCCCTATGTACTANAGAATAAAATTACAATATTCATCACTATTTATATGGTATCACTCTGATATTCCAAATTCCAAATCAGAAGTCCTCACATAATTAAATAGTTAATAATAACATGATTGCATAGCATTTTATTTTACGTATTAATGTATTTACGTGAGTATATCCATTTTAGTGTATGGGTTATTTTATAATCTTTATTTATGAAGTAACTTTGCAGTGAAACTCAAAAAGTGCTCATTGGTACAAGTTAATGTATTTATGTCTAGCATTTTCATAGTTATTTTGGCTATCATATTGCTAAATATACTTGAATAACTGAGTTGAATAGTAATCATTTTATAAGTATTGAAACTATTAGAGTATGTCTTTGTATCTAATGTGAGTTAATGATATTTTTTTAGTATGACAACTAAATATTCCCATTTATATTTTGGCATGACTCCACGTTTGTTTGCTTTTAATATCTTAAACATAAGTTCATATGAGTTATTTTTTTGTAGTGTCAGTTTGATTTTTGTAATATTATAATATCTCTAAAAAAATATTAATAAATTAAAGCCAACTTTAGTTAAGTCGGCTAATTCCCCCAGATAGACATATATGTCTATTTTTCTCCAGCACCAACTATATTTTCTTCAAACTCCTTATCTTTACTCAATTAGAAGTCTATCCTATTTCCATAATGGTACTCCTTTCACAATTATATTAATAAACTAAGTCGTTTCTCTTTCTTGAGAATCTCAAAGGTAATTTATCTATTTACTATGAATCCCAATATTTAGTACTACCTTTTCGATATGTGTTTGATTAGTTGTTAATACTCTTTTTAATTTTGAGAGTATGTATATTAACATGTTTATACTATTATATTATTAGCCCTTCTGCCAGTATTTGAGAAAGCTGCGACTATTCTCAATTTTTTTAGCATAGTTTTGTATACATTAGAGAGTTCTTCATGATCTTTAAAAGCTTAGATGTTGGTGTAATAAATTATTTATATCCGTATATATACGTATGTACTTGTGTGTATATAAGGAAAAGGAAAAGAAGTCATTTATAAACTTGGGAGTTTTAACTAAATCTAGTTCATGTATTTTACTCTAGCTTTGAATCCTTTATTCCAGAATTGTTTAATTTTGTTTTACATTTCTAGCAGGCAATTATTTTGTATATTATCTAACTATTTTATTCATATGCTTATATCTTTAAAAAAAATTCTTAGTGGAGGTCCACGGATAGGCATTTAATCAGGTAGAATTATAGAAGATTAATTTAATTAATCATGTTATTCAATTAAGTATTAATTACATGTGTAAAAACCAGTTTTTATCAAGGATAAAATGGTTTTTTGACCAAAAAAAAAATTATATGTATATATTTTTCTTCTCTCTTTTTCTCTCCCGTTGTTGTTGTTGTTCTTCTTCTTCTTCTTCTTCTTCTTCTTCTCTTTCGCTCCTTCTTTGTGCAGTTTCAACGCCAGTCACCAGTGAAGACCCAAGCCCAGACTCTGACCAGCGTACCTCCCCCACGGCCTGATGCACTTGCGCCGCCAGCCACCTGACCATGTCACACTGACCAGCCGCAGCAAGCAGCTCGCGAAGTCGAGCCTAACTTGCGATGTTTCGCGGTAGTTTTTCGCCGTTTTGCCGCCCTTAGTCACTACCCACCGTCACCAAATCGAAGCCCAAGCTTCCTCCTACCTGGATTCACCCTCCACTTCCATCAATTTTCAGCCAAGAAGCTCCGGTGAGCGTTTAAAAGTTTTTGTGATATTTTCGACACAAAGAGTGGCATTTATGCAATTACTTTTGCTATGTTAATCCATTGTACATGAAACTTTGAGGGATGAAAAGGTTTAAGATAGGAGAATGGGTGGTAGATTTGTGGAAATTAGATGTAAGGATTGAGAGAAAATCTGATCTGAAATTTGTGGCATTTATCAAAATATTTCTAGAAATTGGTATTTTTGAAACTTTTCTAATTAGTTTCTAATTAAGCCCAAATTTGAGCTAGAGGCCTCGAAACTGAAATTGGACTTTTGAATTGGACTAAGTAAGGTCAAGAGACGAGTTTTGATATAAAACATCAATAGGTTTTGAGTGGGCACGAAATTCGAGACACGAGGCTCGAGATTTGCCTCGATTTGCGTGCCACGGGCCCGGGGCCTAAATTAATCGAACTATATGGCTAACCCAACATTTTTAGGTGCTTTGAATTCAGTGCTGACCTCCATTTCGCAATGAGGCTTCATCTGGAAAGTCACCCCTCAAAGTGAGCTCACGGGATCCCGAAACGACCCTCTGAGCTATCGGGTGACCAACTGGAGAATCTACGAGCACCGATATCTTAGTCTGGCTATCCAGGCGAGGTAGGGTTCAACTACCAAGTTTTATACTTATTTTGATTTAAAATGTGCATTATGACCTATTTCTTGAAAATGTCGATTTTCATGGAATTCAATGGTTTGATTAGATATTTGATAAATTTATGAACTGTTGAGATATATTGGATTGTTCTGAGATTGGTTGGTATGATTTTTCTGCAGCTTTAAAATTTTGGTTTCGGGAAAATATAGCCGTTATGCTGCTCGATTTTTTATAAATCCCAGAATAATACCAAATGAGTATTAAAGCATGATTTCTTAAAATACTTGATGCATAGTAATTACACACTCTATGACATATTGTACCTACCATAGGATCACGTACTTGAGTTTCATTTTAGTATCATGGTATTTAGATCGCTGGCGAGTTGCTGCAGCACTAAGTGAGAGATCTAGGCCCTTGTGCAGGATTTGTTGACAAATCTTCTGGTAGTGTCAGGATGCCGGGTACCTCTGTTACAGAGGTATTATAGGACCGTGATGAGAGGATGAGAGCTCATATATATGCTTGTACTTGGTTGATTTATGATATGTACAATGATAAACATGATTTCTTATGATTTTTGATTACTTTACGAACTTATTTTATAAATAGATCTTAGAAAGGTGCCAACCATGAAGGTTTGAAAAGTTGCATTCATATCAAAAAGGGTAATTGAAATTCCTACTAAGCATGCGAATGCTCACCCCCTTTCTTTCCCTTCTCAGGTGATTTTCAGTACGACTTGGGCAACTCCGTTATGGAGTAATCCAAGGAGGAGTTTATCTTAAATTTGGGATTGGTAATTACTTAGATATTCACCTTGGACTTGTAATAATATTTAAAGCTCAAACTTTGAATTTAGTCTGTATTATCTATAATGCCCATTAGTAATGACGATATGATGCATATTAATATTTTATTTCTATTATTAACAGTTTATGTCTACTTGTGATCACAAATTGTGGGAATTTAAAAATTTGAACTATTTTTATAAACTAGGTGTCGTCTTTTTATTATTTTCTAAAATAAATTATGAATTTCCACTTGTGAAATTCCTTTTGTGCCATTAGCCTAGGGTTTGGGTTGTGACAGAAGATTTTTGGTATCAAAGCCAGGTTTAATTACCTTAGATGTGACACCATTAGACAAGATTGTGACTTCTTTTTTTAAAATTAATTGCATCACTATCTCGCTAACACTTTGGCATATGAATACAGAACTATAATACCTTCAAGGAGAAGAATACCGAGGCAAGAGCCTAAAGCTGAAACACCTCCATCATAATAGCAAGCCTCTGACCCTCTAGCCGATTTATATAATGCTTTACGAGCATTATCGGGTATGAGGACATAACGAAACCCTAAGGCTCATCAGGCTAGTTTCTTCAAGGGTTTCATGAAGCTCAATCCACCATCATTCGATGGGAGACCTGATCCCACCTCAGCTGAGAGATGACTTAGAGATGTCAAGAGGACCTTCACAACTATTGGGACGCCAGCAGAGTTCCAAGTAATATTTACCACTTATAATCTGACTGATGGAGCTATTAATTGGTAGGAGACAGTCAAGTTAACCCAAGACGTGACTGACATGACTTAGGAAGCCTTTGAGGGGTTATTCAGGAATCATTATGCTAATGAGTGTCATAGAGCTGCTATGATTAGAGAGTTTGAACGGCTCAAGCAGAGTGACATGACAGTGAACGAGTATTATGTGCGGTTTATGGAGTTGGCACAATATGCTTATGCACCCGAGACAGACCCTACCCTCTAGATTGTCAAGTTTATGGAGGATTTGAGACCAGCCATCTTAGAGAAGGTTGTGACACAACCCTTCAGCAATCTGGTTGACTTAGTTGCTACAGCCCAAAAAGCTGAGGCTTTTCTTAATAATCAGTCAGTAACGAGAGATTGTTCAAGAAATGAGGGCTACGAGAGGAAAATGAATAAGAAGAGCCAAGGGCAATGGCAAGGGCAGAATTCTCAGAACAGTGGAAGTAGTAACAGTAGTGGATCTTCAGAGACAAGTCACTATGGACCTTATAGATGCTTTAATTGTGGATAGCAAGACCACCAGAAGAAAGCTTGCCCCTACCATTAATAGGGATCTCCATTGTCTCAAGGAGGATCACAGAGTAGTCAGAGTGCCTCAGTTCCTTTCAGGGCAGTCAGACGAGACCAGTGCAATCTCATACCCAGTCTCAGGCATTCACTTCCACTCCTTATTAGCAGCTTTATGGTTCTCAGTACTAGCATCAGTATAGACCGTAAGGTTCAGGCTACAACCAAGGCTATACTCAGAATTTCCAAACTCCACAAAGTTCTAGAAACCAAGTAGGGCATGGATATGCCAGTACCAGTCCAGGAACTAGTAATAGTCGCCCAGGTCAAGGAAGAGGAAACAAAGGAAAAGGAAAAGCTTTTGGTCAAGTCTATGCGGTTGGAGAGGCAGATAAGACTCAGGATCACACTGACAGAGGTATTGTTGATGGTATGACTCTTATTTCTCATTCTTATGCTCATGTCTTATTTGATACTAGTGCTTTCCATTCTTTTATCTCCATGTTGTTTGCTCAAATGTTGGGATTGGAATATTCTATGTTGGACCATGTATTGACTTTGGGAACACTTATGGGTAGAGTTACCAATGTTTCTACTATCTGTCATAGTTATCTTTTTGTGATTGATGATAGGAAGCGAATAGCAGATTTAGTTGTGTTACCTTTGCAACAATTTGATGTGATTCTCGGGATGGATTGGCTATCCAAGTACTGAGCGACTGTTGGTATCCTAATCATATGAATATCTATTCTTTGGTATATGCACATTGTATTTGTACTCATTATTTACTAAGTTTTATACTCATATGTGTTCTTACATTGCAGATGATATTGTTGATATGTGAGTTAGGCGGAAGAGTGCCTACTTTCTGACAGTGACTCGTGTATATAAGCATTTTGATACTGTTGTTTTTCTAACGGAGGATTTTGAACCTGTTTTTGAGTGTGTGTATATTATATATGTCTATGTGAGAGGTGTATAATGTATATATGTCTTTATACTTTACAGTACTACATGTATAATTCCAAATAGAGTTTTTTCCTTTATTTCTAGAAAGTTTAAAAAGTTTTAATTTTATCTTATTTTATCAGTTCTAAGTCAAGTAGCGTCTCCTAAACTTATTAAATGTTTGTACAAATCTCTCCTACCTATATAGTCAAATTAAGGGATGTTACAGTTAGTATCAGAGCTTGTGTTTTAAAATGATTCAGAAGACCATTGATATGCATATGTTGGGAAAGAAAGAAAGCATCACTCTTTTATAAGTGTTGGATATACATTTTGATATCAATTATTACTTTGCACTACATTGCATATTATTTTAATAGTTATTATTAGCTATAATTAGAACTATGAATTTTGGGTGTCAGAATATCAGTATGGTGACTACTCGAGGATAAGATAATATCGATAAGAGTGTATCTTCTTTATAGGTGGTAATCAAGTGGAATAGTATGCTTCTTTGATATAGAATATATTGGAGTAGCATAGGAGATAAGAAAATCAACCTAACCCTCTACTATAGTCACCTCAGTAGAGATAAAATACTAGTGATAGTGCTTGGGAGAGACTGAGGAAACTGCAGCCTCTAACATTTGATGCCGAGGTTAATCCAATTTAGGAAGAGTAATGGATTAGGCCTACTAGGCATATACTGGCTTACGCAAAAGTTCATGATGCAGATAAGATTTCGTATGCTAGTTTCATACCGAGACATCATGATGAGTACTGGTGGGATACTATAAGTACTATTCATAATGTTACTACTATAGCCTATGAGGGGTTTAGAGAATTACTCAATGGAAAATGCTCTATCGATGCTATGAGAGCCAACATAGGGTTAAGTTTGCCAATCTAAAGCAGGAATAGATATTTGCTGTGGAATACTTTTGTAAGTATGATGAACTATCACATTATGTACCTCACGTGGTTATCACTAATGAGCTAAAGGTATATCAGTTTATGCAAGGCCTAAAGGAGACTATTGTAAGAGATTTGAAATCAGGTAGAGTTCGAAGCGTACCATTTTCTCAGACTGCAGATAAGGCACTCGATACTGAGTAGGTAGAGAAAGATGTCTTGGATGAGAAAAGGATAAAGAGAGAAAAACAAGCTGAAGAAATGTAAAGAAGTTTTAGACCTAGTTTTTAAGGAAGCAGAGAAGGATAGACTCAACTAAGAAGTAAAGGAAGACATGCTCAGGTCTAACATTCTCAGGATATGACAAAAAATGAAGTTCCAGCATAGTAACCCCGATTTGAATAGGGTAAGTGTCCCAGGATTGACTGAAAGATCACTGCTACTAGTTTATAGTAGTGTAAAATCTCTGGCAAGAATCATATCAGAGAGTGTCATAGAGCTACAAGGTTATGTTTCAAGTATGGTAAAAGTGGTTATTTTATTAGAGATTGCCCTGAAGTGGCAAGTGATCAGAAGAAACCTAGTAGTAGGTTATATACCATGATTGAGACAGACACTAGACTTGAGACTATGGTAGGCCCATATGTTATTACAAGTGAGATATTATTTTTTAGCATTATGGCTCATACATTAATAGATTCAGAATCCACATATTAACATGCATCATTAATATTTGTAAGGAGATTGGGTCATCCTACATATCAAATGATTACTCCTTTTGGTGCTATATTTCCCTCTAGTGAAGTTATGTATTCAAACAAAATTTTGAGAGCTTGTCCTATTATGGTGGATGATAAAGAGTTATTTACATACTTAATTGTGCTTGATATGAATAAGTATAAAATCATTTTAGGTATGGATTGGCTGTCAAAGTATTTTATTAAAATTGACTTTAAGAAGAAAATGGTGACATTTCATCCTCCTAAAGCTGATTAGTTCATACTTATGGGTACTTAATATAAAACCATGTTTCCTTTGATCTCAGCTATGAAAACTCATAAATTTTTAAAAAATAATTGCACATGATATTTGGCCAGTGTTGTGGATACATCGTGGAGTGGAAATTAAGACCAAAAGGTTTGCCAGTTGTACAATATTTCTTGGACGTGTTTCAAGAGGATTTACCAAGTTTGCCACCTGTAAGAGAGATTGATTTTGCTATTGATTTAGTACTAAGTATTGCACCTATTTCTAGGACACCATATAAGATGGCTCCAATAGAGTTAAAGGAGTTAAAGACTCGATTACAAGAATTACTGGACAAAGGATTTGTACGTCCTAGTTTTTACCATGGGATGCACTAGTTCTATTTGTGACAAGGAAAGCCAAGGCCATGTGATTGTGTAATGACTATACGGAAATTAATAAGGTGATTATTAAAAACAGGTATCCCTTACCATATATTGATGACTTATTTGATCAACTATATAGTTCTTCTGTATTTTCAAAGATTGATTTGAGGTCTGGTTACTATTAGTTGAAAATCAGAGAGGAAGATATCCTAAACACTGCCCTTAGAACTCAGTATAGCCATTATGAGTTTTTAGTATTACTATTTGGTTTGACCAATACTTTAGCAGTATTTATGGGTTTAATGAACAGAATATTCAAAGAATTCCTAGACAAGTTTGTTATTATACTCATTAATGTCATTTTTGTGTACTCACAATCGAGAGAAGAGTATAGACAACATTTGAGAATCACTCTACAAATATAGAAAGAGTAATATTTACATGCTAAATTCAAGAAATATAGATTCTGGTTAGAAAAAGTATCATTCTTTAGTCACGTTATTTCTCAGGATAGAATTTTTGCTGATCTAGCCAAGGTTGAGGCAATTAATAATTGATCTAGACCTACTAATATTTTAGAGGTCAGAAGTTTTCTATGTTTGGCCAGTTATTATAGAAAGTTTGTTTAGAGATTCTCTAAGATAACTATACCACTTATACAGTTAATTAGGAAAAGTAATAAGTTTATATGGACTGATGAGTATGAAAAGAGTTTTCAAGAATTGAAGCAAAGATTAATTTCAACACTAGTCTTGACTATACCTTTGGGTACAGAAAAGTTTTTTATTTATAGTGATACTTCAAAACAAAGTCTAGAATACATTTTCAAGCAAAATGTGAAAGTTATTGCTTATACTTCAAGACAGTTAAAGAATTATAAGCTTAACTATCCTACTTATGATTTAAAGCTAGTAGTAGTAGTAGTATTCGCATTAAAAATTTAGCAGCATTACCTATATGGAGTACATTATGAAATTTTTGCTAATCACAAAAGTTTGAAATATCTGTTTACTTAGAAGAAATTGAATATAAGACAACAGTGTTGGCAGGAATCAGTAAAAGATTATGATTATAATATTAGTTATCATCCCAGAAAAGCTAATATTGTGGCGGATGCACTTAATAGGAAATCATCTAGAAGTTTAATAACTTTACATGAGTTAGAGAAATCCTTGCAGGAGGATTTATGCATATCTAGAATTGAGCTAATTGTCAAAAAATTATCTGCTATGATATTATAGTCTACTTTATTAGATAGAATTAAGCAAGGCTAAAAAAAGAAATCCTGAATTAATAGGACACAAAGAAATAGTAGAGTAAGGGAAAAATTCAGATTTCAGTATTTCTGCTAAAGGACTTATTAGATTTCAGGGTAGACTATGCAAAACAAATGATACAAATATCAAGGAAGAAATTCTAGTAGAAACACATAATACTCTATATTCAGTCCATCTAGGTACTACTAAAACATACAATGGTTTGAAAATTCTTTACTAGTGGACGGAAATGAAAAAGGATATTTTTAAGTTTGTGAAACTTTGCTTCATATGTAAGCAGATTAAGGCTGAGTACAAGAAACTAGCAGGAGAGCTGCAACCACTTCAGTTACCTGAATGAAAATGGGAGGAGATTGCCGTGGATTTTATAGTTGGATTACTAAAGACAGTATCTTGTCAGGATGTAGTTTGGGTTATAACAGATAGACACACTAAGGTAGCTTATTTCATTTCGATTTCTATGACATACTCTGTGATAAACTTCCAGTACTGTACATTAAGGAGATTGTTAGAATTCATAGAATTCCAGTTTCCATAATCTTAGATAGAGATGCCAGATTTGCAACAAAATTCTAGGAGAGTGTATAGCGAGCTTTGCGAATTAAATTGAAATTTAGTACTACATTCTACCTTCAGACAAATGGTCAGGCTGAGAGGACCATCCAAATCTGAGAAGATATGCCTAGAGCTTGTGTTATGGATTTCCAACGATCATGGAATGACTACTTACCACTGATTGAATTCTTCTATAATAATAGTTTTCAAACTACGATTAGTATTGCACCTTATGAGATGTTGTATAGTAGAAAACGTAGATCTCTAGTTCACTGGGATGAGGTTGGAGAACAATGTTATTTGGGTCCTGATATTATTAGAGATACAACTGAAGTAGTTGAAAAGATTAGAAAACATACCTTGGTAGTTCAAAGTAGACAGAAATTTTATATAATTCCAGATCATTGACCCTTACATTTTTCTGTTGGTGATAAGATAATTCTCAAAGTTGCCCCTATGAAAGGTGTCGTGAGATTTGGAAAGAAATGGAAGTTAATTCCGAAATTCATAGGTCCATATAAGATCCTCAAGAAAATTAGGAACGTCACCTATAGGCTTGCTCTACCCCCAGAGTTATCAAGTACATGTAATGTCTTCAATGTTTCTATGTTGAGAAAGTATATATCAAATCTATCCTATGTTCTTAGTTAGGAGCCACTAGAACTAGATCCTAAATTAAACTATAAAGAATGTCCTATTCAGATTTTGGATAGAAAGTAGAAAGAACTAAGAAATAAAAAGATCTCTTTAGTGAAAGTATTGTGGCGAAACCATTTTATAGAGGATGCTACATGAGAGCGGGAAGACGAAATAAGAAAGTAACATCTAGAGTTATTTGGTATGCAAATTTTGAAGACCAAATTTTTTATTTGGTGGGGAGGATTGTGATATTCCAAATTCAAAATCAACACCCAAGTCCTCATATAATTAAATAATCAATAATAATATGATTGCATAATATTTCATTTTACATATTAATGCATTTATGTGCATATAATTTTGAGTATCCATTTTAGTATATTGGTTATTTTATACTCTTTATCTATGAAGTAATTTTTGCGGTGAAATTCTCAAGAGGTACTTATTGGTATAAGTTAATATGCTTAAGTCTAGTATTTTTTATATTTATTTTGCTTATCGTATCGCTAAACATACCTAAATAATCCAGTTGATTAGAAATCATTTTATAAGTATTGAAATTATTAGAGTTTTTTTTTTTTGTATTCAATGTGAGTCACAACGAATAAGATAAGTAACTTTTGATCTTTTCTAATAGTTTTTCCTTATTATGAAATGAAATACTTTATTATTTCTAATAAACTCATGTTTATCAAACATTTTCTTAGAAAAATTGATTTTAAGTTAAAATATGGTTTCGGCAAATAAAAATTTTATTAATAAAATTTTTTATTGAACATGATTATTTTTATAAAACAAATCATGAGCTGACCTGATTGTTGTTTTTGTACCAAAATATGGATTAAGTATATATAATTGTTATTGAATATTGTTACATGGAAATTATTTTGAAATGAGATGAAAGTGAAATCGTTTATGATTTGTTATTGTAATAAGTGTTCTGAAACTCTTTTCAATGACTATACAAAGCGTTCTATAAGTTCATAGGAGAAGCATAATAGTCATCTTACATTCTCATGTTTGAAAGTAAATGCACAATGATTTATTTATTTTTGAGTTAGGTTTTTGGAACACTAATTACGGTAGTAGCACTTGGTTAGTAATGTAAGTAACTTGTTATTTGAAAATATTAGGGCCACATCACTTGTACCTTGAGCGAAGTGCATTTCACAGATAATCAAGTTAAAGTTTTGAATCGAGATAAGTAGCCTTACACCTGTAATGTAAGAATTATCTATTTCTGTGACCTATGAAATACTTAAATTGTATGAAATTTGTATATGTTATTCCGTTATGTCTGAAGTATAAACATCAAAATCTGTTATTCTTACATGCATGAGGCCTGAACATGTGGTATATTTATATTACATGATAGGTATTAGTGAATAGGGTGTGGCTGGTCAGCGCCCAAATATTTAGTTCCTTCGGGGACATTATTAGGTTCTTTCAAGAACAATATTTAGTTCCTTCAAGAACACTCTAATAGTTGTATAAAGGGAACCTCTGTAGTGTATAAAGTGGTCTGAGATGTATTTGGGACTCGAGACACCTTTATACAATAACTTATGATTAGTTATTAGTAATCTGAGTGACTTAGTATATTATTTATGGTCTTATCAGACAATACAGTATATACAGAAATCCTAATCATATGAATATCTGTTCTATGGTATATGCATGCTATATTTGTACTCGTTATTTTTTAGATTCCATACTTATATGTGTTTTTACATTGCAGACGATACTACCGATATATGAATAAGGAGGAGGAGTGCCGACTTTTTTACTGCAGTTTGTGTATAAGAGCATTTTGAGGCAATAGTTTTTCTGATGGAGGATTTTGTACTTGTTTTTGAGTGTGTGTGTGTGTGTGTGTATATTAAGTATGTCTGTGTGAGAGGTGTACAATGTATGTATATCTATATACTTATAGTACTATATATATAATTATGAGTAAATATTTCCTTTTGTCCTCTCTTTTCTAGAAATTTTAAAAAATTTTAATTATTTTCTATTTTATTAATTCTAAGTCGAATAATATATCTCGAACTCACTAAACATTTATACAAATATCTCTTAATCAAATTGAGGGATGTTAAAATCACAGCCAATCATTTGATCTTTTCAAAATAAAATAAAATATTCAGTCTTCACAATACTCAAACCACCCAGAATTTTACAAAACCCACTAAATGCCTAGAGTTGTACAAAAGCCAGCAAAAACTTTAACAAAATCCATAAAAAAAAGCCCGAAATTATACCAAAAAAATAAAACTCACAATCATCACACATCACATATTCAGAATCACCTAAGTTATAGGTATCATAGCATCTTGTCCATCACGCCTTTCTCGACACGTCTCTAATTGTCACGCCTTTGCCCATCATTGTTGAACAACTAATAAGGATATGAATGAATGAGATGCCCCAATGTCAAATAAAACATGTGCCCAAGAATATGAAATAAGAACCATACCGTCAACAACACCTCGGCCAATGTGTTCATTGGTACCATCAGTTCTAGAAACTGCATAAGCTTGACCAATGACTTTTTCTTTTCCCTTATTGCCTCTTCCTTATCCAGGACGACTGCTGCTAGATCTTGGACCACTGCTACCATATCTATGCCCTCCTTGATTCCCTAAAGCCTGAGGAGTCTAGAAATTCTGAGTATAACCCTGGGGGCGGTACTGGTGCTGGTAAGGTGGTGGAGATGAAAAAGCCTGGGAAACACCCTGAGACTACGGTAACCTAGCTTGAGTGTTCTGGGGAGGTGCTAAACCAGAATAACTTCCAAGTGGTCCTCCCTGAGAAAGAGGGGATTTCTAAGACGTTTTGGGCACTCATTCCTCCTATGGTCCTATTGACCACAGTGGTAACACGTATAGGGTCTAAACCTTTTATTACTTGCTGAACCACTGCAAATATAGCTTCCGCTGTGAGGTGAACCTTGAGCAGACTATTGTTCTTGGTTCCTCTTGTTCATTTTTCTCTGGTTACTTTTATTCCTCCTTGCACCCTGCTCATTTTCTACGGCTTCAGCTCGTTGGGCAGCTAATACTACTTCAAAAAGAGTGGCAAACGAGTGACTAGCAATACGGTTATGGATGTTTCGATTCAAAACATTCTTGAACTTCGCAATTCGGTAAGTGTCATTTACTGCAGGGCTAAGGGCAAGGCTTACCAATTCTGTGAATTCCATCATGTATTGGTTTACTGTTCGATTCCTTTGAGTAAGTCTCTCAAAACGACCAACTACTTCAGCTTGTTGATCATCGTTTGCATAATGTGCTTTGAAGAGTCTCTCAAATTCTTCCCAATTACGCCTTCTATATTTTGCATAACCTCAATTGTCTCCCACCAATGGATAGTATTTCTTGTCAAGCGAGAGATAGCAACAACAGCCCAGAACTCTCTAGGGGTACCCAGGGTCCAAAAATGTCATGTCATCTCACGCAACCATGCGTTGGCAATTAGTGGGTCTGGAGTTCTATCATACTGTCTAGGCTGAAGGTGTATAAACTTATGAAGATGATCAGCTTGATCGGCTTGACGCTCTTACTATGGTTAAGGTTGAGGCTGAATGTTAGGACCTTGCATTTCAAAGAAAGCATGGCGCATTGCTTCGAAAAATTGGTTGAAGTCTTGCAGAATTAGAGGGGGCTCAGCACCAGGTTGACGCCTTAGAGCTCTCCTAGGAGGCATCTTTGAAAGTCTGAAATGATATACCAAACTATCAGTGAGGTAATGATGCATATCATCATAAAAACAATTTCAATCTAGTTTAATGGTGCTATGTCCGAGATATTTAAAACTCAAAGTCTGATACCACAATTTCTGTCACGACCCAAACCCCAGGGTAGTGGCAGAAGGGGAATTTCACAAAAATTAGAATTTTTTTTTAATTATGAATTCTAACCAATAGACCTATCCCACAGTTCATAGTCACTGATAAACACAGACTGAAAAATTATAAGAAAAACTAAATTCTCAGATAGTTCACTGAGCATCATCATTCACACCTCAACATCAAGCTAGAGTAGCATATATAGTTACAGACATTTTCAAAGTAACACACTTAAGATGAATGCTAGCAATATTCATAAATTTAACAAGACATAAACACGAGTCTTATAGTCACACTCCTATCATTACCAAGTCTCAAGCTACAAAATAAAGATAACTTCTTATTCTACTTGTTGACCGTCAATGTCACACTGGACATCAGCTGTGGAGAAAGTAGCAAGGATGAGCATAAATTACCCAGTAGGTTACCCAATTTCTCTTTTTGGGAAAAATCATTTATAAATCTCAAAACATCTGCATGGTTAGTAGTACTGGAAAACATTTCTATAAATATTCAGGATTTAAACCATTTACAGAAAACCATACTAAAACCCAAAACTAGATATCCAGGTCAAAACATATAAAAGTCTCAATTAAAATAAACATAATGCACATCATATAAATCAACACATCACATGAGTTCTCATCCTCCCATCACAACTAGAGCAACTTATACTACATGTATTGAGTGCTCTCTGCCTAACATCTATTTCTGAAAACTGGAGGGACACCCATGTGTCTAATCCTACTGAACCGGAGGAGCACCGAATGCCTACGCCTACTGAATGGAGATAGTCAGAAAATAAACCCCGCGTGGGTTTATGAGCTCTCACCGAAAGTAGGTGTACTAGTCCGCCTACTACAATACCGTGATGGCTAAGACGACTCTCATGCATGATCATATGAAATGTGCAATATATAGAGTCTCAAATAACCATGCAATGGTTTAACATTCTAGACATACCCTAATTTTTAATTAAAATCCATTTTGTACTTTAAAATCCAAAAGTATAGTTTCTATGGTTTTACCAAAATCCAAGTACTAAAACTTGTATAAAATCATATTTAAAAATATCTATAGCAGTCTACAATATTTCACAAATTCATAGTTCATTAAAATAACTATTCAAATAATTCAATTTAATAAAATCACGAAATTTCATTTTTCAGAATAAATTCCAATTTTAATGAAAATAATAGAAAACAAGGAAATTGAATCCCCTACCTTAAAATAGTAATTAAGTTGAGCTAACGACGCTAGAAATATCCTCAATTAATCACCGGGTTGTTCGGACAGTTGTTCTCGAATCTCGTCACGTTCACTTGAAAAGTTGACTTTTCAAATGGAGTCTCGGATTAAGAAACAGAGGTCACCACTGAATTCAGAACACTCAAAAATATTGGTTTAGATATAACGTTCGTCCAAAACGGGTCCCGGTATGGAAACAACCCGTGGCACCTAAAATGGTGCAATTCACGAGCTATTTTCTTGATTTTCGTGTCACTTCGGAAAATATTGATATTTTATATCAAACTTAATGTCCCGACCTCACTGAGTCCAAATTCGAAGTCAAAACTCAGTTTCGAGGTCCCGAACATTTAATGGGCTCAAAATCCAAAAATTCTAAACATACCACATTTTGAAAAATATTAGAAAAATACCACATTTTCATCATGATAATTAACGATCTTCTAATTATCGTTTTAACACTTAAAAATAATGGAATTTCATGTTTCAAACTCCTCTATCACGTGGTAAAATTTTCTCATGAAAAATAACTCAATTCAAAAATAATTACGAAAATATCACAAAAATTAAATATTAAAATATTGCTACAGTAATCAACTTCTCACTGGAGCCGAATTGGAGGACAAGAGTGGTTGGAAATCAAACGGTGGTGGTGGTGCGGTGATCGGACGTCAGACGGCCGAACGGCGGGCGAAAAACTAATCGGCAAGCGGTGGCTTCGAGCTGCAATTTCTCAGGCGAGAGGCGGTTCACGGCAGCAGTACCTAGCGCTGGTTCATCAGCGTCCTCTGGTCAAGGCGGGCAGGCGGGTCTAGCACGGCGGTGGCCGGTGGCTCAACGAATGAACAGTAACCGAGAGAGTAGATCGGAGGATTCCGTGGAGAAGAAAGGAGAAATAGGGGGTTTTTATGTAATTTTCAAAAACTATAGCAGTGGGACACGTGGCGCAATCTGATTCGACCGAGAAATAAATTTCTGAAATTCTACTTTGGCCATAATTTGAAAAAGATTCTTTCACTTTAGTCCCTCCTTAATTATACTTTTGTCCCCAGTTTAAAATTTCTTTTTCACTTTTGCCCCCAATGCACCTAAACTTTATCTTGTCTAGATTCAATACTAAATTTATTTCCGATTTTTATTTAACTAATCTAAAAATATAAAATTACCAAATTATCCTTGAAGTAAAATTACTTAATTACCTTTACAAAATTTAGGATTTTATAGTGTCAGTGCTCTCAACAAGCGTTCTTACGGGGGTAATGTAGGTCTCAAGGTTGGTATAAGGAAAGCGTTTATGACACAATGACTTGGAGGTTTATTTTCGAGGTCCTTCGTTATTTTGGCTTTTCATGGAAGTTCATAGAATAGGTTCAACCCATCTTTCGTTTTGCCCATCTTTCGATTTTGATTTATAGTTCTACAACAAATTTCTTTATTTGTGGTGAAGGTGTCAAATAGGGGCTAGCTCCCCTGTCTCCACTCTCGTTTTTCCTGGGCAAGGAATCTTTTAGCCATTATATCAAGGGTTTAGCATTGGATATGCTATCTCCTTGATCTATCAGAGGGAATTAGGCTTCAACACATTTATTGTTTACCGATGTTGTAATTTTTTAAAGAGATACAAAAAGGAACTTCTAGGCTATTCCTACAACGTGACTTTACTAGGATATTTCAGGTCAAAAGGTGAATAGAAGTAAGTGTATCATGTTCTCTGGCCATGTTATTTCTAAATTGAGAGCAATTTGGATGTTGGCTTTTATGAGAATTCACAGGGGTCAAATTCATTTTCAATATTTAGGAGTTGCTCTCTTTTGTGGATCTCTGGAGAAGTAGTATCTTTTGCCAATATTGGATTGTTTTAAAGCAAAACTCTCCTGTTAGAAGAAAACTCGTCTATGTCAGCTAGGCTTTAAATCATAAACTCGGTCATAACTTGCCCTTTTCTTCAAACATTTATGATTGGCTAACGTCTCTTATCAAGAATGTTCAGTGTAGCGTTTAGAAAAAAAAATGTTGGTGTAGTAACGTTGAAAACAGAAAGTTCGCCATGTTTTTCTAGAGCAAATGTTGCCAAAATTTAGAAGAAGGTGGTCTTCAAATTAAGAATCGTTCGACTCTCAATAAAGGTATCCTACACCGATTAGGCTAGAAATTCATTTTGAATGAGAGTTATGTCTATTCCTATCTCCGTTTGCTATATCTACGGGAGGTAGGTATTC
This sequence comes from Parasponia andersonii, assembly GCA_002914805.1. NCBI lineage: Eukaryota > Viridiplantae > Streptophyta > Magnoliopsida > Rosales > Cannabaceae > Trema > Trema andersonii. Next base: position 1,151,171 of record JXTB01000013.1, read on the forward strand.
CTCGTCTCATAAGTATAAGAATTCCTCAATCTGGTCTGCTTTACGTCATAATTATTCTAGTCTTCTAGGAGAGACCCAAATGGCTTATTTTTGTGCCTCATTGAGCACAATTTAGATATTAATATGCAATTTCTATACTAAATGATGCCTGTTTTGGGTATTTATGTGAGAAATGATAATTAAATTAGATGTATATAATTGCAATTTCTATACTAAATGATGCCTGTTTTGGGTATTTATGTGAGAAATGATAATTAAATTAGATGTATATAATTTAAATACATTCCAACTTGGCACTTAATTAAATTATATCAAAATACGAAACTCAAATGTTATAGTTAGCACCTACCCAAAATATCTATTTTTTTTCCTAACTTTTAAGGTTTTTCTATTGGAGTTTAGTTTTTCCCTAAACTCATAATATCTTCGAACTCCGCCCAAATTTATTAAATTTGTTATTTTTACTTTAAAAATTAGAAATTGACAAACATATTTGTAGATATATATTATTTTTACGTATATAATATTTTATTTTTATTTTTTCTAACTTTTTTTTTTACATTTATTGTATTAAAATTATGCCGTAAAAAATTTATGGAAATTTAATCTATGCATATTTTTTTAGAAACTCGTTATTTTTCTTTATCATACATGTTGTGTCTATTATTCGTTCCTGTCATACTTGTGTTATGCTAGCTCAGGCACACTACTTTTTATGTGGTGCCAGCCTAAGTATCATTACTAATCTTGTCATGACGTGTCGTGCTAGCTTATAATTATAGCGTGTCTGTCTTGGCTAATTTGTGTCAGCTTATTTTGACACTATTGCAATCGACTAATTGTCATGATTAGTTCTTGATGTCTTGGGCTATCTCCTAAGTTGTAACGGTGCCAAAATTTGATAATTGTGTCGTCAATGCTATCAAATTTTTATTTATTTTTCTCCTCTTCATTAATTTAGCACATCCTAATAAAAGCTAGTACTACCTAGTATAGAGACAAAAAGGATCGATCCCACATGGATTGAGTGTTAAAGTGTCGTGAAATACTAGAATTATTGTGACTTAACTTTATCTAGGCATCTAAACTAAATGAAATTAAAAAATAATTATAAAATAAATGTCAAAGTATAACTATGTAAATAAAATATGGACACTATTATGCACGATTGTACTATGGACTTGAATTCACCTAATTACTTCAAAGTTTGTCAAATTAAGTAATTACTAGCTTAATTCCACTTAATTTACTAATCAGGGATCTAATCTAACCTCATTACCTCTTTTGAGTGTCAAATACGATAATATACCTAAGTACCTAAATTGATATCCTTATCTAACCCGATTATTTAAGTATTAAGTTAAGTTTAAGTCCTTAAATGAAAATCAAAGTATCATTCACCTTCCAGTCTCTCAAGACTCTAAACTCTCAAAGTGATATTTATCTAGGTATTAAACTCTTCCCAAACTTACAATAGTTTGAATTATGTTTCTCAATTCCATATTATGAAATCAATCTCTCTTGAGTATTGAATTCACAACTTAAGTTCAACTAATTTGTTGGCCAAATAAATTAGAAGCAATAAACAAAGAGAAACAAAGTGAATTAAAGATAGAAAATAGACTAACAATAAACAAAATAATCTAAATAGAAGTAACAAGGGTACATCAAATCTTAGAATAGAAAATCTAGCCAAACACAATAGAATCCATAGCTAATCTCAATAAAATATCCATAAATGAAGATATTTCACAAAGTATTCCAAATACAAAATTCTATAGATATTAGAAAGAAAAGAAAAGAAAAATTCTTATAGAGATGAACTTCAAGTTTTCAAGAATCTCTCTCAAGTCTCCTTCAATAAATCTTCAACTCTAAGTTTTATCTCTCTAGGAATAAGATGCCTCCTTCTTGCGATTTTCTCTCCTCTCCGCACTAGGATTTGTAGCGTGGGTATATATTGGGCTCTAAAGATGGATGAATCTTGGCCATTGATCAGTAAAAGATGCTTAAAAATGACCATCAAGTGCGCTCCTGGGTGGCGCAGCTTGCGTCATTCTTAAAATAAGGGTGGCACTAGTTTAGTAGCGCAATTGCGCCATCCTCTCAGCCGGAGTTTTTTTTCACCCTTATTTTTTGCCCCATTTCACTCCGGTTCACCTCTAGACCCAACTTACTCCAAAATGCTTTTAAACTTCTTTTTTTTTCTACACTTATACCTCAATTTCTATTTATTTATGAATCTTACAAAAACACACGACATAATATCGAACTGACAAAAATACTTCATTTGTTAGCAAATAACCCTTATAACCCAACTAGTTTGGACTAATTGTCATGAATTTTTTGCACATATATTGTCGAATTTTTCAAACGAGAGATTCCATGTTTATATATATATATATATATGTATATATATATATATATGATTTCAATTTATCCACTATACATAATTTCTACACGTATTGTAATATTGCCCGTTCACATGTCGTTAAAACTACCTTTGGTCTTGGATTCTCTTAACAACATGACAAATAAATAACAGGGACAAACATTTTCTTGTTATTTGGATTTTTCACTATAAAAAACAAAAGAATTAGGAAAGGGACAAGTAATATTTTTTAAATAAAAAAAAAAGAGAAAAATTTTAAGTATTGGGATTAGAATTATCTCTAAAGAATGAGAAAATAAAATTTCAGATTGATATATATCAAATTTGACTATTCTTTTCTTCTGTTCTTTTTTTAAAAAAAATTCTATGCTTTTCTTCCTGAAAAAATCCAAATCACAAACAAAATTTAACTTAAATTAAAGTTAGATTTAATTGAGAAAATCAGGGTCATTTAATAGTTTTGAGAAGTTAAAGAGCTATTATGCAATTATTATTTGCAAGCCTAGGTGAGAAACACTTAAAACTAGGGATTGAAGAGTAAAATCTGATAAACATTAGACCAAATATGAACAGCCACGTGCTCCACCCCATCTATTTCCCCAAACTCTTTTCCCCTCCAGCCAACACCGCTACTCCCCAAACTCGACACGTGGCCCTACTTTCTCCCTCGCCATCTGAATAGGCCTACCTTACGTACTCGCAGTGGCCATCGACACTGCAAATCGCTGGTAGGAATGCGAAGAAGAAAAAAAGGACCTATTGTTCTCTCTCATTGATTCGCCTCCCTCCATCTGAACCAGTGACCTTGTAGACCGCCATCTCCTTGCCCAGGTCTCGAAGCCCCTCCACTGCCCATGATGTGCCACCACTTTTTGCCAATAAGCTATGGTTAAGAGACAAGAGAAACGACCTCGAAAAAGTTTACTTTTTGCTGTTGTAGTTTAAGCTTTTGTCATTTCCTGCAGTTCAGGGTGGTACCTTGGCCTCCACTCTTTGAAAGATTTGATTCAACATATAGTTTGTCAAGTGGTCTTGCCATTCGCCGAAACCTGTTCTTGATCATGCTCAAGTTCTACTTTTAAAAGCATGCACATAATCATTTTTCAATCGAGAGGCTTATCGACGAACCAAATATATCCAAAAGCTTGTTACGATGTTGCCGCAGAATGCTAATAAGAACGAATTTACCAATATTTTCTTGGGTCGAATCGCGGACTAGGTCGCTCTCTTTAAAAAGTTTCGCGGCTCTGCCCAAGACTGTGCAAGCAGACTAGGCCCGTCGTCCCCAGGATAAAACAGCCTAGAATTACCTCTGTATTGGACTTCTACTGTACAGAAGAAGACCACAAAAACAAACACCCTTCTGCTGGTTGGAAACGAAAAGATAAGAACCAGTTTTTTAATTAAAGCAAAGAGCTCGGGGTATATTTTCTTGTATTTAAAACTGAAGCTTTCTTTGAAATATATAGAAAAAATCAAGTAGAGAGAGTCAGGAAGGAAAAAAACGAAAAGTACTGGGAAAGTGAAGAAAAACGTGGAGAAGAGAATGGTGGAGAGAATATCTAGAGTCCAACAGAAAGCCTAGATTTGTTCTTTATTTTACCAATTTCAATAAAGTATTCTTAAAGATATTAAAAAATATTATTATTTAATTAAGAAATAGCAATCTCCTGATACAACGATTTATAATTAAACAAAAATATCTGCTCCAACAATCCCCCACTTGAAATTTTTAAAAAACATTTTTCTTCATCGACCAATGTAATACTCTTAGAATTGTGCATAAGTAAAGGAATGTATCGACTTGAACCCTTACATAGTAAAGATGATCTAGGTTTTACTAAAGTAACTTATAGTTTTGAACTCAATCTCTAATAACATCACACACACAATTCTACCAGGGTGAAGTCCAAAAGCCCGCGCATCCGTGCTTTACAACCATGAACGTGTATCCCAATTCACTAAATGCTCTACAGAATTGCCCAAAATCCCATAGGAAGTAGCCACACTCACCTAAGTCTATCAAGAGTACTCCTGCAGCTAGGTACTCCACTCCATATAGAGTATAGATCTCATTAAGAGTTAATAAATAACTTAATCTTCTATTGCTTCAGGATATTATGCTTCAGCAATAGCGTGATTCTTTTCATATCACTTCATGATTTGTTATTACCCATTGAACCTAGTTCTTTGGATCTTCAGTAAATAGGTTGGGATTCCATCATAAGTGACTCATCAATCTAAAGGCATTAGTCCCATTCCTTTCGAGATTTTGAAAACCTTTTCTTTAGCTAATCCTTTCGTCAAAAAGTCAGCCAAGTTATCATCAGTACGAACATGATCCACTTTTACAACTCCAGTAGTGAGATATTCTCTAATAGTACTATGTTTGCGACGTATTTATCGTCTTTTTCTGTTATAATAACAATTCTGAACTTTCGCAATAGCCACGATACTATCACAGTGAATCAAGATGGCTGGAATCGGTATCTCCCATAAAGGGGCGTCAGATAGTAGACTTCTTAACCATCCGGCTTCTTCACTAGCTAATGCTAGAACTATCAACTCAAACTCCATTGTTTATTGAGCCGAAACAGTCTGTTTCCTAGACTTCCATGAAATAGCTCAACCAGCTATGCTAAATATGTAGCCACTAGTAGCCTTGGAGTCATCCGAAAGAGTGTTTCAATCAGCATCACCATATCCTTCTAGGACAATGTGAAACTTTTGATAATGTAATCCAAAGTTCATAGTTCTCTTTAGGTACCTCATGACCTTTTCAATAGCATACCAATGCTTGATACTAGGTCTACTAGTAAACCTATATAGTAGTCCTATAATATAAGCTATGTGTCACAACCTTAGCCTCAAACTAGACAATTGTGCGGTATTTAGCACAGTCTGTCACACTAAGTCAGCCGACTAATACTCAAAAAAAGGACTTAAAGTAAGTTGTGAGATAGAATGGCAAAGCATAAGAGAATTTGAGTGAACAAAAGTTTTGTATTTCTCTTAGAATGCTTACAACTCTCACAAATAGGACTTATGTATAAATGCATCTAAAGGCTCTTTAATATAAGCGAAGCCTAAACTAACAAATGGTTATAATCATACCAAGTGGCATGATCTTATAAAGGGTCTAAAATATTCCCAAATAAAGTAGTATTATCTACAAAGATATTTGTAGAGAAATCGAGAACAAGTATGGCCTAGATCCTTCTAGGAGGTTCACCCACCATCTTAGCTTTTCCAAGTTATTTTAGGAGTTTTTAGGACCGTCTCAACCTGACTAGTACTATCCATCCTTGTCTAGAGCCTTCTAGGACTTAGTAGCACCATCTAGAGTCTTCTAACATAGCCAAGACCTCTCTTGATCATTCTAGAAATGTCTACCACATTCTAGGGCATTTTTTTTATCCTTTTGGATGAGCAGTATATATAGAAGATTTTAGAGCCATGAATAGTAATATTTAGATTTTGGGGAGTCAAATGAGCGGGGTGTAATACACTCTCCTACTCAAGTTTGCGACGTTCCTGTCATACCATCGATTTTGAACTGCTCGATATGGTTTTTGAACTGCCATAAGGCATTCTCATGCTCCCAGCTAGCCTCGGTCTCTGGCAAATTCTTCCATTTCACTAAGTATTCTTGATAATTAGGCACACCACGTCACTTGAGCTCTAACTTGGCCTAATTCTGAAGACCATCCATGAAAAAGAATAGGGTATCTTTATCTGAAGTGTCTGGGACCTCAAGTAAGAGTATGGTAAGCTCTTTCATTTAGTCTCTAACACTACTAGATTGTTTGAGACAGTGAAGACGGCCCCTCACCTCCTCTTCAGCATTCTCAGAGAAGAATTACCTCTTAAGCTCTCTCTTGAAGTCATCAAAGGTGACTATAGTGTACACCCTTCATTGCATCTTCCCGTATCTTCGCCTCCACAATAGCATGGTAGTATCGGTTAGATACAAGGCCATATTACAAATTTTACCGGTGGCCTCGAAATATTGTTCGAGTTCCCATAGGAAGTTCTCAAATTCCTAAGTATTTCGAGTACTATTGAAGGTCTTTGGTTTAGGTACCTCGACCTTTCTTGCATCAATGGTTGTTATAGTAGTCACCCCATGTGGCCACTGCTCGCTTGCACAAAGTAAGATTACTACTCATCTCATTTACTCTAAGTAAAATATTAGTGAGTTTTCTTTGGAAGAGATCTTGTACCTTGGAAATTTCCAAATGAAGGGACTCGATCTCGTGCCTTAAGTTAGCCATTAGCCCACTAAACGCATCTTTGATACTGTTGTAGATCTCCGCATCTTCGGTCTCCAAACCGTCATAACGGCCATCGAGATCGTCTACTTACTCGTCCAATGTGCCCAAGTTGGACTCTAATCAGGATATTCTAGCCTCCAAACTAGTCACCATATCCCTTGACTTGCCGCAAGTAGTACTCTTCTTCCCTTCATCATGCCCACATTCAGAAGCACGAACTTCAACAGGGTTAGGAATTGCAGCCATGGTCTTTTTATAGACAATAGAACCACCAAGATATAACGAGCAACCAAAGCTTTGATACCATGCTATAACGACTCTAGGTTCAAACTAGACAATCGTGCAGCACTTAACACATTCCGTCATACTAAGTTAACCTACCAACACTTAAGAAAGATACTTAGAGTAAGCTCTGAAATAAAGTGATAAAGGATAATAGAGCTTGAATAAATGAAAGCTTTGTATTTCTCTTAGAATGCATACAACTCTCACAAATGAGACTTGTATATAAATGAACCTAAAGAGTCCTTTATGTAGACAAAGCCTAAACTAATCAAGGGTTATGATCATGCCAAGTGGTATGATCTTACAAAGGGTCTAGAATATTCGCAAATAAAGTAGTAATATCTACAAAGATGTTTATATAGAGAAATCTAGAACAAGCATGGCCTAAATCCTTCTAGGAGGTTCACCCACCATCTTGGCTCTTCTAAGCTATTCTAGGAGTTTCTAGGAACGTCCTAACCTATCTAGCACTACTCAACCTTGTCTAAAGCCTTCTAGGACTTAATAACACCATCTAGAGGGTCTTCTAACATGGCTAAAATTTCTCTTGATCATTCTAGAAGTGTCCATTACATTCTAGGGCCTTCCTCTATCCTTTTGGGTGAGCTGTATATATAGAAGATCTTAGAACCATGAATAATAACATTTGGATTTTGTGGAGCTAAATGAGTGGGGTGTAACATATGTCTAGCCTAATGCAATCGGTAGCATATCGCAAACTACCAATTATGCTTGCTTTCGGGATTTTTGCCTTAAAAGACAGATTTCTAATTTTATCCCTTTGAGTATAAACAACTGTCTCTCATATGAAATTATGATATTTGCTAGATTAAACTACCTTAGTTGAATAGTTTATTCATCTGAAAAAGATTCCATGACTTTATATGTGTATAAAGAAACAAACATGATTAAGTGTTTATTATGGGGAGACTTGTTTCTTTATTTAAGTCTAAATGAAGTAGTTTACAATCTGTAAATAAAGATGGAATACTTTATTTACTATAGGTTGTAGTGTTTTTCTATCTCAACGGGAATGATGTGTCTCAAATCATTGAAGTATCTGACTTCTGATAGAAACACTAATATAACATAAACAAGTTATGTGTATTAAACTGGACCAAGTAATATAAAGAATTGGAGTGCCGTAACTCAATTCTTATATTATCACAAACTAGCTCTTAGCATATAAATCTTAATCCTTGATGTTTGACTAGACTTGCTTTCAAATGTTATGGCCTTTTGATTTGTTAAAAGACTAACCTCTATGAAGTTAGAAGTGAAATCTGACATATTGGAGATTATGGCTTATGAATTGATGGGAACACCAAATAATTAAGGATACTATACATTAATGCCAATTTAGATTCTTTCAAGATTCATGGAATAATTAAATTTAAGATCTTAGTATTCACTTTGTGAATTGGTTGATAATTTTGTCTAAATGGCCATTGAGAACAGAAGTATCGACAATATTATTCCTTGATAGAAAAATGGTAACTTAAAAGTAAATAGGTATTGGAGGGGTTTAAGGGAATTTCACCTATCCAACTACGGCATAATATAGGGATTATATATGTGGTATAGAATATGCTAGATGGATCGGTTAATCAAGGTTAGTTGATTAAATCTCTATAAAAAAAATATGACATTTAATCTAAGAGTGCAGAATTGGGCCTTTAGTGGAGACTCCCCTTTACTAATAATATTTATATAAATACCATAATAAGAGTTATTATGTATTTATCATATTGGACATTACTTTATAAAACACATTTGGACTCTGATGCTCCATGTCTTTTATTTGTTCGTAAATTTAAAGTTTTTTTCCAAATGGGTTGTCAAATAAAATAAGTAGACTTTTCTAGAACCCTAATATTGGATTTGGATTTCCGTTAATGGAGTTGACAAAGTGTTATTCTCTAATTTGAATTTTATCAATTTTACGGACCGAAATATTTGAATGTCTTTGCTTTGTAAATCAATTCTTAAGTTATATTTCTTTGTGTTAGGAGATCGGCTTTGTGGAAGCAATAACACATTGCTAAAATACGAGTTGAGAAAATTTGGGTAAAATGAAAAAAAAAAAAAATTAAGTACAAAAGAATTAACATAGTTCACCCAATTTAGGTTATATCCACAGATAAAGCTATGAAAAATTTCATTATGAAAAGGAGATTACAACTCACTTCTCTCTAAATACAAGAAGAGAACAAATAAATCTCTCTCTTGAAATAGGAGAAAACACTCTCTAAATAATTTATGAGAAAATAAATGAAACACTAAGAGGAATTTCTAGGCTTGAATTTTCTCTTCAAAATGAAGAGGATTTAGAATGGGATACCAAGCAAATGATGAAATCATCCGTATTTATAGAACTTGAAAGATAGTGTGAACATCATCTTTTACTATTTCAATTACGGCTGTTCTTTTCACTATTACTATTGCAGCTGTCCTTTTTACTATTCTTATTACGACTGATTGGTGAACTATAATTATTGATTTGTTCAACACTTTGTGACTCAATCACAGTCCTGAGTTTTAAGTATTGATATAATGTTAACTGGCACTAGATTTCCTCATCTTATATTAAACGTTTTGTTTTCTTTTCATTCTCTTTTGACGATTTAGACAGGCAGATTTACGGAAAATAGGATTCACCTTCCAGTTCCCACTGCATGTCGTCTTCAAAAGCTTGTTATTTTTCTAATCTTTTTTAATATCTAGTCATTTTGTTCCCGAAAAGCGTGAACAGTGTAACAATTAACACGCGCGTTATATCTATATTAATAGAGTTTACTTCAAAATGGCCCATTGATATAATATAACGGGGATTGTGTATATCTTGTCCGACACCGTATATAAACCAATCATATAATTAAGGATAATAGGTGATAACGATCATTGACTATAGATTGGATTTTAATAAAAGAAAAACAAGAATTGCTATTTCTAACAAACCTTTTTTTTTTTTAAGCAACTGATCCCTGTTCACTCGAAATTAAATAAAAAAAACGGAATCAAAGAATAAATAATATGCAAACAAATACCTAGTAAGCATACCTTTGCTGCATGAGATGAGATGTACGTAGAGATTTTGATTAAAAAAATAGTGTTTTTGAGTCGTAGAATTATAATATAGAATTCAAATCTTGTTTTTTAAATTCAGAAACAAATTTAAATTAAAAATTTTAAAAATATAAAATACACACCTAAATTTTTCCAAATAATAGTTTGGAATTGTGGAATATTTATAGCGGTCTAGTAACTCCCACCGAGTGTCAAAAAGATGAGCGACTCAACCCGGAGTATTATGAAAATTCCCGTAATGTTCCTTGGACTGATGCATGCTCGTGGATACAACCCGCACCACCACTATCACAGATTCCGACACGAAGAAACATAAAAATTGAAACAAAGGATATTTGAAAACCCATTCCCAACGTGAATTGAAGTCAAAATAGATGTAAAAAAAGCAGGATTCCTATATGAATTGGATTGTAGTGGAAGTAGATTATTAATTTGCTAATATAGTTCATTTTCAGTTAAGTCAATATACCATAATCAGAGTAAAAATGAAAATACGCATTTGAGCCTAAACTTCTAATTTCTAAACGTATCTTTCTAATTCACATTTCATTAGGCTACGTTCGGGCTTGAATTCACTAGAGAACAAGAAAAATAAATAAGAGGAAATCACTTTCTTGTTATTTGGATTTTATTTAAAATTTGGAAAAAAGTAAGAAAGACAAAAATACTTCAAAAAGTAAATTAGTATTTGATTAATAATCATCACAAAAATAATGAGAAAAATAAAACATCAATATATATAGAATTGTTTTTTTTTTTTGTGTAATATATATGTAGTCAAATTTGAAATTTAGTTTTCTATATATATAGTCAAATTTAAAATTTAGTTTCTTTCTTTTTCTCAAGATTATCCTCTTTATTATTTATTTTCCTCCTTCAAAAAATCCAGATCAGATCCAAACAGAGTACACGTATAACTCTGCACCAGATATCGTCATGTTCTACTAAAACGTTTGCCTTTATCTTGTTTTCATTTGAACTATGCAGTCACACCGGTTGATGGAATAAGGACTGACCTTTACGCATCTCCCACATGGCATGTGATCATCTTCCAAAAATTGTTATTTATCTTATAGATTTTAATCCCAAGTAAATATCCCAAATTGTTTCTTTTAAGACGTTTGAACAGTGTAACACGCACGTTAAATCGATCTTAGGAGAGTTTACAACTAATAGAAACATAATATAACGCGGATCATGTATTGTTTTACACGACGATAGTAATTAATTAATCATCTAAGAATGATAACGATATTGACAATAGTGAATGGAAATTTCGAATTAATTAAAATGAAAACAAGAATTTCTACTTCTACCAACTTCTTTTTTTCCATCTTGGGAAAAGAGAAAACCAAAAATATAGCAAATATATATATATATATACCTGGTTGAGTCGTAGAGAATTTAATGAACATATGGAAGTTGATGAGATAGAAGGGAAAGGGAGGAACCGCTGGAAATCATCGGAATGGGCGGCCTTGGAAGAATATGAATCAATATATATATATATACACATATATATATATATATCTATCTTGTTTTCTTTCATCCCAAGCAGCCCATTCCTACAAGTTCCAGTTGCTCAAATCTCCTTTTCCCTCTTCTTATTTCTTTGAAACCCATTTGATCGCTGCCCGAGTATCTGTTATGCAAATTTCACTCCTATTTATACACACAAGAAAGTATTTGTTTGCTATATCATCCCTAAATTTCGTTTATTTATTTTGTTGCTTGACTTTACTGTGAGTGTGTTTTGTGAGTTTTGTTCTTTCTCTTTTCTTTATCCTTTTGATAGTCAGATTTTATAAATTTTTAGGGTAATACCCTATTCCGCTATACGCGTAAATATTTTCTATATTAAGTTTTGTTTTATCGAATGATGTATCAAGTAGGTTTTTTTTCCCTACGTAAGTAGTTGTCATAAAGGTAGAAATAAAATAAAACAATAGGAAAAAAAAGAAAGAGTACTGTTCTTTCTTCTTCTTCTTCTTCTTTTTTTCAACAAAAATTTGAGAAATTGTAATTTGGCCATTCACTTTTTAGTTGTTACATCTACTTTTTGCTAAGCAAACGTTAGTAGAATTACAGAAATTTGTGTGTCCAGAACATTGATGTAGATTCTAGGGCACACAACAATAAATTCAGATAGTTCTAGTGTGTCAGAATTTTTTTTAGAAATTTCAGGGACTATGCTTGTAAATTATAGAAAGTATAAAGAATCAGGTGAAAAAAAAAATTTGGGAGAAAAGGTAAATGGAAAAGGCGGAAGATATAGTCAGGAAGATGCTCGCGTGACAAACGAGTTAGACAAGCTTTCAGCAAAAAAGTAATTTAAAAAGAAAAAAACAGCTTTGAATTAATAGGCGTCACTGTTCTAGAGGTTTGCAATTAAAAAAACATTATTAAATAATATTAGTCGTAATTCTATCCCAGAGCAAATTTCATGAAGCTTCACTTCCATCCACTGCATAACAACGTGAACTTTAGAAATTAAGATCTGTTTCTTCGTGTAGGAAATAAAAGAAAAGGAAAAAGAAGCTAAGGATCCACAGATATATTATGAAGGAGCTAGCTGCATTTTAGATTTTTGTATGGTTCACAAACCCTATATTTGTTGTTTTCTTTTCATAAAATTGAGTTATACTTGTTGTGCAACTGGAAAATGACAAATAGTTTTAAGCGAATTAAGAAAATTAGAGCTTTACTATATATATATATATATATAATGTTATGTATAAACGACATCCCGCGCACAAGAGAAAAGTATCATTGTTAAACTAATATCTCTGATATTATATTTTTGTTCTTTCTTTTTTCGGGGGCGTTGGATGTCATAATTAAAATAATTTTACTCCAGTAGATAATGAATTTTTTTGAAAGGAGTCGTTGGGGGTTATAGATTTTGTAATTTGAAAGAGAGAATATCACAGGTACGCCTTATAATATTGTAAACCCAAAAATTTGTTTTTAGGACAACCAATTAATTTTTTTTTACAAACATATATAGGTACCATTCTCACCTCCAACTCTTTCTTTATGCATGTATATACGTACGATACAAAATCATGTTCCTAATCCCTATTTATATATATATATATATTTATATGAGACATGTATATTTTTTCTTGGATAATATCGCTATAAGAATTCTTATGTCATATTTTTATTTATACTCAACCATTGAAAGAGAGTGCGGAAAATACGCAAACTAAAAGGACAGAAAGCAGTGATCACCACGCCAAGACAGAAAGAAAGTGAAAACGATCGCCAAGACGATTCCATTCCAATGATTCCATTTTCGTAATGCGGGGTCTAAAAACTAAAGCACGATTCCACGCACAAAGTTAAAGGACGCAAAGTCAGCATTTTTTACACGAAGTGGGGCATTATACTTTTTCTGAAAGGAAAGATGACTTCCACAATCTGCCACTTGATTATATTTTTCTTTTTTATTTTTCCCTTTTTCGTCTCCATATAATTATATTTTCAAAAAGTTATTTCTGATTTATATTGATATTGTAATGACACCATTTTAATCAAAAGTACTCACATTTACTCTCCTCAAATATTTTCGAAAAATTTAATCTCCAAGATATTGTCTCTTTGTTGAGATGAAGTTGTGGTGTCTCTTTATTGAGATTTTGTTGTGATGGTTCTTGTGGTTCTGTATCCTCAGGGGAATGACACTGCTCATACGCTCATTTAAGTATTGTTCAAGTTTATAAGCGAATTTAAATTTATTGTATTATGTTGCAGCCGTGTTATAACACTATTATAGTTGTGTTATGACCAAGAAGAAGTTGTGTGATATTTCATAAATTTAATTCACAAAATTGTTATAATATTTAAAAACAACATTTAAGTATTTGACAAACAATAAATTGTGTGTGCAATATCATAATATTTTAGGCAATATTTATTATTGCAACAAAAGCAACATACAATAAAAAAACAAAATATATTAATAAAAACAACTCTTATCGTACTTATCAGATTCTACTTAAAATAATAAATACTTCAATTTTTAAAATCTGCTAACGAAATAAAAACCTACCAAATACCTCTTCTCCTTTATTACTTTTCAAAGTTACAAATCAGCCTCTAGAATCAATCCTAGATGGGGCCTACATTCTGCTTTTATGTGGTTTAACGACATTCCCTCTTAGAGCACGTTTAGAATTGATTATTGCTAGTGTTTTTAGCTTTTAAAAGCAATTAGTGAAAAAAATTGGGAGTTAGGGAGCATTTGGCAAGTTCCTTTGATCAGCAAATTCTAAAAGTTGATGCGTATTCGCCAATTTAAACAGAATTTGAGAAGCATGATAAGACTTATTTTTCAAAGCTGATTTTGTTTGTATAATAAAAATTGTTTTAAAATATTACTTTGCAGCGTACATAATTTATAGTTTACCAAACACTTAGATATTGCTTTTAAATAGTAAAGTAGTTTTGTAGATTAAATTTACTAAAAATTTAGATTTTTTTTTTCACAGTTACTTTTTGCTCACAGGGTGGCTACAGCAAGCCTACAACATATCTGTAGTGCAACACATCTGTAGTATAATACAGCAATACCAAATTAGCCTTTATATTGCTAAGTTGTAGTAAATAAGTCTTATCAATAAAGAATTTCCGCATCAATTTTGTAAATATATATATATATATACCAACATTTCTCCTATAGGATACATTGTAAAAAAGGTGGCTATATTACCACCCTTCTGTCTACTCTTTTCATATTATTTCTAATACCACACTCCTCATTTAAATTTAAAATTAAATTACTATTTATTAGACCCCAATTATTCTTAAATTGTCCCTTAATATAATTTAATTTTAAATTTTCTAGTCTGACCAACTAGTTCCCACCATTATGTCCCTCATTTATTTATTATTTTGTTGTTGTGATTTTGAGTTCTTACCCCCCTCTTTAATTCAACAAACCTAAGAACTCTTCTCCTTGTATTCCCACACTTTTTTATTTATTGCATAATGTTTTGGGGTAAATCCCCGAATTTGACTAGAACAATGTTTATTAAGTATTGATCAATAATAGATTAAAGTTGAATATGATTAAGGTAGAAAACAGAACAAAACTAGAAAGAAAAAAAGTAGAGTAATATAATTATAAGAGTTACAGATCCTAATTAAGCTAAGTATTCTTACCCTATACTCTAAGCCTTTTTAGGGGAATAAGAATGTAAGTTACATGCACTAAATCAAGGAATACTAACTATTATTATATGCAGAAACTTTCTACTTAAGTAACATGTTAAATCCTTATAACTAACCCTTAAACCGGGTTATTTCTGGTTTATTTTTGTTGATTTTGAGTGAGACCGCTTTAATGGCAACTTCTAAGTTGCTTACTAAGACTGTTTACTAAACTCTAAACTTGTTCTTAGTACTCCCATATTATTTAATCATTGTTTTTCACTAAAACTATAGTTAGAACCAGATTCTAGGAGACAAAAAAAAATTTGTTTTTGTCATTTGGTAGCCTTGTCTCCCACTAACTTCTTGGCTTCCAAGTTTCAGCTCTTTATAAATAGGAGCAGCCCTTTCACTATCAAAAAGAAGGAATTTCTTCATACAAAAAGCACTAATATACAATCACTATCTCTTCTTCTCTCAGCTGCTCAAGTTTCTAGCCACTACAGTAGCTGAAATTTTCATTTTTCTTGCATTTTGGTCCATCCAATAGATACAAAACATCTCCTAAACTATCACTCTAGATCATATTCTTAGTCAAAGATCACTAATTCGACTTCATTCTCATATCAGAAAGTGATCTTTAGTGTCTTTGCATGTATGATCAGCTATTTTTTCTAAGTAAATAGTGGTTGATCTTTATTTTTTTTTTTAATCATATATCTCAGCTTCTAGTTTTTATTTCTCATTCATACCTTAGCTTATATTCATCACTTAAGTGCCATATCCTCTTTTATAAGATTTTGTACTAGTATATATATGATAAACACCAATTTATCTATATAAAGTGGTTGATTATTTATCTCCACTTTTCTGCATCATAAGGAATATAAAGTGAACACCTTTAATTTAATCATTAAAAGCTCCTACTTCATATTTTATATACTTATAGGCTCGTACTTGTGCATGATCAAAGCTTGGTTAGTATATAATCAAGCTCTATTTCAAATAACAAAGTATTATCTATTCCTTCTTTCATATATATACTAGCATTTCATTCAAAGAACTCTATAAATGTTAAGCCATTTAAGACCCTAATCCCATATTCATAGTAGTTTTTCTACTAAGACGTCATCTTCTATTTCCTGATATTTTATATTATTGTATCTTATTTTCAGTTTTTTATTTTTCAATATAGGTTTATTCCAGTTAACTGGTCCTTTTTATATTATAGCCTTTTTTTTTTTTCAAAATTTACATTTCAACAACTTTACTTTTAGTTATATTTAAGTTTCAGCTCATTTACTTTCTATTATTTAAGTTTCAGTATTTTTAATCTTAGTCATTTATATTTTAATACGTAAGAATCCAGTTAATTGGTCCTATTTTTGTTTTAAATTTTCAGCTTTTATTGTTATATATTTTTCTCTATCTAATAAACTTAACTACCTACTGTATATATCTACTTATGCTTACTTATCTCTAATTTTTATCTCTAATTTTTATGATAAATTATGTTATCTTAATTTTGAGTAACAAACAAGTTTATTCTAGAATGCATAGCATGTATTCCATGATAAACTTAGCATATATTTTTAGAAATCAAAAATTATTACGAACACATAGCATGCATGATTATACTAGAATGCAAGTTTATCCTAATTTTATTTTCGTTTATTGTTCTTTTTTTCAATAAAATCAAAGGTTTTATATTTAATTAAAAAGTAGGGATTAAAATAAAGAAGAAAATTACGAATACGAAGAGAATAAAAATTTAAATATGTAAGTGAATGAAAGAATATAAGATAGCTAATCATGGAAAAGAAACCCAAAAAAATAAATAAATAAATAAACAGAGAAATAACGTTCAGATAATTAAGAAAGTTGATAAAGAATAAGATAATAAAAACCGAAACGGAAAGATAAGTACGTATGGCAATGAAAAAATAAATAAATAAAAGAAAAGGCAAAGAGAAAAAATTGTGTAGACAAATAGACAAACGATAGAGTTCTTATTTGTTTTTTCAATCTTCGTTCACAATCTTGTTTTGATTATTATTTTTTTTATATGTTTTCTCAAGATCTTATATTCACCTGAAAGAAAAAAAATATCTTATATCCTCGTGAATCAAGTTGGAAAAGGGCGTATTTAGAGAGGTGTGGATAGCGATTTTTTTTTTCCCCTTCAAACTCTTTATGTACTTTAAAGCAATTTCATTAAAAGTACTTTTTGTAATTGAAAAACTTACTACAACGCAGTAGTGTGGGAAGAGTATACATAGGGTGGCAGTAGACTCACCCTAAAAAAATTGCTTTTGGTCTTTTTTTTTTAGTCCAATTTTAAATATATCTAAGAAAAGAAAAGTTTTCTTGTATTGTAGAAAAGTTTTTAGCGCCTCATATTTAAGTTTTAAGGAAATATCCATGAGCATTATGTGAAAACATCGGAAAAGGACATATAATATCAATATTTGTTAAGAAAAACATATAGGAAACTGTCCCTATAAATCAATATTCCTAAATTCTAGTGGTTTGTTGGTTTTAGTGGCAACATTATGGAAAAGTAGAAAATGATTTTTACCAAATTAGCAAGATTTACATAATAGTAATATATCGTCTTCACTAGCTGATTTAACAGGAGCATTTCATTGAGATAACACATTTTTTAGAATACGGAGTGATAGGTGTCCCAACATCTATCTGGTACAAACAGCGCCTAAGTGAACCCTGTACAAGGACCTTCCATCTACTTAGTTCCTACGGACCTACACAAAGCAAGAACCTAGGTTATTACTGACGACATAAACAATAATATCTTGAGTAAGACAAGCTATGCTCAGTAAATTTTTATAATAGTTTGTGCAATGTAAGATATTTTGAAGAGTAGAGTTATGAAATTGAGAGGATACGACATAAGAACCAATGTGGTTAATGGACAAAATTTGCTTGTTTCTGACAATTAGGCGTTTTTTATGAGAATAATTTGATTTGACACTGAGATTAGTAAGATTGTTCATGATATAATTAATGGAGCCGCTTTCATAATACCATCAAAGGTCAATTGAGATTGAGCATTCCGAGGAAAGCTCGGATGAAAATTGCAGTTATAGTGGAAATAAAAATTAAAAATACGTTCCAGTTGATGATGACAAACTTAACTATATTTACTACTCCTACCACCACAACTACCTTCATGGCCTCAACCACCAATATTGTAGTTGATCATCAAAAGCATTGGAGTTAGATTGGGAGCCTCAGCCACTCATTTAGGCTGAGTTTGTGGCCAACTTAGGAATTAGTTGTAAACAAATCAATCCAGGGAGCAGAGTTGATTTGTTTAGGCAAGCCTTTTAACTCAAAAGCATTGCACGTGTGATAGGCGGCAATTTATACCTACATGATAGTTACTTTTTCATTCAACTTTATAAGTTTTTATATTTAACTAAGGATAATTTCTTTATTTTTGTATTTATTGGTATTTTGGAGGTGAATGAGTCAAAAAAGTTAAAGCTAGAATTGAAACAGGCTAAAAGTCCTAAAGATGAGCTGAAATGGGAGAGAAATCCTAAAAATGGGCTAAAAGTGTTATTTTTCTTCAAACTGTGTACCAAGTAATATTTTTGTAAACTACGAGGAGGGACACAAGAGTGAGTGCCTAGGAGCTCTATTAAGAATAAATTAGGTAAATACGACTTTTTTTTCTCATTAATTAAATCTACCATCATATCACTTTTTTAAATGAATTTTTGATGAATTTTTGACGATCTTGACGTTAGTAATATTCTTAATAGATTCTTGACGAATTCTTGATAAATTCTTGACAGATTTCTTCTCCTAAAAGTGATAAAATCTAATAGTAGTAGTAAATTTAGTTAAATATTTGAAAAAGTAGTAATTGTCTACTTAACCCAATAAGGGCATCATGGTGCTCAAAATTGAAAAAAAAGTCATTTTTTCACCAACTTAAGATGTTTTGATAATTTAGGACTCCGAATTTGTACGAGATTTGACTAATCACTTCCAAGACTAATTCCAAGATGGCTACTTAGGTGATAGATAATAAAATATATTACTAGGACTAGATATTAGCATTTGTCGTATCTAAACCATAAGTAATCAATCTGTAGTTGATATGATCATTTGATGTATTAACTATAATGAAGAACATAATTTAAGTTAAAGATTTCACGTTTGTGTAATGATTTCTTAGATCAATCTAAATTTTTTTCAACTTAATATTTTTATTAACTAATTCTAGAGCGTTTACTTGAGTTATTTTATAGGAAAAAGTTAGATACGATATTCATCTATCTAATGTGCAACTGCCAGACTAATCGGCATTGTAGTGGGCTTTAAAAGCGTGCTGGCTTTTTAGCCTATTTCTTTTTTTTATAATTGTCCAGAAAATTATTTAAGCCTAATTTGGCTAATCTTATGCAACTCAAAATATTGTTATAACTTGGAGACAAATGGATCTATTTAATTCAAGTTCCAATAGACAAAGGCCCAATTACAATTAATTACACTCTTGAATTAAATAAATATTACAAGATACTTCATAATTAAAATTATGTTTATTAGATAATTAACATATGTATGTGTATTCTCACATGAATACCGATAATTAGAGCTAGTAAAAATATCATTTTATCCCTCCAATTATATCTTTCAATTCATTGACAAGATTATATCTAATAGATGACCAGATTTAATCATCTAAGTTCTGATAGCTCCTCAAGACAGTATTTACTTCTCTATATAATAGAGTTGTAGTTTCTATATCTCTAAGTATATATTCTCAATACTTATAATAATGCATTATCAAATGTAAGGATCTATATCATCAATTTCTTTATCTGTACCTTTTAACATCTCAAATAATACAAACTATAAATATAAATTCATCGTCTATTTCAGGATTAAAAAAAACATGTGTTAACTATCAAGTTTATGTGAATATGTTCTTATTAATGACACTTATTACAAGAATATATTTTACATGGTCTAAATTCAATGTTTACATCCTAAGACTTTTTGTACATGGTCACATCAATATAGATTAAGATATATTATAAATGCACAAAGTTTCATAAAACGATCCAAAAAACATGTTCTAACTTTTTTTTATTAATTGTGAACAAACTTAGTTGATTTGATTAGAGAAAATAAGTATTAAATTTATTTAACATCTTTATTAAAATATTTTACTAATATATATTTCTCTAATAACTCATAAATGGTCAACAGTTTCTAATGGTACATAAACAACCTCAAAATAAACGAAGTATTAAAGAAAGATATACTTAAACTGGAGAAGAGTTGCAAATAAATGCACTCAAAATTTCCGTAACAACTGATAAATGATAAGTATAATGATAATCACTTTCAAAATTTATAAAACCTCTCAAACGATAATTTTGTTCTCAAGGAAGTCGTTGACAACATCAGTCAACTCATTCCCTCTAGAAGCTGGTGACGCCACTTGAAACGAGTCAAGACTGGGCCCCACATTCATCGCATTCATGGGGTACTGCATCTGCACGTACGGTACCATCATCGGCTGCACTACAGGAGGAGGATAGTAGTACCCATGAGTCTGCATGGAGGAACTAGCCGTACCTGCAGCACCGGAACCGTTGAACATCATCATGTACTTCTCCAGAGCCATCCTAGCCGTCGGATGATTATAAACTGGTCTACGCGAAGCGGGAGTTACAGTACTGTAATGCATTGTGTTCTCCGGTAACACTCCAGCCGTTAGATCATCATAAACTGGGCCCCGGAATGAACTGGTGATGTTGTTAGTACCGTACTGCTGTGTGTTGTTACTCGACATACCATTGAAGTAGCTCTTAACCCGAGGATGATGATGATGGTCATGATGATCATCAAAGCTACTAGCCATACTAGTCTGATTATCATCACCAAATAACAAACTCATCATAGAATTCGGATTAGTCACCGAAAAACTCGAATCAGTCTGAAGAGAAGGCGTTCTATTCATGTCCACTATTTGATCATAATAATCATGATAATTCTTGAAAACGTTCTTAAGGGAACTTTCCTTCTTCTTCCTCCCCTCGATAATCTGCTTGACGACTCTGATCTTACCATCGAGGCGGCCGACGAGTTCTGCCAGCTCATCGGCGGCTAAACCGTCGATTAGTTCGGCCGATGTCGGGTACTTAAAGGCGTAAAACTTCTTGCGGAAGCGGGAAATATCGGAGTGGACCTTTTTGTTACGCTCGGCGAGTAGGCCAGTCAAGTTGTAGCTTTTGTTTGGGGGCCTTTCCATGACGGCCTGCTGGTACTTTTGGATGATCCTCAAAACGCGGTCGTTTTCGGGCGGAAAGGTCTCGATGTCTGCCTCCTCCTTACCCTCCTTGAGCGTCCGGGTTTGGGCATGGCCCGAATCCGTTTTCGGACCCGAGACGAATACGCAGATGTCGGTATCACAGAGAATGGAGAACTCAAAGGCCTTCTTCATTATACCGTTCTTTCTTTTCTGGAATGTTGTCTTGCGTGATTTCTCGTTGGCGATTAACTCCAATTTTAGTTTACCACGACCCATTATTTCGTTGTAATAACTATATGTACAACCAAACGGTATCCAAAATATTAAGTCATGTAAGAAACCCCCCCCAAAAAAAGTGCTTCAGACAGTACTATTAGAGATTAAATGGGCAATAAACCAAAATTAATTCAAACTAATGGCTTCTTAATTTTCTGCCAAAAAAAAAAAATTAAATACAGTACGCGAAATCAGTTCATTCCTACAGTATATAGTATCCAAATTTATAATTTTATCTCTATTTGTAAATTAGGGCATGTATATATGATACGATCTATAGATAAAAACGATAACATATATACAATAATAGCTAGGGTTTGGTTATGTAGTTGTATAGGGGTGAGTAAGGGAAGATAATTTTTTGATCAAGAAAGAATATGAAAATACCTCTGATTGAACTGAAGTTAGGAAGAATTCGAGTCTCTCAATTCGGTCGGAGATGATGAATAGGGAATATGGAGATTTGGGGAACTTTAATGGGAAAAGAGAGAGGCCGTATTCGGTGTTTATATAATGGTAATGACAAAAAGAGGCGGATCAATTAGGACCGATTTCTCTCGTTAACCTAGTTACCAAAAATACGAGATTGTAATATCTGCAGACATTAATTGTAATAGATTTTAGTCTCTCCAAATTAGATTTTATCGATTGTTCCACCCGGTTTGCAGTGTATATATCCACTTGATATATAAATTCCACCACATAGAGTGGAAATAACATTTTGGTTTAAAATTACTTTTCGGGCAGACCATATTGTCCTAATATGTATAATTTTTGTTTATGCTTTTAATAAAAAAAACAATTTTTCTTCCAGTCAATGTAACTTAAAGAAAATATATACTAATTGATTTTTTTTTTTTGTGAAATAGATACTAATTGATATTTTATTTCTGAGAAAATTACACAATTAACCTTAATTTTTTTATTTCCGGAATAAAATCTTTTTTCTTTCAATAAAATTAAATTTTAAACCTTTTGTATCTAAAAAAATTTCAACTCCCTTAATCAAATTTATCAAAATTAGTGCTAAGAATACAAATTTATCCTCTATAACAATAAGAATAAAGGTCTATAATGATAACGAAATTACCACGACAGACACACAAATATCGTCAGTATTATTAGCCAAACCTCTAATTTTAGCAAAAAATTCTATGATGATGAAAAAATAAAACCCCCACAGCAATAACATTTGTTATGTCACTATTGGGGTAGTATATAATATGTCACTATTGGGGTAGTATATAACGATGATACGATTTGTCGTTGCTATAGGTGTGTACTAAAAACCCGCACCAACTCATAGTAAATGATAAATATTCTACAGATGTAATTAATTTATTTTTAAAATGTAAGAATAATAAAAGAAAATTAATAAATTTAATATAGTCTATAGCGACTACATGTTTTGAATACACATTACAACAAAAAAAGCTTTTTAAGACGCTTTATAAGTGCCTTAAAATACCTTTCATGGCGCCCACAAAAGCGCCTTGGTTCCAGTTGTCGTAATAGGCCTTCAATACCAAGGCGCCTCGCAGGCGCCGTGAAAGGCATCTTCTATAGTGCTTATTAAGTGTCTTGGTATTTAGATACCAAGGTGCTTCCGAAGCACCGTGGAAGATATCTTTCACGGCGCCTACAAAGCGTCTTGGTATCTACATACGAAGGACCTTTCACGGCGCTTTATAAGCGCCGTAGTACAAATTTCTAGGGGGTATTTATAATGTATTTGTCTATATTGCCCTCTTGAATTTTATAAATGTAATACAAATTCATTACATACACCAAATATTTGAAATAAAATAAAATATAAATATATATTTACATACTAATATTAAATTAACATAATAACTTGATCATAATCATATCCATATAGTCTATATAAACTAAGTATATATATATATATACATTAGTTTTTTAAGCCAAACTAATATGATCATCAAAGATTACATATTAGTTTAAATAAACAAAGATTAAGAACCTCAAATGAGAAATTGTATTAGTTCCTCGACCCATTCTTCAAGAAGTCCATTGATATCATCATTTGTATAGAAATTTTGTCCATTAAACTACAAATTCAAATACCTTATTTGTTAGAAAGTGATCAATCAAACTATAAATTAGAAGAGAACTAATAAAACATATGGTTACATACCATTGTGGTAAATGATTTAACATTGGTTTGTTCAATGACTTCTCTTATAAATTTACATATGTAGAATCTGCACTCAACACTTGTCGGTTGTCTTGAGTACTATACATAAGCATAAAGTAAATATAAGTAATTTTAATTATTCTTCCACCCAACAAGTGTTATTAATTAAAGTTTAGTACCTTTATTAACTTATAAACTGGACCATTTGGTCTTCCTTTCTTCCCTTTTTCTATATTATATATGTTGAATGTACTTTGAATTGGAAATACGCAAATACAATAATAAAATATTAGCAATAGCAATCATAAGTAAAAATACCATAAGAATCTGAACTATAACTAACTATTAGAGAACTTAATCGATCATTGTTAAACCAATTTCCTCATAGAGAGCAAAACTGAGAGGATCTAGAAACCAAGCATAATCTTTGAGAGGATAAATGATAAGCAATATCCAATGCTCCCTACACATAAAATTGATGATAAAGATTATTAATAATGTAACAATTAACTTCATATAGGAAGTAGTTGATTATATGATAATTTATTAAGTTTAAAATCTTACCCATGATTCTAAGGTGTAATTAGAAATTGATGTTCATTCTCCATGGATAACATCTGGGTTACTAAACTTATAGCATGATCCTCACATGGACCAGCTTGTGTAGCAACTGCACTAGGATCCATGAATATATACCTAGCTTGATAGCTATATTGGGTCACTAAATGGTGTAAATGCCTACAAGTACAAAATGCAATGTGAATTAAGTGTTGTATTATATAATTGCCAACTATAGATACATGTATATATATATGAAGTTCTATGTATATATAAAAAAATAAACTTCTTACCTCATGTATAACGTAATAGGCACAACCCCAATCTTTTGTAATATGCAATACTCAATTATGTCTTCTTTAAATATGGGCAAACGAAAAGCTTCTCCAAACACTTCTTCATCAAAGGGAATATGAACAACAACACCTTCATCCACTCCTTAAATGGTATTCATTAGTAATCTTATAAAAGCTGGTGCACCATCAACAAATCTAAACTGTGTTTGTGTAACAGATTCTGCTTTCTTTCTTTGTGGATGTACTCTTTCTTGTGTTTGAGATGGCTGTAGTTGTGAAGATTTATTTTTCCCTATTTGATGCCTATTTATATCATTAAACTTCTAAAATCTAAATAAATGATGAAATGTTAACAAATAAGTTAATAATTCACATCAGAATTTAATAAAGGATGAATTTATTCGGAAAATAGGTCTGCATACCAAATTATCTTCAAAGATGACAAGCATCTTAGGCCATGCAAGATACGATCCAAGTGCGACACCTACCAACCTTGTATCATCATCTGGATTTGGAATAAGAATTAGGGTTGTAGCATCAAGAACAACCTCTACTGATACACGAAAATTATGCTCCCCCAATTCTCTGTCGTGAATAATAGTTGATAAGGTTGACTCTTGTACATGTCCTAAAGCAACTATGTTACCATGAGACCCTATTGTAAGCTTACATGGTCAGTTATATAATATAGAAAATCAAATACAATTTATAAATACAAGTAGTTAATAAACAAATTAAAAAGAAACTCATATACACATACTTTTTTAAGTCGTGAAGATGTTCCTATAGCCACTATTGGATTTACATGTATCTCTTGTGGTTGCACTTCTTCTCTTTGAATTTCTGGCCGTGAAGGAGTTGTATTAGAATCACCAACATTACTTTGTTGTCCTGCTTAAATCTTAGCAATTTTTGCTTTGAACCGTTCTTCTTGTTCTTTAAGCATTTGTTGCATCTTGCATGTTTGTTCATCTTGCCATTGTTTCAAATCAAATGATTGTTGCTTCTTTATTGGAGTAGGTTGATAAAAATATTGTCTGTGGCAAACGTGAAATTCTATTCCCCGTATACATCCAGAATATTCAGGAGTAACTAAAGTCATTGTTAAGATAACATTAGAGCCGTCTATCTCGAGATTTTCCTCTTAGAACTGTTGATTATAATCTTCCTACAAAACATGTACAGAATTGAACATTAGACTATGTTATATTTTTAACAAAATTACAAATTAATATAATCAATATGTTGTAATAAGCAACTTACAATTCTATCAACAATCACTTTGATTTTCTCAGTATGGCCTCTTTTTTTAGGAACACGTCCTCTACTCCATAGCTCGGATCTATCAATACCACATCGGCCCTTGTCTTTTTCAATCTTAGCTTCTAATCCAGCATAACCCAAGAGAGACATATGATGTGGATATTTATTTTGCGTTGTACTTCCCGGTTGTACTTTCCTAGTTTCCTCCTATTCTGCACTTACTCTTTTCTTAACAAACTCATCCCAAACTTTAGGTTCAATCCATGGTGCATATGATGCTGGAGTGTACTCTACTAACTCTGGATAAGTATGTCTATACTCATAAATCAGTTCAGTTATAATCCTAGACTTAAAATCTCTCCACATTTTCTCACAACTTTTTAAAGTTTCTTTTTTTGCTTCATAGTCCAATACAAATATTTCCTACAATGCAAAAGAAATAATGTTAATACCAAATATATATTCTAATAAGTATGAAATAGAAAGATTCATGTTCATACCAATATTATATGCCAGAGCTCATCTTTTAGGTCCTTTGGTACAAGGGTCCAGTAATCAATGTTGACTGGAATCTTGCGACAAACCATAAGGCCATAAAAGCTCGCCAAATATTTACCTTCATCTCCAGTTGGTTGTCTCCATTCATTGTACGTGACAACTTCTTTTTTGTTATCACTTTTTTTTATAATCAACTCCTTCATTTGAGTCGTTTCTCTTGGTTTCTTTTTGTGTTTTCTTTCACCTTGACTACTTTGTGATGGTGTAAATTGATAAACATCATTTGCACCTTCATTTTCCGTGTCAATAATTACCTGTTAAATAATAAAACCACAAATATAGATCAAAAATTAAGATAGAAAATAATAAGCATGTAAACATAAGAGATAATATATTTAAAAAAACAAAACATCAATCCATAAAGATATAAAAATGAAACAAAAAGATATAAATTATTTGATTTGTACCTCATTGGTTTTTTTCTTTGATTATCAATCCAAATACCTTCACCATCATCTCGTAAACATGTAACATTTCCTTCATTAACGTCTTCTATCAAAGCCTCTATCGAAACTCCTTTCGAGAATATTTCATGAACAACAAGTATTTCGTTCTCATCTTCAACTCCTAAATTTTGATATTCTTTCGGTTTTGTTGCAAGAACAATTGACCATTGAGCATCAAGTAGATCATTGATGTAAAATACTTGTTTTGCTTATGTTGCCAATATAAATAGATCATTCTTGTGACTTATCCAGTTTAGATAAACTAAAGTGAAGCTTAACTCATCTTCTCTAACCCCATGGTTACTCTCTATCCATTAACACATAAACATCGACAATCAAAATGTGACAAAATCAAGTTCCCAAATTTCCTCGATAACGCCATAGTATACCATATCACCTTCTATTGGGTTTTTATCCTTAGAACTTGAAAATTGTACGGTTTTTGTAACAATACTTACCCCATTATTTTGGGTTGTTCTTATGTTATCGTGGTCTCTTGTGCTAAAATGAACACTATTAACTTTATAAGCATTATACTTAATTACATCCAATGATATTCCACGTGATATCCATTTCAATGTATCAGATAGATTGTGTGTTGCCTTGTTCATTTCAAATACAATCTATTCAAAATGCAAAATTAACAATTAGCTAAGATAGCGTCTGCAGAGAACCTTGCTGATCCTTTTACCAAATCTATAGCTGCCAAAGTATTTGAGGACAACCTAGAAGGAATGGGACTATATGATATGTCACATCTGCTTTAAAGGCCAAGTGGGAGATTGTTGGAATAATGTCCTATAAAGTAGTTTATTATTTAGACATTATAAACAATATTTATTGAATTATTTAGTATCTATTTGTTATTAATAAATTCCATGTTATGAATTTCTATTTCATTTATATCCCATTGATATACATGTGATGTATATGTTTATCTTATGCAAACATCTAAATGATTCCAAGACATGAAATGAGTAATAAAGAATTATTCGTATGATGAGTTCATATGTGGGAGACATTATATTCTTTATTTCATTATGTCTAAATTAAATTGTTCACATTCTGCATATTGAAGATGGAATACTTTACTATGCCATAGAATGTAGTATTGTCTATTTAATTAATGAAGTCTGTAATTATCGAAGTGAGTCTTCAGAAAGAAACACTAGTGTGTTATAAGAAAGTTATAACAGCATCAAACATGACCTAGTGAATTAGAATTTGAGGTTAAGTGTCGTAACTCAAATTTCTAATTTTACTAATCTAGCACTATTGTAGAAGACCTTAATCCTAGTGATTAACGAACTTACTTTCATGTGTTTTGTCTTTTTGAGTTACTAAAGGACTAGTTCCGATTTATGGTTCGAACTCCGGTATCTTGGAAGATAAGGTATATGAAATGTGTAGAACGTTTTTCATGATGGACACCATACATATGATGTCACTTTGAGTTTTTTCAAGTACTTGGATAATATAAACCAGGGCCCCGGTATTCACTATATGAATTTGACTGTGTTGGTACAAGTAGATACAAATACCATAGTTAACTATTATCTATTAGATGAAAAATGGCAACTCAAAGGTAAATATGTACTAGAGGGGTAATACGGTAATTTCACCCTACTAGTACGACATTGCATTGGGGGTATATCTACAGGTATAGTATATGCTAAATGAATCAAGTTAATTAATTGTTAATAGGCTTCATAGAAAATAAATGACATTTAGTCCAAGAGTTCAATACTGGGCCTATAGTGGTGTGCCCTAATATTAATGAACAAAGCCCAATCATAATTAAGAGTTAATTATAATAGTGGGTATATGGTTCATTGGAGCTTGGGCTTTATGGATCCATTTGGTCTCCTATCTAGCTCAAATCAAAGCCCAATAATCATTTGATGATCAGTTGAGCCCAACAAGCCCAATAAGCCCATTAGGGTTTACTAATCTCTCTATATTTAAGAGAAAAGTTCTCTATCAACAAGACACAAGTATTACACATGAAATACCCCTTGAGAAGAGAGTGTCACATGAAAACAGAGAGAGAGAGAGAGAGCAGAGAAAAATGGCCACCACTAGGGATTAACTGTCCTTGGTGTTTCGGCCATCCCAGAGAAATCGGTTCGAAAAGATTGTCTTCTTGTTCATCTGTGGATCTCTTTGTTGGGAAGCAAGAAGGTGACCACCCACCGGATCAATCAAACGGCTTTCTAAAATAGACGGGAAGATGAGAAGATTGTAGAGCAAATTCGGGTATTGTTCTTATCTAGATCAAGAGTTAATTCATTTTAGATCACGATCTGAAATATTTTGTAAAAAGAAAAATTTTATACCACCAATTCTGCTGCATTTCTTGATTTTATAAAACTCTGGTATTTTTGAAAATAATTTTATAAACATATTTTCAAGAAATTTTTTCCAGCTAACACCAGCAATTGGTACCAGAGCATGGTTTTATTATTGATCTAGCATGTTTTACTCCGGTCGATTCTCTTGTTGATTGATATTTTTGATTTTCGGAAAGTTTTTGTTTATGTTTAGTCTTGTTCATATTATGAGTATGCTCTAGTTTGTATGATGGTCAATAGATTCAAGGAGTTTCAATGTTTATTTGATTAGATATTGCTATGAGGAAATGATCATGTTTATTTTGATTTTCATTTTCCGGCATGTTCTTGATTTCTATGTGTTCATATTTTATGTTCTTGATAAAACTATGCATGGAAATGTTTTGATCTTTAATTGTTTTTTGGAG
>JXTB01000013.1:1186673-1201630 GCA_002914805.1 Parasponia andersonii
TCAATATCTATTTTATTTTTTTTAATTTCTAGTAGAAATGCTGAAATTAAGACTTGAATTCTGATGAATTTAAATGGCCACATCTTTGAAGGAATGCTGAACTTAAGTAAAAGCTGGAAGTAACTTTGCTACAGCAATCCGCCGGTGCAATATTGAACAGCAGAATTCTTTTTCCAGCTGGCATCTTTTACACATAGCTGGTGCTGACAACTAATATTAAATACCAGCTAAGGGAAAATGAAGCAAAAGAGGTCCTTACTCCATATTTGGCTGACACATGTGTTAGGGTACCTTACCTACTCTGATATAAAAGGAAAATATACTGTAAGAAGGCAGGGAGGAGGATAGCTGACTAGAAAAAAAAAAAAAAAGATGGAAAAGAAAAGAAAGAGAGGAAGACAGTACAGAGAAGAGAAGACGAAGGAGAAGGAGTACTAGCAGCAGGGAGCTCGATTTACCATTATCCAGCTAGATTTTTCCTTACCTTCTTAAATCTTCTTTGTATTTAATTTCTTTTTCTTATCTTGAACCTTCTGGAATCTATGAATTACTTTGGGTTGTTGATTTTTGAGCCCCAGAACATGAGCTAAGTTTTTCTTAGCTGGGATATTGATGAATCTAAGGTTGTAATGAAGGATTAAATGTTGTTTTAAGTGTTTATGGTAATTTCCTCTTGTTCACTCAAGTGAGCTTCATCATTAATTCCTATTATTGTTTGGCCACCTATATTTAGGATAAATAAACTAGGATTAATTTTGGAAAGGTTAATTTTAGTTGGATCTAACTTGACTAATACATGTTTCAAGCGTCTTTTTAGTGGATTCCAGAATTAGTAATGATATAGGAATATATCGTTACCATATATAACCCATTGAAAATTGATACTATAAAGGAAGTACTGAGAACTGGATCAGCATAGGAATATGTTAAATCTAGTTTGAAGAACTTAAAACATAATAAATTCGGAAGATTATTATGTATTGATGGAATTTTCTGTTACTGGAGTGAATTTTGCCATAAGTATTGCTGCAGCAATTGTACCCAGATTTGCAACCGAGGAGGATTCAATCATCCCAGCATAATATATCTATTCATTTACAATCTCTTGTTTAGGTCATATTGTTTTATGTTTGGAATTTACATTTTTTTTAATTTTCCATCTGTCAATTCTTTTAATTTCTTAATTCAGCTTATTTAACATTAGTTTTATCCAACTAATTTTGTTAATCAATCCCTGTGAAGACCACTCAACTCATTACTATATTACTTGTTCGGCACATGCACTTGCATAACAATTATAAAATAACACCAACAGTACCTAAGACTCCATTTGAACTATAGAAAGGACATAAATTTAGTTTACGTCATATCCATATTTAGGGTTGTCCAGCATACGTATTGAAAGGGAAAACGACTAAGTTGGAATCACGATCTGAATTGTGTCTATTTTTAGGTTGCCCAAAAGGAACTAGAGGGTATTATTTCTATAGTACTGAAGAAAAGAAAGTGTTTGTGAGTACAAATGCTACTTTCTTAGAAGAAAACTATATGAAAGATTTCAAGCCCAAAAGTAAGTTAGTTCTAGAAGAATTAACTGATGATGTTATCAGCCCATCTATAGAAGATAAGATAGAGAAAGCACTTAGAAAAGATAAATCACTTGAGACTCAACAAACATCGGATCTTCATCGTAGTGGGAGAGTTGTGAGACAACTTGAAAGATACTTGAGAATAGGAGAGTCTTGTGACCAAGAATCTGATCCTTACACCTACAATGAGGCAATGGATGATGTTCATAAAGATCTCTGGCAAAAGGCAATGGAATCTGAAATAGAGTCCATATACTCTAATAAAGTCTGGGAACTTGTAGATCCACCTGAAGGGATAAAANTAGGTTGCCCAAAAGGAACTAGAGGGTATTATTTCTATAGTACTGAAGAAAAGAAAGTGTTTGTGAGTACAAATGCTACTTTCTTAGAAGAAAACTATATGAAAGATTTAAAGCCCAAAAGTAAGTTAGTTCTAGAAGAATTAACTGATGATGTTATCAGCCCATCTATAGAAGATAAGATAGAGAAAGCACTTAGAAAAGATAAATCACTTGAGACTCAACAAACATCGGATCCTCATCGTAGTGGGAGAGTTGTGAGACAACTTGAAAGATACTTGAGAATAGGAGAGTCTTGTGACCAAGAATCTGATCCTTACACCTACAATGAGGCAATGGATGATGTTCATAAAGATCTCTGGCAAAAGGCAATGGAATCTGAAATAGAGTCCATATACTCTAATAAAGTCTGGGAACTTGTAGATCCACCTGAAGGGATAAAACCCATTGGGTGTAAGTGGGTCAATAAGAGAAAGAGAGGAATAGACGGGAAAATGGAGACTTTCAAGGCAAGGTTAGTTGCAAAGGGTAATACACAGAAAGAAGGTATCGATTATGAAGAAACCTTCTCTCCTGTAGCTATGATCAAGTCTATTGGCATACTCTTATCCATCGCTGCATCTCTTGATTATGAGATATGGCAAATGGACGTCAAGACTGCATTCCTGAATGGCAATCTTGATGAACGTATCTATATGATACAACCAAAGGAATTCGTTGAAAAGGGTCAAGAAAGAAAAGTTTGTGAACTTAAGAGATCTATTTAAAGACTCAAGCAAGCATCTAGATCATGGAACATAAGATTTGATGAAGCAATTAAGTCTTATGGTTTTGAACGAAACATAGATGAACCTTGTGTCTATAAAAGAATTCAGGATAACAAAGTGAATTTTCTGGTACTATATGTTGATGATATTCTAATCATTGGGAATAATGTTGGATCATTATCATCAGTGAAAGTCTAGTTAGCACAATAGTTTGATATGAAGGACTTAGGTGAAGCTTGCTATGTTCTAGAAATACAGATTCTACGAGATAGAAAGAACAAAAGCATAGCTTTATCACAAGCTTCATATGTAGACAAAATACTGGTAAGGTTTATAATGCATAATTCTAAGAAAGGTTTAACACCCTTTCGTAAAGGAATTACTCTACCTAATGAGAATTCTCCTGAGACAGAAAAAGAGAAGGAAGAGATGAGAAATATTCCTTATGCTTCGGCAGTGGGAAGTCTCATGTATGTCATGCTTTGCACAAGACCAGATATTTGTTATGCTATTGGGAATGTAAGTCGCTACCAATCCAATCCAGGACCTGAACATTGGGATGCAGTCAAGCATATTCTAAAGTATCTTTGGAGAACTAGAAATCATATGCTTGTATATTTTTAGAGAAGATCTAACACCTGTTGGATATACTGATTCGGATTTTCAATCTGATAAAGACTCTAGAAGATCAACCTCTAGTTCAGTCTTTAGCCTTGGTGGTGGAGCTATTACATGGAGGAGTATCAAGTAATCTTGTGTTGTAGATTCAACCAAGGAGGCAGAATATGTGGCGGCTTCTGAAGCAGCTAAAGAGGCGGTCTAGCTTCGTAATTTTCTTTTGGATCTTGAGGTAGTACCTCGAACATAGCAACCTATGACACTTTACTGTGATAACAGTGGAGTAGTTGCTAACTCTAGAGAGCCCAGAAGCCACAAGAGGGGAAAGCACATAGAGAGGAAATATCATGTACTCAGAGAAATTGTTCAAAGAGGAGACGTGATAGTGAGTAAGATAGCGTATGCAGAGAACCTTGCTGATCCTTTTACCAAATCTTTAGTTACCAAAGTATTTGAGGACCACCTAGAAGGAATGAGACTATGTGATATGTCACATCTGCTTTAAAGGCCAAGTGGGAGATTGTTTGAATAATGTCCTATAAAGAAGTTTATTATTTAGACATTATAAACAATATTTATTGGATTATTTAGTATCTATTTATTATTAACAAATTCCATGTTATGAATTTCTATTCCATTTATGTCCTATTGATATACATGTAATGTGTATATTTATCTTATG
Source organism: Parasponia andersonii (assembly GCA_002914805.1). Lineage (NCBI taxonomy): Eukaryota > Viridiplantae > Streptophyta > Magnoliopsida > Rosales > Cannabaceae > Trema > Trema andersonii. The sequence goes on from JXTB01000013.1 coordinate 1,190,629, forward strand.
CAAATATCTAAAAGATTCCAAGACATTGAATGCGAGGTAGTACCTGGAGCACAGCAACTTATGACACTTTACTGTGATAACAGTGGAGTAGTTGCTAACTCCAGAGAGCCCAGAAGCCACAAGAAGGGAAAGCACACAGAGAGAAAATATTATGTACTCAGAGAAATTGTTCAAAGAGGAGATGTGATAGTGAGTAAGATAGTGTCTGCAGAGAACCTTGCTGATCCTTTTACCAAATCTTTAACTACAAAATATTTGAGGACCACCTAGAAGGAATAGGACTATGTGATATGTCACATTTGCTTTAAAGGCCAAGTGGGAGATTGTTGGAATAATGTCCTATAAAGCAGTTTATTATTTAGACATTATAAACAATATTTATTGGACTATTTAGTATCTATTTGTTATTAATAAATTCCATATTATGAATTTGTATTTCATTTATGTCCTATTGATATACATGTGATGTGTATATTTATCTTATACAAACATCTAAAAGATTCCAAGATATTGAATGAGAGGTAGTACCTGGAGCACCGCAATCTATGACACTTTACTGTGATAACAGTGGAGTAGTTGCTAACTCCAAAGAGCCCAGAAGCCATAAGAGGGGAAAGCACATAGAGAGGAAATATCATGTACTCAGAGAAATTATTCAAAGAGGAGACGTGATAGTGAGTAAGATAGCATCTGCAGAAAACCTTGCTGATCCTTTTACCAAATCTTTAGCTACCAAAGTATTTGAGGACCACCTAGAAGGAATGGGACTACACGATATGTCACATCTACTTTAAAGGCCAGGTGAGAGATTGTTGGAATAATGTCCTATAAAGCAGTTTATTATTTAGACATTATAAACAATATTTATTGGATTATTTAGTATCTATTTGTTATTAATAAATTCCATGTTATGAATTTCTATTTCAGTTATGTCCTATTGATATACATGTGATGTGTATGTTTATCTTATGCAAACATCTAAAAGATTCCAAGACATTGAATGAGTAATAAAGAATTATTCGTATGATGAGTTCATATGTGGGAGATATTATTTCTTTATTTCATTATGTCTAAATTAAATTGTTCGAATTCTGCATATTAAAGATAGAATACTTTACTATGCCATAAAATGTAGTGTTATCTATTTAATTAATGAAGTCTCTAATTATCGAAGTGAGTCTTCGGATAGAAACACTAGTGTGTTATAAGAAAGTTATAACAGCAGCATACAGGACCTAGTGAATTAGAATTTGAGGTTAAGTACCGTAACTCAAATTTCTAATTTTACTAATCTAGAACTATTGTAAAAGACCTTAATCCTAGTGATTAACAAACTTATTTTCATGTGTTTTGTCTTTTTGAGTTACTAAAGGACTAGTTCCGATTTTTGGTTCGAACTCCGGTATCTTGGAAGATAAGGTATATGAAATGAGTAGAATGTTTTTCATGATGGACACCATGCATATGATCTCACTTTAGTTTTTTCAAATACTTGTATAATATAAACCAGGGCCCCAGTATTCACTATATGAATTTGACTGTGCTAGTATAAGCAGATACAAACACCATAGTCAACTATTATCCATTAGATGAAAAATGGCAACTCAAAGGTAAATATGTACTAGAGGGGTAATATGGTAATTTCACCCTACTAGTACGGCATTGCATTAAGGATATATCTATAGGTATAGTATATGCTAAATGGATCAAGCTAATTAATTGTTAATAAGCTTCACAGAAAATAAATGACATTTAGTCCAAGAGTTAAATATTGGGCCTATAGTGGTATGCCCCAATATTAATGGACAATGTCCAATTATAATTAAGAGTTAATTATGATAGTGGGTATATGGTTCATTGGAGCTTGGGCTTTATGGATCCATCTGGTACCCTGTCTAGCTCAAATTAAAGCCTAATAATCATTTGATGATCAGTTGAACCTAGCAAGTCCAATAAACCCATTAGGGTTTACTAATCTCTCTATATTTAAGAGAAAAGTTCTCTAGCAATAAGAAACAAATGTTACACGTGAAACACACCTTAACCAGAGAGTGTCACACGAAAACAGAGAGAGAGAGAGAGCAGAGAAAAACGACCACCACTAAGGATTCACTGTCCTTGGTGTTTCAGCCATCCCGGAGAAATCGGTTTGAGAAGATTGTCTTCTTGTTCATCTGCGGATCTCTTTGTTGGGAATCAAGAAGGTGACCATCCACAGGATCAATCAAACGGCTTTCGAGAATAGGCGGAAAGACGAGAAGGTTGTGGAGTGAATCTGGGTATTGTTCTTATCTAGATCAAGAGTTAATTCATGTTAGATCACGATCTGAAACGTTTTGTAAAAAGAAAAATTTTATACGACTAATTCCGCTGCGTTTCTTGATTTTACAAATCTATGGTATTCTTAAAAATAATTTTATGAAAATATTTTTCTGAAATTTATTCCAGCTAACACCAGCAGTTTTCTCATCACAAATAAGATATGCTTCATATCCTTTAGTGGAAAACCCAAACAAATTCCCATATATAGGGAAGTCATTGATTGTCCATAATAACACAGCCTTGAGAGTAAAATCTTCATCCTTATATACATCATTGGCATTCACACTATCATTCCACAAACTGTTTAACTCATCAATCAACAGGGCTAAATATACATCAATGTTATTACTAGGTTGTCTAGGTCCTGATATTAACATTGTAAGAAGTGTAAACTTTCTTTTCATACACAACCATGGAGGACGATTATAGATTACAAGCATTACAGGCCAACAACTGTATTTGCTACTTAGAGTTGTATGAGGATTAATACCATCCGTAGATAGACCAAGACGAAGATTCCTTGGATCACTTCTAAAAGAAGGCCATTTGTAATCTATTGTTTTCTAAGCTAGTGAATCGGCTGGATGTCTAAGTTTACCATCTTCTATCCTCTCATTCGCATGCCATATTAGATCTTTAGCATGCTCATGTAACTATGTATATATACATATATATATGTATGAAAATATGATATCCAAAACCAATAGTTCAAAACCAATAGTTCGTATGCACATACATATATATAGATATACAGAAAACATGATATCTAAAAAATCAATTAGTCAACAAACACATGACACAAATCAACATATACCCATGATTTCACCATCTCTCATCAATAAAAACTAGGGTGTTGGTACTATATATGCCATATAGCCTATCGGACACCTAGCCTATACCAGAGGGAACACTCGTGTATCGCCTATCAAACCTAGAAGGGAAACCACATTACCTACGCCTATCAAATAGAGAGATAATCAGAAGAATTACACTACGTAAGCTCATGGACTCTGCACCGTCTGTGGGGTTGCAACGCCACACTATAAAATCCCCATGATGCTAACTGGGGACTCATGTGTGATCTTATGACATATATTCTGAGCTAATATGTTAAAATAATCATGTAGCAATTTAAGTTCAAATGATGCTCTGGTTTTTAGTAAAATGGTTAATTAAATTTTATAGAAAAATAGGCAGCATAACAACCCTATTTTAACATATCTAAAAATAACCTGCACTCAAAAAACTCCCAGAGCAATCCAATATATATAATACCATTCAATTCTATCACATATATCCCAAAATAATTCAAAAATCACATTTCCATCAGGTGTTACAAAAATTAAGTTTTAACTAAAAACGATGTAAAATAGAGATAACCGAATCTTTACCTCACTAGAATAGTGATACCACACTACTAGATGCTCAAGATACCGATTGGACGATCATTCGGAGGGTCAGGAACCAATTCTACACCCTCGATCGCTCACTCGGGAAGAATCAACTTCTCAACGAAGCTTCGAATCAATGAACAAACCTTTTCATTAAATTCCTAATATCCAAAATAGTAAAGTTAGACATATAACTCGACTGATTCGGGTCTAGGCCGATACCAGACCGGTGACACACAAACTAGACAAAATCTAAGTCGTTAGATATTAATTTTTGTGCTAGTCACTAAATATAGTCAATATATATATATATATATCAAACTTCACCATTTTTTGAGTACATTCCAAAAATGACCACAAAAATGAAATCTAACGGTTGGATCTAAAACTAAAATTTGAAACTTAAAACTCCCAAAAATGGAAACTTTCAAATTAGGCAAAATAGGATCGTGAAATATATATCTTGAAGTTTCTCTCAATGAGGCAAGTCTAACAAGCTCAAGAACTCGCGTTGAAACGGCCAAAATCATCGTCGACAATTCAAAGCTCCTCACTGTCGTTAATGCATTTTCTGACGATGGAGAGCTCGGCAGTGACCGAGGGTGGGCGGGACGAGTTACTAGCGGCAAGGGAGGACTCTGTGATGGTCTAGTAGACCAGAAGGTGGCTGCAACAGCTGCAACATTCGTTTGTCCTATTTCGACTGGAAGTGACAAGTGAGAGCAAGAGAGAGAGTGAGATCAGGATGGGGGGAACGAGAGGGGGAGAGAGAAGGTAATATATATAATCTATTTTTGTTTTTTAGTATAAGGTCAAATGACCGAATTGCCCTTAAAAATATTAGTTATTACATTCTCCACTCCTTCAATGAATTTTGTCCTAAAATTCACGTATAAAGCAAGAGTACGAACAAGAATGTAAGAAATAGTCATCGGAAACATAATGAACACTCGACTATAGAATTTAAGAGTATTAAATTGAATACAAGTTAACGAGAGTGTGTGAAACAGATTATCCTCTCTTGGCATCAGAATCCCACCAATATACTGAAATGGTATGGTATAAGGACGTATACAAAAAGAGATGCAAAATTATAAGATGACTCAACAATAGGTACAAGAATCTCAACACCCATGCTTAGAAATGACAACCTCAAGTATGTGAGTGATCAAACAAAAATGATGATAATCAGGGTAGGAAGCCAAGAACACGGAACTCTGAATGCTTATTGTAAGGCACCAAACTAGAATGGTAAACTAAATATCATATATCATAATATCATCCTCCGGATCAAACTAGATCAACAATCTCCTGGGACATACCCATTTGTCTGCAGCTAAAACTTAGACCTAGACAATTTCCGAGTCAATAACTCTAATAAGAGTCTAATTTCAAGCACAGAACATAATAGAATAGAGATAACGAGGGACAAGAATCCTTGTGTCACACCATACAAGATAAACAAGCTTAGAGATCAAAGATGACAAAGAGAGTTCAATAGTTCATAACCATTTTCTGCTATCCGATTAGAGTGAGGAATAATACCAAACACAAACTATTTCTAGTTAAAGACAAGACTAGAACACCCAAACAGGAAATCACCAACACAAAACATTAGTGCAAACTTCAATCTCAAATGCAAGCATTCAAACATGGGAAATTTCAAAAGCATTTCAAACTTTTTATCTAGTCTAAATTATCATCAAAGAAAACTAAAATGAATAATGACCCAAAGACTTTATAAGTCCTTGATATAAAGAAAACTCCATGTACGCAATCCAATATCCTAGAAATGTGTATATGACAACTAAAATCGACACCTAGTGCCCCAGAAATAAAGTTCTAATAGGATAGGTTGTCTGGTAATATCCTCGAGTGATACCTGTCTCCTATGCAATCTCATTTCAATTTTTAATAAAAATAATTTTGAAAACATTTTAAAAAACATTTGATGTAAAAAGTGTTAAGGCTTAGGAATACTATACTAGTTCACACTATAGTTTCTCCCTGGCCAAATGTAAACTACCCTTGAATTTTGAGCATCCTTTTACAATATAGAAGTAGAGTCCAACGACTCTTAGGATAAAATCCATAAGTAATCTCATTCAAATTATCATCAGCCATACAATAATACTGATGATATATATAATTTAAACAAATAAGAGACTTAGATTTAGCTTAACATCAACATCTAGAAAAGTTTCACTCTATGCATATATGATGAAATTCTCTAGTAGTCATAAGCGTCAACTGATAAAGTCGAGTCGTACATGATAACCATTTATTAAAATGAATAAGGAATGCAGGAAAAAGGTATTAGTGTATTTCCCCAAAATCAACAAACTATACATTTATTTCGCAATCACTTGCTTGGTAAAATAATAAATGAGATAATATCTAAATTATCATGGTCGATTTTTTTTCTTTCAAAGCTAATAAAACATTTGGGTGATCCAAATTATAACTAAACATAATAGGAGGTTTTTGTAGAATTCCAAAATATTTTCCAAAGTAACCAAACAAGTTTCTCAAAATGTTTAAACATTTTATTTAAGGGAAAATGGAATAGTTTATAAATATTAAAGTGTAAAATATTGTCAAAAAATTTTCTCAAAGCAGGTAAAACAAACTCCAATTCTCACATATCCTTTCAAAATAAACATTCATAATTAATGGAGATTTATACTAGACCTTTAACAACTTAATTAATATACACATAGGCTACATGAATTTGAAAGTTACAACCAAATTTTCAAGAAGGAAATTATACACTAATATACACCACTCAAGACTTCTCAAATATAAAACCAAGATATATAACTCAATACTCTTTATCGATTTGAAATTCAAAATCTTATTCTCCTCCCAAATATTTCCCAATACTAGGGAGATTGGTCCAAACCAATTACACAATACCCAAAATCCAATTAACATAAGCTCTTCACAACTCTAATGTAGTTTTTGTTCACACCGTGAGAAATCAAGCTAGCATGAATCATAGTGACTCAATAATCCAACAAATACCAAGGGACCATGTATCAATCATTAAGTTAAACCATATCAAGGATATTTTTAAAGAAACAAGAAAATTTAAAACATCGAATGCACAAGGTCTAAGTGAAAAGCTTCACAGAATTTAAATCAAAATTTCCAACTTAAACATTTTTACCAAATAAGGATTTTTATAACTCAAACAGTCATATCAATTTCTAGTCTTTAAGCAATAAATTTAAGAGAAAATCACAAGTACAAATCTTCAAACACACGTGTGAAGCTAATGATTTTCACCTAAAATAATTTTCAATCCACACCAAAGTTTACCGTGTAGTCAAACTTGTGAATATTTTTATTCAAAACTTTTCTTAAGAAACTTATATCCCTTTGTTTTTCAAGTACGCTTCTGAAAGTATTCATTAAATCTCAAAACAAGTATTAAATAGTGATTGGAAAAGGATTTATAATCTACTAAGTCCAAAGTTTAAAAAGGAACTTGAAAGGTTTCACTAATGTATATGCATTTATAAAAATAAATTACTTTGGTCTAGAGGTCCTTCAAATTAACACTACTAAATGTAAAATAAAATCTCACTAGTGTACAAATAGGTTAGTAGTGTCACAAGACTTAGACTCAAAGTAGCATATTAGTTTAAAAAAATATCCCCTTTAGAGAAAAAAATATATATTCATTTTTGCTCAACTGATGTTCAAGTTTAAAATGTTCATGATCCCCTTGAAAATAAATATGTCACTTTGGTCAAATACAAAGTTCTACGTTGTTTAAAACCTTATTGTCAACTTGACATTTCTAAAAGTTCTAAAACCAAATGACTCGGTTTTTAAATCTAACCAACTCTCAGCAAGTTAAGAATCTTCATTCAAAGGACCATAATAACATAATCAGATGAAACTAGAGAAGTGCAAATTACTATAGTTAAATACCTCAAAATATCAAATTATTCACTCAATCAATGGGCATGCTATTTAAAAAGTACCACCAAAACAAACACTCAAATATAAAATCAAGTCATAGAGTATCCAAAGTAAATGATCACAAAGACATTAATCCCAAGAAAATAAATCTCAATATGAAAAAAACTAATAAAATCAAGCTACATTAATAAAATGCAAACACCAAACTAGTGTATCACAAGCAAAAAACTCCCTAAGAAAGTATAACCACAATCAAATACTACCAACAAGGATGATAACATAACCCAAAGGATAACATATAGACAATCTACAAGAAGGCAAAACACAATAGCCAAGATGTAAGATACTAGATTGCTACCTAGAACCTGTGAGGTTCATATAGCCTACGATCTAAATGGGCGGAAGAGTACAAGAATGAACGTCTATTCAAAACGAGAGATTATATCAAGAGTGGAATTCAATAGTCTCATGTTAACCCAACACTTCCGAGACTAAATTTTTTGGGAAATCACCATCCCAAAGACGCGAGAATTTCACTTTGGAGAGGTTTAAGAGAGAACTTGGAAGGAATAGGAGCAAAAGTAACTTACCTAGCCAGTTCCTAAGTGATGTATGAGGTATTTGTCAAAATTACTTCTAAATTATTTTTAAACACTAAAAATTTACACAGATATAAACCTAGACGGATCTGAAGCTGTGCTCTAATACTGACTCTATCACGACCCAAAATCCAATGTCATAACTTTTAGTAATTTTAAGCATAAACATGGATAAATAAAGAATTTTACGAAATTCGGAGAAGACCAAGTACTTGAGTTTTTTATTATAGTCCTTGAATAAATAAACATTCTATATAAAAAGAGGGTCCATATTAAGTTTAATTTATAAAAATAAATACACTGATTTAATATCAAGAAAATATAGTTAAGTTATACAAATCTTAGTTTAAGATAAATATAGTGTTGATTTAATAGATTTTTCAAATCTTTTACCCAAATGTCTAAAATTTAACTTATAAATCTTGTCAAAATCTCAAGTACTTAAAACTTTAAAAATATGCTCCTTAGAAACTATAGTGTCCCATTTATACCCCAAATCCTCAAATAACAATAAATATGTTATCATACATTCACTTCATAGAATCAATGAACTTGGCTAAATAGTTAGGCATGGGGAAAAAGTGAGACAAAGAAAGGTACCAACCAAAGAGGAATGGGACTCAGAGCATAAGCCAAGCGACTTGCATATCCAATGAAACAACTGACTCGAATAAACAACCACCTAAAAGGAAGGAAAAATAGAAGAGGTGAGCTCGAAAATTCAGTAGTAAAGCTATTACCTCATGTAAAATCCTTTTTAGTGATGAAAAGCCCTTGTATGGTTAGTTTAGTCAAAAAACACCTTCTTGCAAAACCATGTGTATGTACTTATACATATTCATTTCTAAACCTGATAGTATATATATATATATATATGTATATTTATATACATGTAACTATATATATATGTATATGTGTATGAAAACATGATATCCAAAACCAATCGTTCGTATCCACATACATATATATATATATATAGATATACAGAAGACTAATATTTGAAAATCAATCATTCCATAAATACATGACATAAATCTACCTATACCCATGAGTTCACCACCTCTCATTAATGGAAATCAGGGTGTTGGTAATATATGTGTCATACAGCCTTCCTGACACCTAGCCCATAACCAAAAGGGACACCCGTATATCACCTACCAAACCTAGAAGGGTAATTACATTGCCTACGCCTGCTAAATAGGGAGATAGTTAGAAGAATTATCCCGTGTGGATTCACAAACTCTGCACCGTCAGTAAGGTCGTAATGCCACACTGTAAAAACCCCATGATGCTAATCTGAGACTCATATGTGATCCTATGATACGTGTACTCTGAACTGATATGTTAAAATAGCCATACAGTAATTTAAGTTCAAGTGATGCTTGAGTTTTTGGTAAAATATTAATTAATGGGCAGTATAACGATCCTATTTTAACATATCCAAAAATAACCTGCACTTAGAAAAGTCTTAGAGCAATCCAATATATATAATATAATTCAATTCCATCACATATATCCCAAAACAATTCAAAAATCACATTTGTCATTAGGTGTTGTAGAAATTAATTTTTAACTAAAAACGATATAAAATAGAGGTAATTGAATCTCTACCTCACTAAAAAAGTAATACCACACTATTGGATACTCAAGGTACCGATTAGATGATCGTTCGGAGGGTCAGGAACCAATTCCACATCCTCGATCTCTCACTTGGGAAAAATTAACTTCTCAACGAAGTTTCAAATCAATGAACGGACTTCTTCATTGAATTTCTAATGTTTAAAATAGTGAAGTTAGATATAGAACTCGACAAATTCGTGTGACATCCCCCGATCCCACATGCGTACGTAAGGATATTCGTAAAAATATTTAGTGAGATCGGGAGACGCCACTCGACTTAGAACTGATAAAATCGGGGAAAATTAAAACATTTTAAACTTTATGGGATAAAATGGGAAATTCCACTCATAATTATACGTAGTCTAATTTATACATATATAGGTACTCACGAAGTGGACCTCTCATAAAAATATACATAATGTACACACACACACAAAATAGGTACAAAATTGTCTCTCAAGAAACCACAGCGTCAAAATGCCCATATACACAAGCCGCGGTCAGAAAGTCAACGCTCCTCCTCCAAACTCACATATGAGCAGTATCATCTGCAATGTAAGAATATTTATGAGTATAAAACTCAGTAAGTAACGTATGTAGATGCAGAGTGCACATGAAAGAAAACAGATAATCATATGATTGGGATCCCTGTGTATATTGTATTGCCTGACAAGACCGTGAATCACATACTGAGCCACTCAGAGAGCATATAACGTATCATGAGCAATATGGAGGTCTCGAGCCCCAGAAAATCCCCTCTGTGTACAGCAGAGGACCACCCCATACCGCCGTCAGAGTGTTCCCGAAGGAACCATATTGTCCCCGAAAGGACCAAAGTGTTCCCGAAGGAACCAGAGTGTCCCCGAAGGAACCATATCACATATCTGGGCGCTGGCCCACCACACCCTATTCACCAATACTCGTCAGGCAATATAAATACACCACATGTTCATGTCTCATACAAGCTGAATGATAAATGCATATGTACACATATCCACAAATTCCATATCCACATATTTCACATATTCACAGAAACACAGAATTTCTTACATTGCAGGTGTGACGTTACTTACCTTATGTCCAACAGAAAAGATAGTGAAAAGGGTCAGTATCCTTAATGATAAGGTGTGTGGAAGACCT
>JXTB01000013.1:1202715-1232095 GCA_002914805.1 Parasponia andersonii
ATTTTAATGCATGTTCGTATAGTATTACTATTCATAAATGTATTCTTTGTCCCTTTCACACACCAAGCTCTCTCTCTCTTTGAGGGTACTGAGCCTTTACACTGTATGGGAGCCCTTCCACAAATATTAGTACAATAATACAGATCATTTAACAATCAAAATGAGTAATTTACCATGAAAGTGATACTAGTTGCTTGATATGTCTATTATGCAATATGAATATGTTTATTATTGGCTTATTATGTATGTGAGAATCTTGGGCATCACAATTCAGGTCTGAGTCGACATCAGACCGGTGACATATAAAACTAGAAAAACTCTAAGCCGTTAGATATTGATTTTCGTGTTAGTCACCAAATATAGTCAATATATATATATATATCAAATTTTACCTTTTTCTGAGTACATTCTAAAAATGACAACAAAAACGAAATCTAACGGTCAGATCAAAAACTAAAATTCAAAACTCAAAACACCCAAAAATGGCAACTTTCAAACCGGATAAAATGATATCGAGAAATATATACTTTGATGTTCCTCTCAATGAGACAAGTCTAATGAGCCCAAGAAAAAATGTGGAAACTACTAGAATCGTCTTCAGAGATTCAAAGTTCCTTACTGCCATCAATGGCATTTTCTGACGACTAGGGATGAGCGGGACGAGTTGCTAGCGACACAAGAGGACTCCAGCGGTGATCTAGTGGACCAGACGGTGGCTACAGTGGTTTCGGCATTCATTTGTCCTCCTTCGGCCTAGAGCAAAGAGTGAGAGCGAGAGAAAGAGAAGATGACATCGGGAGGGGAGAGAGAGAGAGAAGGTAATATATATATATATATAATCTGTTTCTTTTTTTAAAAAAAAAATATAGGATAAAATGACCAAATTATCCTTAAAAAACTGGGTTATTACACGCACAATAAAGGCCTACTCAGAGAAATATTTGTACTCAATGAATCATAATGAATGTATAGTCAATTATGAAAAAAAATCATACGCGGAAGAATATAATATTGTAATATTAATTATGAGATCTTATGACATCCTTCTTATTTGACGCTTTAATTTTGACATTTTCGTTCGGAGGTACGTAGTGCTCATTTTTAGACTAATTAAAGAAGAAAGCATGTATGTGTTATGGTGTATACTTAAAGCTTCTATTGTTTCCTACTTTTTAGTTACCTCCTACTCGTGAGAAGGTTTGTAATGTGATCATAGATAGTGAGAGTTGTACTAACGTGGTGACTGAAGAAATGGTTACTAAGTTAGACCTAAAAACTTGGACCTAAAAACTGAGCATCACTCTCAACTGTACAAGACTCGTTTAAAAGCAACAAAGAAATGTCTAGTTTATATTTTTATTGCCAAAAATTATAAATATAAGAGTCAATATCACTTGGGGTCCCCATTATTTGTCGGACGTATCACTTAGCACCTATTTTTTTATTTTGTTGCTTTTAGGTCCCCCAATCTCAACATTTTGTTTCACTGAAGTCCTTTACGTCAATTCTGTCAAAATTGGCCGTTATCCCTCACGTGGCCAGCACGTGATTGTCTTCCTCTTTCCTTCACTGCCATTTTCACGTTCCAACAAGTGTCCCAAGCTTCTCCAAGTCAAAAAGATCTATTAAAAAAAATACAATCCAGCATCTACTACATGAAAAGGCTAAGATATAATATTCACACAATAGAAAAAATGCTTCCAACATGAAGTTATTTTGATGCACTTCGTCAATAAGTGTACACTTGTTTGGAATAAAGAACACCAAAGAGACTTGAAATAAATCACAAGTGGCAAACCTCTAGACTGCCCGAAGAAAGCTTTGTCTTTAGAATGACAAGGTATTTAATTATCCAAAATGTTGACTGCTCATTTGCAGGATTGCACTATCCATCTTCATCTATTACTGTCAGTTTTATAAATATTCCTCATGAATTAATTTGTGCACACAAAGTACTCATTGTTTGGTTCCAAAAATATATATATAGCTGATTTTGAAATTAATCATAAGCAAAAGCCAAGAAATTTGTTTACAAAATAAGAAATCTAAAAAATCTTGAAATGTTGTCCATCTTAAATACGACATCTTAACTCATTTATGTGACTTAATTTTAGTTCAACAGAACAAAGAAAATTGCAAGAAAACGAATGAAAAAAGGCAATGGAAGAGACGACCTTGCCGAAGACGACTTTGAGGGAGATGGGGAGTTCGGATTCGACCATAGACGATGTGGATAATGACGATACGCACTTGGCCAAGTAGTAAGTACCGTTGGACATTGCCGAAGACGACAATCAGGATTTCGCAGAAGATAAATCCTCCTCCAATAACGCTATTAGCAAAAGTTTTTCTAAGTTTATTTCCCTTATATCTTTCTTGCAAAATCTGAAAATTCTAGTGCTACAAAGAACTAGAAAGAGGGGAGAGGTTTACTTGAAATGTAAAAATGGCAGTAAACGAAAGAGGAAGACAATCACGTGCTAGCCACGTGAGGGATAATGGCCAATTTTGACAGAATTGACGGAAAGGACTTAAGTGAAAGAAAAGATTAACGTTGGAGAGATAAAAGCTACAAAATAAAAAATGGAGAGTAAGTGATATATCGGGCAAAGAATGGAGATCCTAAGTGATATTAACCCTAAATATAATGCGCGTGTACAAATGGGTGCATATCATTTACTCTTCAAAAGACCTTCGCTATATGATAAAAGTTGCTCACGATGGTTTTAAAAACACTTACTCTTTTGTTAAGGATGGTATTCGAGTTATTCTAGCTCCTTTGAGATCAGCAACTAATTTTCAAGATTCTAAGGCGGATGCAAGTTCTTTTCTTACAAGTTCAAATTTGAGAAATTTATGACTAATCATAAGTTTTTTATGCTCTATTTGTTGTAGATATTATGGAAACTATTTAAATATTACAATAATGAACTTGTGTTACCGTTACTGGAAGAATCTAGCGTCGTGGTACTTGATGAGATTCTTATTAGTTGCCAACAATGACGAATATTCAACATAATATTAATCTTGTTCTAAGAGTTGCCCTACCTAATAAGGTAGTTTATCAAATAAATCCAATTCAATAAGCTGAATTACAAAAGCATGTGGATTATTTAATAGCTAAAGAGCTGATCCGGAAGAGTATGATTGTTGATCCAGTCCATCTAGTTCCAAAGAAAGAAAGTTCATGATATGTGACATCGAGTTCCTAATAACAACGTCATTGCATTTAATATTAATATCATAAGTGCATATTATTATACATATCTTTATGAGTAGTTGATAGTTATTTATTATAGTTATTAATTAAACTTTATTGTCTAAATAATTTTATAATGAAATACTCAGGATGCACACCTTGGTATGAGTTTGGTGTGTATTAAGTCAAGTATTCTCATATGATTATTTGGTACTTTATTTAATTATAAGCATGATTAAAAAAATTTTAAAATTATTTTTCCTGTTTTAATTATGTATTATTTGACATGAATCATTTTACATAAATTACTTATATGGCACGAGTGTTATGTTAGTTTTTAGTATTGGAAATAAAACAAGTTTTATTACTCACTCAAATATTATTATAAGAGAAAATTCTCTACTTAACTCTTCAAACTCACTTACTCACTAGAAACTATGCTTATTTCTCTCTTCTTTTCACTCTTAGAAGCTTTGCTTCTTACTTGATGCTTATAACTCAAATGGGGAGGGATATTTATACTACATGAGAAACAATGAGAACCACACAAATAAACAATTACAAAAATCCTTAAACCACATATATTTTCTTCTACACACTTCTAATAATAATCTAAGTAATCAAATGACTTATATACAAAAAACTAATATCTAGCTCATACTAGAAGATTCTAAGTGGAAAGCTTCTTCAATTTGGACTTGAACTTCTTCTTTTATGAGCTTTGCACTTGGGCAAATTCTAACTTATTGGTCTCATATTGATGGGCCTAGAACACTTCTTATAGGCTTAGACAAGTTTATTTTCATCACCTTTCCTTAAACTTGTTTTATAATACTAAGAAAGTTTCTTAATCTTGCGAAGTCTTTAAACTTGAGTGGCTTAGTGATAATATCAGCAATATGATCATGTGATCTAATATACTTCAATTGTACTTCTTTGTTTACAAAACATTCTCTTATGTAATGTTAGGAAGTGTCGATATACTTGATTTGGTCATGAAAGACTAGATTTTTAGCCAAAACTATTGCTGACTTATTGTTGATACAAGTCTCCATTGTCTCCTTTTGAGGTATGTTTAACTCTTTCAATAACCTTCTTAGCCAAATTACATGTCTAACACATGATGTAGCAGCTACGCATTCAGCTTCGCATATTGAAAGAGTGATAATAGGTTATTTCTTGGATACCTAAGTAAAGGCAGTTTCTCCTATGAAAAACACAAAACCAATTATTTTTTTTTATTATCAATATCTCCGGCCCAATCACTATCATTATAACCAACAAGTTTATAATCATTAGAAACTGAATAGAAAAAATCAAGATTGATCGTACCTTTTAGGTAACTGAGAATTCTCTTTGCAGCTTTGAAGTGAGTAGTTGTTTGAGTTTCTATATAATGACTTACTACTCTAGTTGTATAGAGAATGTCGGGTCTTGTACGTGTCAAGTACCAAAGATATCCAATAAGGCTCTTGAAGAGTATTGGATCCACCTTTTCTGCTTCATCATCTTTGAAAAATTTTATTCCACACTCCACCAGTGTACTTATCGGCTTGCAATCATCCATATTGAACTTCTTCAGGATCTCTCTTGTATAGCTTTCTTGAGAGATAAGATGCCTTCTTCCTTTTGCTTGACTTCTATGTCGAGGTAATAGGCTATAAGTCTAATGTCTGTCGTTTAAAATTCACGTGTCATTACTCTCTTGAACTTGTCGGATATCTTTGGATTACTTTCAGTGAATATAAGATCATCTATGTATATGTATACAACTAGAATATCTCCATCTTTAGTTTTAACATGGAGAACATGTTCATAAGGGTACTTAATAAATCCATTCTCTTGGAAATATTTATCAATGTGGTTGTTCCATGCTCTTGGTACTTGCTTTAGACCGTAAAGAGTTTTCTTTAGCTTCAAAACCTTATCTTCATGCCCTTTCACCTCATAATTCAATGGTTATTCGATATAGATTTCTTCTTCAAGAACTCCTTTCAAAAATACAGACTTTACATCCATCTGATGAATCTTCCATTTATTTTGAGCAGCAAGAAAAATAATCAATCTTATAGTTTCCAATCATGCAATAGGAGTGAATACCTAGTCGTAGTCAATGTCGGCTCTCTGACTATAGCCTTTTGCAACTAGCTTTACTTTGTATCTTTCTACCTCTCCATTAGCATTCTTCTTCATCTTGTACACCTATTTTATACTGATAGCTTTTTGACCTTTAGGAAGAGTGGATAGTTCCCAAGTGTCATTCTTCTTTATAGCTTTGATTTCTTCATCCATTGTATTCCTTCACTTTTCATCTTGTACAGCCTCTTGGAAGTTCACCGGTTCATAATTAGCAAATAGGTAAAATAGAGTGAGGTTTTCAAGTCTATCAGTCACCTCATATAGATCTTCAAGACTTCTTGTATGTTCTTTATGCCTCTTAGTTAAGAAAGATAGAGGTGAATCTTTATGAGTGGGTGACGTTGTTGAGGAAAGTGGAGTAATAGCCTCTTGACGGACTTCTCTTACTTACTCTACTAGTGTTTCTACATCTCCAAATAGTGGAAAGAAATTGTAGTCATTTGTTTGAGAACCAAAGTCCCATTCACCTTCTTCATCAAATATTACATCTTGGTTGATGAATAATTTTCCATTGTTGGGATTGTATAACTTATATCGTTTGGAGTTGGTGTCATAGCCGATGAAAATGAACTTCTTGTTTTTATCATCAAGCTTAGTTCTATGTTCGTCTGGCATATATACATGGGCTATGCTTCCAAAGACTCCCAGGTGGTAGATCCCAAACTTCCTTTCACTCCATACTTCTTGTGGTATCTTTCCTCATACACTTCTTGTTGGAGATCAATTGGACATGTAAACTGTACGTGCAATAGCTTCTGCCCAGAACTCTTTTAGTAATCTCTTACTTTTCAGCATGCTTCGAGCCATGTTGAGGGTGGTCCAGTTCTTCCTTTCTACCACATCATTCTGTTGAGAAGAACTTGGAAAGGTTAAAGGTCATCGAATTCCATTTGCTTCGTAGAATTCTTGAAATTCTTTTGAAGTGAATTCTCCTCCTCTATCAGATCTCATGGTTTTGATCTAAAGACCGCTTTCTATTTGAAATAAATTGATGTCCCCCACTTTTCAAGAGGATAAGAATTTTATATTTTCCTTTTACCGCTACTTTTGAATCATCACAGATAGAAACACTCCCACTGATTGATTCATTAAGCTCCACAAACATTGATCGACGCCCATATATATGATTGCTAGCACCAGTGTCAAGATATCATGTGTTGTCTTGTCCTATATTGTTGTCGTTATATACTAATGGCACGGTGCAATTTTCTTCTCTTTTCTCTTCAACATAATTGATTTTTTCTTTAATTCTGCTATTGGGTGCTCTACATTTCCTAGCATAATGACCAAACTTATGACAATAGAAATATTCAACTTGAGACTTCTCATGCCTCGAATTTATTCGACCTCTACCATGACCTCTTGTAGAGCTTTCTCCTCTTTTAAAATTACTAATATGATAATTGTGGTTGTTGTTGGAATTCAAACTTCGTCCACGACCTCGACTTATACCACATCCTTGTCCTCGGACTTGCCCTTTACCACAACTACGTTGATTTCTTTCACTACATTGGCTATATTCTCTTTGTGAGTTGTGTCTTGAGAAGCTGCTCCTTGAAATTTGGCTTTTTCTTTTTCTTTTTCTCGTGAGCTTGTAAAGAACCTAAGAGTTGTTCTATCGTTATGGCTCATAAATCTTTAGAATCTTCGATGACAGTAATAATATTCTCGCACTTTGGATCTAACGATCGAAGAATCTTTTCCATGATCGTAACATTTTTAAGTTTCTCACTATTTCTCTTTATTTGATTCGAAATGGCTAAAACTCTTGAAAAGTAGTCAGAAACTGACTCAGTCTCTATCATGTGTAGTAAATCAAACTCTCTTCTTAGAGTTTGAAGACTGACCCTTTTAACCTTTTCTTCTCCCCTATATGAAATTTGAAATTTCTCCCATGCTTCCTTAGCGGAGATTGCACTTGACATTTTCTCAAACCCGTTATCATCTAAGGCCTAGTAGATGAGGAAGTAAACTTTTTTATCTTTCTTTCTTGAATCTCTTAAATTATCCTTCTATGTTGAGGATAGTGTTGCCTTATCCCTTGACACTTCGTAGACTTTCTCCACTACTTCCCAAACATCATGTGCTCTAAAAAGAACTTTCATTTTGATAGTCCAATTATCGAAGTTGCTGCCTTGAAGTGGTAGAACTTGAAGAGATGCTAAACTACCGGTAGCCATAACTATTAACAGAGTAAGTTTTTGGAAACTTCGACTACAACGATAGATCCGAAACATCAAAAAACCTTAAGATTGACTAGGATAATCGACTTGGTCAAATTCAACGGTCAAAGTCAACACTAGATCAACGAATGGTCAATGCTAGTCAATAGTCTGGTCAGTGGTACGGTCAACAGCTCTGATGGTGCAGTCAATGGCATGGCCAAACGGCTCCAACGACTTGGTCAATGGCTCTAATGGCTCAATCAACGATTCTGATAGCTTTTTTAAACGACTCTGACAGCTAAGTCAAAAGGCTCTAACTCGGTTTAACTCAGTAAGTTGACTCAATTATGGTAGCAAAATTTTGACGACTCGTTCAGACTCATTCAGACTCCGATTGGGCTGATTTTTATGGCTGCATCTTCGTCTCGTCAAGCTCTTTGATTTGATATGTAATAGTACTATATTTGAAATAAATATATAATACTCTTAATCTCAAGAATTCTTTTCTGATGTAGAAAATCATTCAAAGCTGCAACCACAGAGCATACTTAGAATTTCAAGAGAACTCATAACCTCACTCTGACACCACTTTATTGGAAATAAAACAAGATTTATTACTCACTCATATATTATTACAAGAGAAAATTCTCAACTTAATTTTTCAAGCTCACTCACTCACTAGAAGCTATGATATTTTTTCTCTCTTCTCTTCACTCTTAGAAGCGTTAATTCTTACTTGATTCTTAAAACTCAAATGGGGAGGGGTATTTATACTACATGTGAAACAATAAGAATCACACAAATAAACAATTACAAAAATCTTTAAGCCACACATATTTTATTCTACACACTTCTAATAATAATCTAAATAATCAAATGATTCACATGCAAAAAACTAATACCTAACTCACACTAGAAGATTTTAGATGGAAGGTTTCTTCAATTTGGACTTGAACTTCTTCTTTTATGAGCTTTGCACTTGGGTAAACTCCAACTTATTGGACCTCATATTGATGGGCCTAGAACACTTTTTAAGAGCTTAAACAAGATTATTTTCAACACTCAGTAGGCATAGTTTGGTTAGTATGTGTTTTAACTTTTGTATTGTGATCGATTTCTACGAAATAAATTAATATAGGTCTTATTAAATTTTTCTTTGTATTATTTGTAGAAATACCTAAACATACATATATATACTATTATTAATAGTGTAGTAATTGTTTTGTTAGTGGAAATATATATATATATATTTATATGTATTGTTAGAATCGACTTGGTTATGTTGGTAACATGGTTTATAATTTGATGATTGTGAAATCTTTTGGTTATCGTCCATATTGTTCTTTGGCAACTACTAGAAATCTCACCATCTTCTATATGTCTTTCAAACCATAAAGTTTAAGTTTGCTTTGACATTGGTTTGGTATATAAGGAGCCAACATTTGACTTGGAGGTATTTTCTTCTTAGTGTTGAAAATAAACTTATTTAAACCCATAAGAAGTGTTTTAAGCAAATCAACATGAGGCCCAATAAGTTAGAGTTAGCCTAAGTGCAAAGCTCATAAAACAAAAAGGCCAAGTCCAAATTAAAGATGCCTTCCATCTAAAATCTTCTAATGTTAGCTAGATATTAGCTTTTTACATGTGAATTATTTGATTACTTAGATGATTATTAGAAGTGTGTGGAAGAAAATGTGTGTGGCTTAAGGAGTTTTGTAATCGTTTGTTTGTGTAGTTCTCATTGTTTCTCATATAGTATAAATACTCCTCCCCATTTAAGTTCTAAGGATCAAGTAAGAAACAAAGCTTCTAAGAGTGAAGAGAAGAGAGAAAGAAGCATAGCTTTTAGTGAGTGAGTGAGCTTGAAAAGTGAAGTTGAGAATTTTCTCGTGTGAAAGTATTTGAGTGAATAATAAAGTTTGTTTTACTTTCCAACAAAGTGGTATCAAAGCGAGGTTGTGAGTTCTCATAAAATTCTAAGTATGCTATGTGGTTGCAGTATTGACTGATCTTCCACATCAGAAAAGAATTCTTGAGATTGAGAGTATTATCTATTTGTTCCAAACATACTACTATTATATATCAAATCAAAGAACTCGATGAGACAAAAATACTACCGCAAAAATTAGCCCAATCAGAATCCAAACAGCTCTGAACGAGTTATCGGAAGTTTGCTATCATAACTGAGTCAACTCACCGAGTTAGGCCTAAGTCAGAGCCATTTGACCAAGCCGTCATAGTCGTTGACCGAGCCGTTAGAGCCGTTGACCAAGCCGTTAGAGCCATTGGATCATGCCGTTGACTACACCATCAGAGTCGTTGACCAAGTCGTTGACCCGACTGTTGACCATTGACCGAGCATTGACTTTGACCGTTAACTTTGACCAGTTGATATACAAGTCAATCTTAAGGTTTTTTAACATTCCAGATCAATCTGTGTAGTCGAAATTTCCAAAAGCTTACTCTGTTAAGAGTTATGGCTATCAGAAGTTTAGCATATCTTCAAGTTCCACTACTTCAAGGTAACAACTTTGATAATTGGATGATCAAAATGAAGGTCCTCCTTGAAGCACATGATGTTTGGGAAGTAGTAGAGAAAGGCTACGAAAAGATAAGAGATAAGGCAACACTATCTTCAACATAGAAGGATAGTTTAAAAGATTCAAGAAAGAGAAACAAAAAAGCTCTCTTCCTCATCTACTAGGCCTTAGATGACGACGGGTTTGAGAAAATCTCAAGTGCAATCTCTGCTAAGGAAGCATGGGAGAAACTTCAAATTTCATATAAGGGAGAAGAAAAGGTTAAAAAAGTCCGCCTTCAAACTCTAAGAGGAGAGTTTGATTTATTACACATGATAGAGACTGAGTCAATTTCTGACTACTTTTCTAGAGTTTTAACCATTTCGAATCAAATGAAGCAAAATGGTGAGAAACTTGAAAATGTTACGATCATGGAAAAGATTCTTCAATCATTAGACCCAAAGTCTGAGAATATTGTTACTGTCATCGAAGAAACTAAATATTTGAGAGCCATGATGATAGAAAAACTCTTGGGTTCTTTACAAGCTCACGAGGAAAAGAAAAAAAAGAAGACAAATTTTAAGGAGCAGCTTCTCAAGACACAACTTACAGAGAAAGAAGATAGCCAATGTAACGAAAGAAGTTAACGTGGTCATGGTAGAGGACAAGCCCGAGGACAAGGAAATGGTACAAGTCGAGGTCGTAGACGAGGTTGGAATTCCAACAACCACAATTATTATATCAACAATTTCGAAAGACGAGAAAGCTCTACAAGAGGTTGTGGTAAAGGACGAATGAACTCAAGACCTTAGAAGTCTCAAGTTAAATGTTTCAATTGTCACAAATTTGGCCATTATGCTAGAGAGTGTAGAGCACCCAATAGCAGAATTGAAGAGAAAGTCAATTACATTGAAGAGAAATAGGAAGAACATGGCACCGTGCTACTAGCATAAAACAACAACGGAGGACAAGACAACACATGGTATCTTGACACCAGTGCTAGCAATCATATGTGTGGGCATCGATCAATGTTCATAGAGCTTGATGAATCAATTAGTGGGAATGTTTCTTTCAGTGATGATTCAAAAGTAGCAGTAAAAGGAAAAGGTAAAATTCTTATCCGCTTGAAAAATGGGGGGCATCAATTTATTTCAAATGTTTATTATGTACCCACAATGAAAACAAACATCTTGAGTTTGGAAAAACTCTTAGAGAAAGGTTATGATATTCACTTGAAAGATTATAATCTTTCTATAAGAGATAACAACATGAACTTGATTATCAAGGTGCCTATGTCAAGAAATAGAATGTTCTTATTGAACATTCAAAATGATATGGCAAAATGTCTAAAAGCATGTTACAAGGATTCATCATGACTATGGCATTTGAGATTCGGGCATCTCAACTTTGGAGGACTAGAGCTACTATTCAAGAAAGAAATGGTGAGAGGCTTACTATGCATCAATCATCCTAATCAGCTTTGTGAAGGATGCTTACTCAGGAAGCAATTTAGGAAAAGCTTTCCAAAAGAGTCGAATTCAAGAGCTCAGAAGCCACTAGAGCTCGTGCATACAGATGTGTGCAGTCCTATAAAACCAAGTTCTTTCGGTAAGAGTAATTACTTCTTGCTCTTTATTGATGATTTCTTAAGAAAGACTTGGGTTTATTTCTTGAAAAAAAAATCAGAAGCCTTTGAAGCTTTCAAGAAGTTTAAGGCTACTGTAGACAAGGAAAGCGGTCTTCAAATTAAAGCCATAAGATCTGATAGAGGGGGATAATTCACTTTAAAAGAGTTCTAAGAATTCTGCGAAGCAAATGGAATTCGACGACCTTAAACCGTTCCAAGATCCCTTCAACAGAATGGTGTGGCAGATAGGAAGAATCGGACCATTCTCAACATAGCTCGAAGCATGCTGAAAAGTAAGAGATTATCCAAAGAGTTCTGGGCAGAAGCTATTGCATGTGCAGTTTATTTGTCTAATCGATCTCTAATAAGAAGTGTGCAAGGAAAGACACCACAAGAAACAAGGAGAGGAAGGAAGCCTAAGATCTCCCACTTGAGAATCTTTGGAAGCATAGCCAATGTGCATGTGCCAGATGAACATAGAACCAAGCTTGATGATAGAAGCGAGAAGTTCATTTTCATCAGCTACGATCCTAACTCCAAAGGTTATAAGTTATACAATCCTAATAATGGACAAATAATCATTAGCCGAGATGTAATATTCGATGAAGAAGGTGAATGGGACTTTGGTTCTCAAACAAATGACTACAATTTCTTTCCACAATTTGAAGATATAAAAACACCAGTAGAGCAAGCAAGAAAAGTCCATCATGAGGCTATTACTCTACCTTCCTCACCAACATCATCCACTCATGAAGATTTACCTCCATCTTTCTTAACTGAGAGGCATGTAAAACGTACAAGAAGTCTTGAAGATCTATATGAGGCGACCAATAGACTCAAAAACCTCACTCTATTTTGCCTATTTGCTGATTGTGAACCGGTGAACTTCCAAGAGACTATACAAGATGAAAAATGGAGGAATGCGATGGATGAAGAAGTCAAAGCCATAGAGAAGAATGACACTTTAGAACTATTTATTCTTCCTAAAGTTCATAAAGCTATCGGTGTAAAATGGGTGTACAAGATGAAAAAGAATGCCAACAGAGAGGTAGAAAGATACAAAGCAAGGCTAATCACGAAAGGCTATAGTCAAAGAGCCGGCATTGACTATGACGAGGTATTCACTCCTGTTACACGATTGGAAACTATAAGACTAATTATTTCTCTTGCTGCTCAGAACAAATGGAAGATTCATCAGATGGATGTAAAGTCTACATTTCTGAATGGAGTTCTTGAAGAAGAAGTCTATATCGAACAACCATTGGGTTATAAGATGAAAGGGCATAAAGATAAGATTTTGAAGCTGAAAAAGGCTCTTTACGATCTAAAGCAAGTACCAAGAGCATGGAACAACCAAATTGACAAATATTTCCAAGAAAATGGATTTATTAAGTGCCTTTATGAACATGCTTTCTATGTTAAGACTAAAGATGGAGATATTCTGGTCGTATGCTTGTACGTGAATGATCTCATATTCATTAGAAGTAATCCAAGGATGTTTGACGAATTCAAGCGAGTAATGACACAAGAATTTGAAATGATAGACATCGGACTTATGGCATACTACCTAGGCATAGAAGTCAAGCAAAAGGAAGAAGGCGTCTTTATCTCTCAAGAAAGCTATACAGAGGAGATCCTGAAGATATTCAATATGGATGATTGTAAGCCGATAGGTACACCAGTGAAGTGTGGAATAAAATTATTCAAAGATAATGAAGCAGAAAAAGTGGATCCAACACTCTTCAAGAGCCTTGTTGAATGCCTTCGGTACTTGACATGTACAAGGCCTGACATTCTCTATGCAACTGGACTAGTGAGTCATTATATGGAATCTCCAATAACTACTCACTTCAAAGCTGCAAAGAGAATTCTCCGTTACCTAAAAGGTACGATCAATCTTGGCTTGTTCTATTCAGTTTCTAATAATTACAAACTCATTAGTTACAGTGATAGTGATTGGGCCAGAGATACTGATGATCAAAAAAATACAACTAGTTTTGTGTTTTTCATGGGAGAAACCACATTCACCTAGGTATCTAAGAAATAACCGATTGTCACACTTTCAACATGTGAAACTGAGTACGTAGCTACCACATCATGTGTTAGTCATGCAATTTTGCTAAGAAGATTGTCGAAAGAGTTAAACATGCCTTAAAAGGAGCCAACAAAGACTTGTATCGACAATAAGTCAGCAATAGCTTTGGCTAAAAATCTAGTCCTTCATGACCGAAGCAAGCATATTGACACTCGCTATCATTACATAAGAGAATGTGTTGCAAACAAAAAAAGGACAATTGGAGTATGTAAGATCACACGATCAGATTGTTAATATTTTCACCAAGCCACTCAAGTTTGAAGACTTCGTAAGATTAAGAAACTTACTTGGTATTATAAAACAAGTTTAAGGGGGGTGTTGAAAATAGACTTGTTTAAGCCTATAAGAAATGTTTTAACCCCATCAACATGAGACTCAATAAGTTAGAGTTAGCCTAAGTGCAAAGCTCATAAAAGAAAAAAGCCTAAGTCTAAATTAAAGAAGCCTTCTACCTAGAATCTTCTAGTGTTAGCTAGATATTAGCTTTTTACATTTGAATTATTTAATTACTTAGATTATTATTAGAAGTGTGTAGAAAATATGTGTGGCTTAAGGATTTTTGTAATTGTTTATTTGTGTGGTTCTCATTGTTTCTCATGTAGTATAAATACCCCTTCCCATTTGAATTCTAAGCATCAAGTAAAAAGCAAAGCTTCTAAGAGTGAAGAGAAGAGAGAAAGAAGTATAGCTTCTAGTGAGTGAGTGAGCTTGAAGATTGAAGTTGAGAATTTTCTCTTGTAAAAATATTTAATTGAATAATAAAGTTTGTTTTACTTTCCAACACTTAAAAGAGTTATTTTCTTTAGTTGTCACAACTTCACGGCAACTTTGGCTTAAAAAAATAAAAATAAAAATTTTACGGCAGCTTGATAGAATTATATATGCGAATTAGTTATGAATTTCATTAATTATACTCTCTCCATGTATATATGGCATATTATATATATATAGGTAAAGTTTTAATGGTTACGGTAATATTTACCCATCAATGATTATTGTTATTTTATCCGTTGGATAAATATTAAACGATTTTAATCTATATGGTAGTTAGTCAATAATATTTATGGTAATTAATTAACTTTGAATTTATAAATCTCGTTAAGTTGTTATTTAGATAGACAACTACTGACATGACATTGTTAAATAGGTTTTTTATTTACATAAATAGAATCTTTATTTTAAAATTCACTTCTTGATTCTTGATTGGAAATTTTTTTTAAAAAAAGTTCTATGTTCTTTATGTCAATCGCATTAAATACATTAATTATTGATATAATACTATTAATAGTATTCTAGGGGCTGATTGGTTCACAATTGAAAAGCCGTATTTTTAGAAAGAGTTTATTGGAATTATAAATCCAGATTTAATTAGTGAAAACATATTTCTCAAAATCTGATTAATTACACGGACTATCTATTCCTGCCAAGTTTAAAAGTTTGAATATGTGATTGTTTGTGGTTGTGTAATTTGAAACCAAGTTTGTTACTACTACTACTACTAGTACTATTATTATTATTATTGTTGGTGCTGTTGTTGTTATTGTTGTTGTCGTCGTTGACATTTAGTATATTATTATTATATACTATTTTATTATTTTTATTGTCATTACATTATATTATTGATATATTCATGTTGCCATTTTTTTGGGAGTTATCTTTAATATTCTTTCTTTATTTTTTAGAAAAATTATCATCACTATTATTAAATATTAGAAGAATATCATTACAGTGTTAGAAAAAGGGGGAAAAAAAAAAGCCATTAAGTATGTAATATTATACATAATAAGTTATCATATGCCCTAAATATCAACCATCTTCCCCTCTTTTTTTTCACTCAGTTTTATTTATTTTTTCAATCATTCCCTTTATAAAAAAAATAATAGTGAGATTAAAAAAAACAAGAACTGAAGAAAAAAATACATTAAGAAAAAAATTTAAAATATATGTAGAATAGAAAACCTATAAGGAAATTTATAAAATATCCAAGAAAATTTTAAATACCGAAAAAAAAAAAGAAGACAAAATTTTTAAGTCGTTAAATGAAATAACGACACATTTAAGTAGCAATATTTCACTATAAATTTGCACTTTTTATCCAAGAATTTTATTAATCAAGTTCATAACCATTACTATTGTAGTACTAATGATCTCTAAACTTAAATTAACTGCTAATTCTTCTTTAATAATTGTTTAGCGAATACAAATTAAAATAAAGTTAGAAAGAAATAAAAGGGATATTTTAAATGCATTAATTAAGAAAAATATTAATATATTAGTATTCCACAAATCAGAAATAGAAGGGGAAAAACACAACAATTTTGGCCTACTCAATTTCATTTGAACTCTATTGAACTCATTTGAATTTCAAAATTATACCTTAACCCTAAGATGATGAGGTATACTTCTTCAAAATTTAGCATTTAATTTAATTTCTTAAAACTTTTGGTTTGAACTTCCATTTGGAAAATTATTTTTAAAAAAAAAAATTCATATAATTGAACCGCACACCTTGGTCTTTTAAAAATGACATAAATAATGAGAATTGGAAAAAAAAATTGTAAATTTATATCTTATAGTAATGATACTTTTGAACAAGAATGCAAATTAAAATCTTATTATTGTGATAATTTTGGAAAATAATAAAATTTTAGCAGGGAGAACATAAAAATAACACATTTCACATAAATTTAGAAATAAAAAAGATTAAGTGAAAATTCTTTGCAGTATTTTGCAAGCCCTTTAACTTAGAGCAGACATTATATGTGATAACTGAATGATGAGCCATAGTCATACTTTAGGTCATGTGCAAAGTAATGTATCTCTTTGACTACTTCGATTGAAATTGAAGAGAGTAAATCTCTTAGAATGCATATTATACGTGACAATTAAATGAACCAAATTTATAGTACTTTTGGTCACATACAAAATATTGTATTTCTGTGACTAATTCAATCAAAATCAAATAGTAAATCAATAAATCACTTATCATTAAATGGCAATTGACTCACATTTATATTTTAAGTCACATGTACAATATTGCGTCTTTCTAACTACTTCAATCGAAATCAGAGTATAAGTCTCTTAAGACACATTATATAGGTGACAATTGAACTACATTCTTATTTTAGATTTTTTTTTAAACTAAATTACTCATACTTTAGGTTATATGCACAGTACTATGTGTCTATGTGTCTATGTGACTACTTTGGTAGAAAACAAAGAGTAAGTCCCTTAACTCACACATAATACTGACAATTGAATGAACCACATTGTATTTAAGGTCACACATAATACTGACAATTGAATGAACCACATTGTATTTAAGGTCACATGCATAATATTATGTCTATGCACATTTTTTTTGAATTTCTTTATTCTTAGAATTTGACTCTTTTTTTTTTACTCTTTGTTTTAAATATTCACATATATTTGGTATGCAATTCGCAAAAGGAAAAAAATAAAAAATTAGAAAATAAAATCTTATTTGAATACAAATATTGTATCAAAATTCAAATTTAAACATAAAAATTATGTTTGTATTATAATTTTGCAAAAATTGAGTTTGACATTCTTTAAATTAAAGATGAGTATGATGTTTGTCTTCTAGAAATAAGGTCATAAACATGCCCAAAGAAAACCACGTTTTCTTATTAAAACTAAAAAAAAAATAACAAAAGACGTATAAAAAAATTGTAATAGTATGAAAAAATAAAATTATAATTGCATAAAAAGGAACGTATGAGACTCAAGAGTGAGAGAGTGAGAGAGAGAGAGACCATAAGAATTTTAGGGGGGAAAAAGAGAGAAAAAGATACGTAGACTAGGTGAGGCTAAAAGTTGTTATGTCACTGAGGGTAATTATTAGACAATTTAAAGAAAATAAAAAAAATTAAAGTAAAAGAGACAGCTTAAGCAGTGATGTGTGCTCATATTTACACAATATTTACAGGCTTAGTTGTTTATCTTCTCAATACTTATCTTAATTGGTGCTATTTTATTAAATGAAACGGTTGTGAAGTATTTATGCAAAAAGAATTTAGTGCATTTTTCTAAGACATAGAGAGTGATGATTTGCAGAAAAACTGAAGTCTATTTGTTTTGTTGAAGGCCCAATCCCATCCAATCCACTAGACCCATTTAAGGAAGATAATTGACCTTGAACGAACGAATTATATACTTGCACGTTTAATAGAGGTTAATTAGATTTATAAACAAACATATGTGTATATGAATAACAAAAGGAAACGTAAAGGGCTGCTCAATCATCTATGATTAAAAAAAAAAAAAAAAAAAGTAACCCTTTGTAGTTGGTGGGTCAATTATACCTATATATCGGTAGATGGGAAAACGTGGAAATAAACGTATTTGAAAAAAAAAAATCAAATAGAATACAATTTCAAATCTCAAACAAATTAAATGCAACAATCTAAAAAATAAGAAACTAAACCATTATCAAATCCGGATCTTTGTTCCAAATAATGATTGCAAAAGTCAAAAGAAAAAAAAAAAAGAATCCTTGCAATTAATGCTAAATGGTAACCTATTGTTAAACCTTCTATAGGAAGTAATTTTGAAGTCTCAGTCACTATTTATATTTAATATTTGCTTATATATGAGTAATTAGCTCCTTGTTATTCTATCACGGGTTATCTCTTTTGTTGTGTATTGTGAATTTTTTTCTCTATGATAGGAAAGCCAAATATAATTCCAACTTTGTACATAAAATAGAATTTAGTAAGGGTGTGAAGTAGATATGAATTTGAAGCCTCAATAAATAATAACTATTGATTTAATTTGTTTGTCTTCGCTAGTTTGCTTTACGTACCTCATATTAATTATCTTGTCTATTATATGAGTTATATATTCAAAATTTTCAGTATCATATACTTATTTATATACTAGATCTATGCTTAGTCGTATTATATGCTTAGAATTTTATAAAAATTTATATTAGCACATATTATTTTATGGAATCGTAAAAGATGGTTTGCACTTGCTAGAAAGTGAGAAAGATATAGTAGTCTTATTTTCTATTACTTTCAGTTCAAGTGTTTACACTACAAAAAAAGAAAAATAAGGTTTTTACTTACTCATATATGTGTAGGAGAAAATTAATACTCTTTACTTACATATACAATAAGTATAAACATGTGTAAATAACTATATGTGGGTAAAAGCTATTCCTACACATAATTTTACGAGTAAGAGAAAATTTACATGTGATGTCATTCTTACATGCATAATAAACTAATAATAAATATATTCATATTGCATAATAAAGATATTAAGTAACTAGTATAAATTTTATTGTAAATTGCTCATTCTTTATTTTTTTTAATGATTTTAATCTGTATTATTATACTAATATTTGTCAAAGTGCTTCCATGTAGTATAAAGTGTAAAAGCTTAGAGAGAGTGCTTGGTGTGTGAAAAGAACAAAGGATATATATTCATAAATATAATATAATGTGCACATATATGAAAATCATGTTTGTTGATAATTTGGTTAGTTTTTGGCATGAGTGGCCCTTATGTTTTTTGTGATTAGTAATATAATCCCTGAGTTATTATTTTAAGCAATTAAATCCCTAAGTTTTAAAAATTTGGCAATTAAGCCCTTTTCATAGGCAATTGCTAAAATATTGGATGGAATTAGCATTTTCAAGTCACATGCAAAGTTTTTTAGCATCAAAATAAATATTTTAGTAACATTAGTTGAAATTAGAAGGAAAATAGTTAAAAATTATCAACATTTAACAATATAATATAAAAAATAAAAATTTAAAATTTCTTTTAAAATTTCTTTCTATTTCCCTTCAAAGCTAATTAAGATTAGTGAAATACTAATTTATTTCACTTAAACATGTTAAATTTCATGAAAATTTTAATATCAACAAACAAAAAGGACTTACTTGCCAAAAAAATTAACTTAGGGATCGTTTTGTCAATCTGTGAATAATATAAGGATGAAATATGGCATGGTTCAAATGGTAGTTTTTGGTAAAATGCATTTTTTACAATTTTTGGAGCCAAATTCATAGAGCATTTAACATGTCAAAAAGGTTTTATTTAATGTCTAGAGCTCATTTCTAGTATTTTCAAAAAATTTGGTTCCAGGTAAGTACGAGGTGGCATTAATTGTACTAAATTATACTCTATTATACTAAGTTAGCTTAAATTCATTAACTATACTAAATTGTACTTTATTGTACTAAGCTAGCTTAAATTTAGTTTAATCGCGTAATGTTATTTTTATGCTATCTAATAATTAAGCATTAATACTTTGTTTGAAGTATTAATTGGAGTTTAACTGACTTAATTTTATGTTTAATAATTGGTTAGGGCTAGGTTTTATCAGATTACAATAAGATTGGTCATATAGGATCATAAGTCAAAGTATATGACTAGATTTCATCTTTTAAACTAGATTTCACCGTTTTGGCCTATACTTAAGTATATGAAAATGACTATCAATATAATGAGTAAGCCAAGAGTATTTTAAAGCTGGACACATAGAAAGTTAGATATGAAATACCGAAATACCCCTCAGAGTTTAAGTTATGTCTTTTCTTAGAAATTAAGTGTTGCTTGTGGATTAAATCTAGTCATTTTCTTCCTCTTTCTGTCTAGCCATGTCTTGAACCACTCCAACCATTATCTAGGCTTCTCTCAACCACTATCTAGCCCTATCTAAGAGTTTTTAAGTCGTAGAACTCAAGTTGAAACTCTAGAAAGCAAGATAGATCCAAATAAGTCAAGGTAAGTCTACTAGTTCTCTTCTTGAGTATTGTTTTATAATTGAAATTCTCCACTTATGCAACTTAAATAAGACTTTCCTTGAGTCCTCTTGAGTCCTACAATCTATTTCTAAGCCTTAAAAATATGTTGAATGGATATAGAAGGCAATAACTTCAGCAAAAGTCTAAACTAGTCAAGGTAAGCTCTACATAGAATTTTGAATTTGGAGTTAATTGTTTTTATTTTATCTCTTAAACTATGACCCTTATATAAGTAATGAAGGCCTTAGGAACCCTAATATATTGCTACAGACATATAATTTAAGTAGTGAATTAAATTACGCTTAAAGTTCTAAGTTTGTTATTTATAGATTTAAGTATTCTTATGTGCTGTAGAATAAGTTTCTAATATTTGTAATATGATTTTTTAAACTTAAAGTATATATTTCATTAATCCTATTATTTATTAAACTTATTTGGTTGCTCTGGTTATGATGATATATAAGTGTAAAATTGGTTTTAAACTTTGTTTAAATCAAAAGAATTCAAGTGTACTTAGATTGTTCTAAATGACCCTCTTTAATGTGTATATGTAGGAATTGGCTTGTCAATTTTTATTACGGTCTTAAACTATGATTTAAAAGATATAGGAATGTTTTAAAAATAAGGGAGGTGCTGCCCAGAATATTTCTAAAACCAAATGATACCATTTAGAAGCAAATGAATAAGTTTTTATAAAATTATGTGTCATTTTGGATCATTTTGTACTAAGGAACTAGCATTCATATTTTAATGATTTTGATTAGTTTTCAATGCTAGTTATTGGCTATAACATATGTCAAATAACTTGTATATTTTTGGATCATTTTGTAATTAAGTTTCCTTATTTTGTGAAAGTCGTGGTTTCAGATTTGTGGTTATTTTCCTTTAAACATTTTACTTTGTAGTAATCATTTTAGTAACAAAATTCATATCAAGTCTTCCGCACATCTTATCACAAAGGATATTAATCTTTTTCACTAATTTTTCTATAAGACACAAGATAAGTAAAAATTTATTTTAATTGTATCAAAAAGATACTAGTAAGTATTTTTTTTACATGCTTATATGTATTATATTAATTATATGTTATTAATATAATTATTGTAAAGTTCACGAAAGATATAAATATGACATGATTATTTAAATATGATTTTTAAGGAAGTAAAGTTTTCCATATATTGGATTCAAAGTAGTACCATTGTACTGATTATAGGAGATATATTTTAAGTGCATCATTTACTTTGTTTACATTAGGTAGGTATGGATTGCACATGCGTTCTTCCCGCATAGGTGGGTACGGCTAATCGACTGGTAGGACTGAATATTATACTATAAGATATGTAAGGTATATTACCTAGTCGGTTTATGGTGGGTAAGTCTGGTACGTATTGGCCATGTGTGTCATTCTTATATCGGTAGACATGGCCTACCAATTACTGTGACTTTATAGTATACTCAAGGCCCCATAAAGAACATTTTCTAAAAAAGTGCATCAAAATGAAAAGTTATAAAAGAAAAAGTATAATGAGAATTTGATAAAATTTATGCATGAAACATATTGACTTTATAGTATACTCAAAGCCCTATAAAGAATGTTTTCTAAAAAAAGTGCATCAAAATGAAAAGTTATAAAAGAAAAAATACAATGGGAATTTGACAAAATTTATATATGAAACACATTCATAAGTATGCATGATCTTTACTTATTGAGCATTAGCTCATTTAGTTCCTGTTATACAATTGAGGAGGCATATGATGTATAGAATTATAAATTTACTACCACGCTTTCTTATCACTATGATTATACAGATATAGATGATCTTAATTTGTGGACAACTTTTTAAATTTCGAACTTTTAATTTAATGTAAATATATTACTGATAATAAGATAAACTAACAAAGACTTTTTCATTACACTTTTTTATAAAAGAAAAAATAATTAAGAAATAATGTCATACAATTTTTTTTGTTTTAGAGTCTGAAAATTTTTAGTTTTCTCGCTTTTTTTCAAAATCAAAATTATAATTTATAAAAAAATAATACTTCTTAATTTGACCTACTCAATGATATAATTAAGATAATGAGTATTATATTACGTAGACCCCACATACTTACTAAGTACTGTGATATAATTAAGATAATTAAGATAAAGGGTGTTATATTATGTGGACCTCACATACTTGCTAATGAGTTGGCATTTGAATTTATAATTGACATAACGGTGACGTGGAAGACATATAGTGCAGACGTGACATTGTCTTGGCTATCACATGGCATAAACATGGCTGCCATGGGGCATGATATATGCTGACATGGCTACCACATGGTATGGGTATGACATGACACTGATTGGTTACCACGGGATATGACATGGCACTGTCACTTATGTGTAAGTAAAAAATTATTGTGGAAGTAAAAATAATTTTTTGTTTAGTAAAATTTCCTTTTATGTGTAGCTAAACTTTAAGAAAAATTTTATCATTTTTTCAAAAAAAAAAAAATTGGTGTTCATGTTTAAGTGCAAGACAAATAAAGCAAAATTCATTAAAAAAAAAACAAAGTATATAACTAAAAAAATAAATTATTGTATAATTAATATCGAAAATATACAGAAATGTAAAATAGAGTGCAAAATACTACAATACAATACTAAAATTTAAAAAAAAAAAAAAAACACAATACTATATTCAAAATAAACATAGTTTCCGATAAAACACAAGTCCTAAGGATCATCCTACTCAGAGTTGTGTAGTAAAGGTAACTCGTCGCATCCATCTGATGAAAGTGATACATGTGCTGGAACGCGCAAAGCAGGCCCTGAACTACAATTAGATACAAATAACCGAGTCCTCGGTGGTGGAATGAGATTATAATCCCTAAGCACCTGTCGACACTCTCATCAAGTCCCTCCATAGGATCCCAAAGTTGCTCATGAGTGAAACTAAGCTATTAGACCATACATTGAAAATGGTCCACATTTAGCATCAGAAAAGAACCATTTCAAGATTGTTATAGCAAAACAATTTCAAATGAAAAATTAGAGAAAGTACTCCAAATATACAATACAAAAAATTGCATAAATACCAATAGAGCATAGCCATTACAAAGGAAGCTTAGAAAAACCATCAAACATAGGCTGCTAAAACAAAGGAGAATGTGATGGTAAGCGCCATTACAGTGAAAAAGGCAACAAAAAAATTAGTGTAACAAGGATATATATAAGTTACATCATCGAAAAAATTAACCACCACAAAATTGGAAAAAATTAATAAATACAATAATATTTTTAGGCTTAAACGCATAAGATCATTTATAAGTTCATCAATCTGTTAGCCTGAATTGATAAATCTAATTAAACTGAACTTCGGAAAAACTTTCATCAAATTTTTGGATAGTAATAAACTAAAATCAGCAGGAAAAATTGGCAATTCATCTCAACACATAATACACTAGTTTGTCCCAAACGAAACTGATTATAGTCCGGTCGTTTTGGCACAAATAATACAATAGTTTGTCACATGGACTCAATTTTGCACACAAATAATCTTGTCATTTATGTACAAGTATTAACATTTGTAGCAACTCTTCAACCAAAATAAAAAGAATTCCAAACAAATGAAAAAATCCCTATAAATCTGGTGTTGAATATGATGTAAAGTTGTTCATCAAACTTAATATAAGAGTATCATATCTGGCCCACAAAAGGATACAATAAATTTTCTTGAAAAATGGTCTAATTTTTTGGAAGGAAAAACATAAAGAGAAGCAGAGGACTTACAAAAATCTGATGTCCTTGGCCTTACTCGCTTTATTGCTTCTCCAAAAGCAACCAAACAATCCATTCCAACAATACCCAGATTGTGATTATCCTGATGCAAATGAAGCTACTGCTCAACCACACATGCAAGAGGAGGAGCATTCACATGGGCTTAGAGGAACTAAAAGATAGCAATCACGTGATCCATTAAACTTGTCAAGTGGGCCAATTACAAAACTTAGAGCCAACAGACTTAAAGAGGCATTAAATGGGTTAAATTCAATATATTGGAGAGATAGCTAATGTGTGGAGGCCTGATTTAAGTCTAAATCAGATCCAAGAGAGCCTAGTTACTATGATTAAGGTTCTAGAAGAGTCTAACTAAACTCTACACGTTTTTTTAGGTCTTTTGTACTTTTAGGAAACTTCTTTAATTTAGATTTAGTTATTTTCAGATTTAATTATTTTAATTTTTAAAGAGGGTTGTCACATGTCAAAATAGCATTAGTTTACCTTAAATTAGGATTAAATTTGACTCCTATATAAAGAAGAGAGAGCCTTGTACGTTTTTGGAGGATAGTGATCAATAATATTGCAAGTTAATTGTGTTTTCTTCGTTCTTGAGAAGATTCTTGAACTTATCAAGTTAACTCTTGTAGCGTTCAAAACAACCAAACTTATCTTATTGATTCTTGAGTGATTCTTGAGGATTCTTGGTGTGGTGTCTTTAACCTATCGTAGTTTTTGGTTCTTATCTTGTTAGGTAACAGGTCAAGACTCAACATTCTTGTGACTTGAAGATCTTGGGTTCGAATTCCTTTGTTGGTGTTGGGCTTCGTCATGATTGTTGGCGGGATTCATATCATTTGGTATTAGAACTTAGGCTTCAAGGCAAGTTTGAATTATCCTTTACTTTCTTTACTGTTCCTTTGATTCTTGAATTAGGGTTACAAAAAAAAAATGACTGGCCGAAATTTTGTGAATTAAGGATACCAAGTTTCCCAATCTGATCAAACTCTTTGTTCTTGACTGAAATTTTGTGAATTAAGGATACCAGGTTTCCTAATCTGATCAAACTCTTTGTTCTTGGCCAAAATTTTGTGAATTAAGGATACTTGGTTTCCCAATCTGATCAAACTCTTTGTCCTTATCAGAAATTATTACTTTAGGGACATTAGAATTATTTGGTTTCCAAATCTGAGCCAACTAGGGTCTCTTTGCTTATACTAGGGGTCCAAGCCATTCAAGTTTTGTGTTCTCAATATCCTAGTCTGATTCAAAGTCTTCGTTTCTAGTTTCAAGTGAGAAAAAAAAAAGGGCGCAGATCCCAGAAAAAAAAAATTTGGGAGAAAATTGTGTGAATTTTGAGGCATTGCTGAAGCCAAAGAATTCTTGTTACTCATATTTCTTGTATCAGTTTCTTGAGAATTGCTTGTGAGTATTGTGATTTGATCTGGTTGTTTATCATATTGAATTACCACTGGAGTATTCTTGAATCTGATTAAGAGTAGAAAGAAAAAAAAAAGAACGAGTGGAAAAAGGCAAGAGTGGTGAGAATATAAGAGGGTAAAAGCCATTGAGTGCCAAACACGAGAGTGAGTGAATCTTTCTGAGTGAAACACGTGAGGAAAGAGTGCTTGTGAGGTCCTAATCTTATTTTTGCAGATTTCAATATGTCACAGAAGATAACACAACCGAAGAGTTACAACAACCAATTGTTCCGAACTTACAATTATAAGCCTTATTGGGGGAGATGAAAAGAATGATGAGAGCTGAATTAGTACAAATTCATGAGAGAATTGATAGGTTGGAAGGAGAAACAGCCGTGGGACAGCCTCAAAATGCTCTTATTAGGCAACCACCTAAGCGAGTGCAACTAGAGGAGCAATGGGGTGATGATGAAGATGTAGAGAAATGGGAGGAAGTGGATAAACTAACAATAAATAGGGGCAGGTTTAGGCGTGATTATAGGAATAGAGAAGCTAAGATGGGTAGACCTAGGCGAGATAATGACTTAGGAGGCATTAAATTGAAGATATCATCCTTCCAAGGTAGAAACGATCTTGAAGCTTATCTAGAGTGGGAGAAGAGAATGGAGATCATCTTCAATTGCCACCACTATTCTGAGATTAAAAAGATAAAGCTTTCTGCATTTGAATTCACTAATTATGCTGCTATTTGGTGGGATCAATTATTAAAGGAAAGAAGGAGAAATCTAGAACGCCCTGTTGAGATGTGGGATAAAATGAAAACAATCATAAGAAAACGTTTCATTCCAAACTACTACCATCGGGAGATATACAACAAGTTACAGCATCTAACTCAAGGATCCAAGAGTGTAGATGATTACTACAAAGAGATGGAGGTTGCTATGATCCGAGCAAATATAGAGGAGGACAGAGAAGCTACCATTGCTAGGTTCTTGCATGGTTTAGATAGAGAGATAGCAGACGTGGTAGAGATGCAACATTATGTAGAGCTGACAGATATGGTGCATCAAGCTATCAAAGTTGAGCAACAATTGAAACAGAGGAACTTTCTTAGGAGGGGGCCAAGCTCAGCTCTTATAAACTCATGGAGACCAGCCCCTAAACGAGATGAGTTTTCATCAGCCAAGCCTAAGTCCGAGTCTTCTAAGGATGGAAAACAAGTTGTGGCGCCGAAATAAGGTAACACCGAATCTGTCACTTCTAGAAATCGTGATGTTAAATATTTTAAATGTCAAGGTATAGGTCATATTGCTAGCCAATTTCCAAACAAAAGGGTGATGGTGATAAATGCTCAAGGGGAGATTGAGACGGATAATGAACGTGAAGATGAAGATGATGACATGCTGCCACTTGAAGATGACTATAAAGGGCAGTGTGTTGTAGAAGGAGAATCATTAATGGCAAGGCGAGCTCTTAGTGCGCAAGTTAAGGAAGAAAACAACAATCAATGGGAGAACTTGTTTCATACTCAATATTATGTGAATAACAAAGTCTATATTGTTATAATTGATGGAGGGAGTTGTACCAACGTGGCTAGTACTGAATTAGTGGAGAAAATAACATTACCTACTATAAACCATCCACGCCTATACCGGCTTCAGTGGTTGAACAATTGCGGAGAAGTCAAGATGACAAAATAAGTGTTGGTAGCATTTTCTATTGGCAAGTACGAAGATGAAGTGCTTTGTAATGTGGTGCCTATGCATGTATATCATGTTTTATTGGGAAGACCGTGGCAGTACAATCGGCGAGTCACACGTGATAATTTCACCAATAGGTACTCTTTTACCATTAAAAGGCAGCCAACATCACTTGTGCCATTGACTCCAAAACAAGTTTTTGAAGACCAACTAAAAATGCAAAAAGAGAGTGAAAAGAGAAAAGAGAAAGAGAGAGAGGCTGACATTGAGAGAAAAGAAAAAAAGATGAGAGAATAATAGAAAAGCAAAACCATGAGTGAGGGAAAAAGAGAAAATGAGAGTAATGCAACCTTATTGTGTGTAAGAGAGGAAAAATATAATTTCATTGCAAGAAAAAGTGAGATTAAAATAGCTTTAGTTTTACAACAGCCCCTTATAATACTCATATACAAGAAGGTACTTTTATGTACTGATGATCCCGTCGGTTCATTACCGAGCAATATTGTTTCTCTTTTGCAGGAGTTTGAAGATATATTTCCTGAAGAAATTCCTCATGGTTTACCTCCAATTCGTGGGATTGAACATCAAATTGATTTCATAACTGGTGCATCAATTCCAAACTGGCCTGCCTACAGAAGCAATCCTGAGGAGACAAAGGAACTTCAGAGGTAAGTAGGTGAATTATTGGAGAAGGGGTATATGCGTGAAAGCATGAGCCCTTGGGCGATTCCAGTGCTATTAGTTCTTAAGAAGGATGGGACATGGAGGATGTGTATTGATTGCCGAGCCATCAACAACATAACGATAAAGTATCGATATCTCATTCCTAGATTAGATGATATGCTAGATGAATTGCATAGTTCTTATGTTTTTACAAAAATTGATCTTAAGAGTGGATATCATCAGATTAGAATGAGAGAAGGTGATGAATGGAAAACGGCCTTTAAAACTAAATATGGTTTGTATGAGTGGTTAGTGATGCCTTTCGGTTTAACTAATGCTCTAAGTACTTTTATACATTTGATGAACTATGTTTTGCGTGTGTTTATTGGAAGATTTTTGGTTGTCTATTTTTATGATATTTTAATTTATAGCAAAAATTTGGAAGAATATGTAATGCATTTAAAATCTGTTTTAGATGTGTTAAGGAAAGAAAAGTTGTTTGCTAATCTCAAGAAGTGCACATTTTGCACAGATAAGTTTGTGTCTCTTGGCTTTGTTGTTAGTGCTAAGGGAATTGAGGTAGATAAGGAAAAGGTGAAAGCAATCCAAAAGTGGCCAACACCTATAACAATCAGCCAAGTGAGGAGTTTCCACGGTCTAGCTAGTTTCTATAGACGGTTTGTGCGTAATTTTAGTAGCTTGGCCGCCCCTCTTACTGAAGTCATTAAAAAGAATGTGCCATTTAAGTGGGGGGAGGAACAAAACAAGGCATTTAATCTGATCAAAGAAAAGTTAATTAATGCACCTTTACTTTTTTTTACCTAACTTCGCTAAAACTTTTAAAATTGAGTGTGATGCTTCAGGAATAAGTGTTGGAGCTGTCTTGATGCAAGAAAGCCGTCCAGTTGCATACTTCAGTGAAAATTTGAGTAGGGCAGCTCTAAATTATCCCACTTATGATAAGGAGATATACACTTTGGTGAGGGCTTTGGAAAATTAGCAATATTATCTATGGCCGAAGGAATTTATGATTCACACTGATCATGAATCCTTGTAGCATTTAAAGGGATAGCAAAAACTGAACAAACGCCACGCAAAATGGGTAGAATTTATTGAAACATTTCCTTATGTAATCAAATACAGGCAAGGTAAAGAAAATATTGTGGCTGATGCATTGTCCCGAAGGTATGCCTTACTTTCTATTTTAGATATAAAATTACTTGGCTTTGAGTACATTAAGGATTTATATGCACAAGATTCTGATTTTGGTAATGTATTCAATGCATGTGAAAAAGTAGCGTTTGGTA
>JXTB01000013.1:1232914-1298094 GCA_002914805.1 Parasponia andersonii
AAATTAGATCTAAGAGAGTCTAGTTACTATGATTAAGGTTCTAGAAAAGTCCAACTAAACTTTACACGTTTTTTTAGGTCTTTTGTACTTTTAGGAAACTTCTTTAATTTAGATTTAGTTATTTTCATATTTAATTGTTTTAATTTTTGAGGAGGTTTGCCACATGTCAAAATAACATTAGTTTACCTTAAATTATGGTTAAATTTGACTCCTATATAAAGGAGAGAGAGCCTTGTACGTTTTTGGAGGATAGTGATCAATAATATTGCAAGTTAATTGTGTTTTCTTCGTTCTTGAGAAAATTGTTGAACTTATCAAGTTAACTCTTGTAGTATTCAAAACAACCAGACTTATCTCATTGATTCTTTAGTGATTCTTGAGGATTTTTGGTATGGCGTCTTTAACCTATCGTAATTTTTGTTCTTATCTTACTAAGTAAAGGGTCAAAACTCAATATTCTTATGACTTGGAGATCTAGAGTTCGAATTCCTTTGTTAATATTGGGTTTCCTCATGATTGTTGGCGGGGTTCATATTATATCTAATTTTAGAACCATTTGAAATATTTTAACCCTAAAAAAACCATAACTATTAATATAAAAGGAAGAAGTACAACAGGTTAGCACTGCACCAAGCAAAAACAAGAGAATTACCTCCTCATTATATGATAAACTGACTTTTCAACAAAGTATCTAAACTGTACAAATCAAAAAAGAATCATGAGTTCATGAACTAACGCATAGTCAAGGTCAGATTGGTAATATATATTCTTATATTAGATAATTATACCAATGAGAAGCCGAAATTTGTAATGCCTTGATAGCTAAGTAATATTAATCTCACTTATCCAAAAAGCAAAACATAAATTAATAAACTTTAATACACTGAATCTACTTTCTCAACAAGAATTTTGGATTCGACCTGCAATATACTACAAGAAATGAAAAAATAAAATAAAAAAAAAAAAAATTGCTCCAGATTGGCATTCTAGTCATGTTCCTTTTTCTACATAAAAATAAAGTGAGCAAAACTAATTACTAATCATTTTTCTAAAAGAAAATTATTAATAATCATAGAACAAGTATGGAATTGAGAAAGAAAAAAATTATTCAATTAGAATTACAATAATACAACTTAATTGTCAAATTAAATAATAAAAATTCTCACATAAAAAAAAAAAAAAATCAATACACGTTATATGTAGTCTTAAGAAAACATGAAAATATTAAAGGCTAAAAAACAACTGAACACAGTGACAAATCTAAAGAAGCAAGTGTTCTTTCTTTGTGCCTCTATTTAAAGCTCTATCTTAAAGAAACACCAAAGTAACAAAGACATAAGTTGAGAAAACTATTTGATTTAATTGGAGAACGTTGAACCCATCGAATTTGTTAGATAAAAGAAATAAAACAAATTTTAATTCCCCTAAATAAAACCCCTTTATTGCTCTAACTCGAGAAAGAAAAACGTTGAAAAGCTAACATGTTCGTCAAATAGAAGCCACTCTTGATGCGATGGTAGCTGTAGAAATGCCTTACCATAAATACTCATCTCGGAGGAAAACTAGCTGTAAATCCCACCCCTTCACGAGCCCAGATCTCACGCCCTCCCCTATACCACACCCAGACTACGGTTTCACCAAATCTGCGTAGCCCAACCATCCATCAACATTGGCTCTAACGTGGCCTCAGATGGAAAGCTCGTGAGAGAGAGAAAGAGTAGGAGATTTAAATGGGCTTGAGATTAAAGCTCAAGAGATAGTGGGTAAGACGGCTGTGAGAGGAAGAGAGAGAGAGAGAGAGCGACTTCAATCTAAACGGATTCCTAGATAGAAGCTAGTAATTATGTCGTTTATTAGTTTTTTTTTTATTTTTATTTTTGATTTCCACATAAGTAGCTGACATGGCATAAACGTCCACTATATTAGCCACATGGATGGTGGTTGGCAGATTCATCATCTCCACAATCGCCGCCTTGGTCTGACCAACTGATATGGCACTCAGAATAACTGAAATTATAAATATGCCATCGAATTAGCAAGCCACCTTTAAAAAAAATTATATACGAATATTTCTCTTTTCACTGCATTAGAATTAAAGAAGCCGGAAAAAATACCGCCAAAATTATTTCTCTTTCTCATTGAGTTATGCGTAAGAAGTTAAATTTTGCTTACACATTATAATTTTATCATTGAGTTATGCGTAAATTAAATTTTGCTTACACATATTATGTGTAAGTAAAATGTATATTATAACTTTAGGTAAATATTTTTACTTACACATTTTTTAACCAGATATGTGTAACTAAAAGTATTTCTACTTACATATATATATATATATGTAAATAAAAAATGCGTAAATAAAAGTAATATTTTCTTATAGTGAATTAATCATAGTTTTATTAAATTAGATTTTATAATAAATGCTACTTACACTACAAACGTTGCATATTTTCAGAGAGTTATGGATATGTTATTAGTTTTTTTATATTGAGCTATTTATTTGATTCATTAATATGAACTAGTTTTTATTTCTCTTAGTCTTCTCTTATGTGGAGATAAATTTTCTATGTATTACTTGGTATTTCATATTCTCATGATTGTAAATATTTTAGGAATGTATATTTTCATGTCAATTCAAAGATAGCACAACTTCTATAGTGATTAACGGATCTATGAACTACTAAATATTAAGGACATGTCACCTTGAGCAAAGAGTATTTCAGGATAAAAGACTTAGAAAGCTCAAAAGCTAGGTAAATAAAGTAATCAATTGTAACATAAGAATAATGTACTATATATGAGTATGTTATATTTCAATACTTTGCATTAAGAATATGAGCATGAGCATTAGTATTTCATTATTATTATAACATGTTTGATATTGTAGAGAAAAATGGTCATACACATGAAGTCGTGTATGTTTTACAGAAAAGTTTGAGCAGGGTGACAATTTTTCTAAAATACCTTAAAGTTATTATGTAAAGCTATATTTTATTTTAGAAAAGTTAAAATTGTGTAATTTTAAGAAGGTTTTGGGCCAATGTTATAGGGAAGCGAGATACAAATTTACAATTTCAAACAGAGACCTTGGACCAGACTCATATTGCCAACTTAAGAGAGGGGCTAGTCTAATAGGATTAATCAGAAGATTTGCTATGTATTGTCTTCCTCCTCCATGGTATAGTAGATTATACTACAATCTCAGGCAGCTTT
Organism: Parasponia andersonii; assembly: GCA_002914805.1. Classification (NCBI taxonomy): domain Eukaryota; kingdom Viridiplantae; phylum Streptophyta; class Magnoliopsida; order Rosales; family Cannabaceae; genus Trema; species Trema andersonii. The sequence continues at coordinate 1,236,128 of JXTB01000013.1, forward strand.
ATCTCTTAAGTTCGACGAGGTAATGATGAAATAAGGTTAGTAATGAGCCCCACTATGCTGATGTCTAGCAGGAGGAGAGCCTATAGGATATTATTAATTCAAGAAGCCTTATAAGTGTAGCACCGAACTGGACAATGTGCACAAGACAAAGGAAACCCAAAGAAAATAGTTTATATCAAAAAGTTTTTAAAAAGCATGATCATGTATTTAATATATGTCATTGGGCAGTATTTTATATATTACTTTACTTTCTGAGTTTTAGCTCATGGTAATAGTGTGTTGCAAGTAATACTAGAGATGTGCAGTTGAGATTGTGAGTTGGAGCAAAGGCCACACTTTAGTGTTATATATATAGATATTTGACCAAATTTAGAGGCCCAATTTATGTATTTTGGAGTATTTTATAGTCTTTCAGTAAAGTTATTTATACTATTATTTGCATAGTATCTATATACTATCTTTGTTAATAATATATGTATATATCGATCTATACTATGTGATACGAACCCCGCCAACTTGTAACGAAACCTGAAACAAGGATGATGCATAGGACCGTTCTACAATCAGATTCGGATAGAAAACCTTGACCTAACACCTATAAAGAGATGTGAACCTTGGTATAAGGAAGACGCCACAATCAAGGATGGAAAACTCAATTGATAAGTCAAAGGATGAACGCCACAGAGAAATCTGATAAGTTCAAATAAGTTCTCAAAGAACCAAAGAGAAATTGCTCTTAATTTTTAATGAATTGTAATCTATCTTTTCATTAAGCTAATGGCTATTTATATACATAAGAGTCACGAAAATTGACTGTAAAAGACCCTAGGAAGCTACCCAAAACAAGAAAAGGAAACTAAAATATCCTAATTAGAATTCTGAAAATTGAACTCCTACACTTACCCTAAAACAAATGTGTACTCATCAATAAAAAAGGAAAGTATCTTAATTGGCATGCAAGCCTTACAACTCAATAATAAAACTAATAATAACTAAATAACAAATGTAATTTAGTTAGTTGCAGCCACCTATTCTCCTTACTGTGTCAAATTCGGGTAAGTCACCAAAATCAGGAAACTAAGCTTTAATTCACGCACCCTTGAGCAATCCTATTTTGAGAGTCTTTTCTAGATTATTCCAAAGCTTGAATCATGAAAATCCAACCTTGTAGATCACGTGGAACATTAACCTTGGGCCTCCAAGAATTTATCTCAGTCCAAATGCTTTGAATCAGCCCATTGAGAGACTCTTTGAATCTTTTAGCTCGAACTCTTCTAATCGGTCCAAGTAAAACTTGAATTGGCTCCTTTGTAACCGTGCATGGATTTGCATCATTCCCCTCCTCTTGAAAAGGATTTGTCCTCAAATCTTCGCCTTGTTTATATCGGATGACATATGGAAACGTCTCAATAAATTTCACCCATCGTGCAAGCCTTTTATTCAACTTGTGTTGATCTTTAAGGAGCTTCAAGGACTCATGATCAGTATGAATCACGAACTCCCAAACATAATATTGCCATGTTTTCAAAGCTTGAACCAATGCATACATTTCTTTATTATAATAAAAGTAGTTTGAAGCAGCACAACTTAGTTCTTGGTAAAATATGCAATTGGTCATCCTTCTTACATAAGAACTGCGCCAATACTTAAACTTACACTCATTGGACTTGGCCATTCTCGGATAGCATGAATCTTTTCTTCATCAACCTGTCTTTGTAGTTCCTTTGTCTCCTCGGGGTTACTCCTATAGGCTGGATGATCTGGAATGATGGCACTGTGCATGAAGCCAATTCGATACTCAATTCTTCAGATTGGTGGTAATCCACTAGGAATTTTCTCTGAGAAAATATCACCAAATTCCTACAAGAGAGAAACAACATAACTATGTAAAACAGGGTCAAGTTCGTTAGTATTTAAAAATGCCTCCTTGTACAAGAGTACAATCATCGGCTGGTTTGAAAACATCTCTCTCTTAATTTCTTTGGCTTTTGCATAAAAATTATTTTGTTTTCTCTCTATTTTTCTCTCAATAGCCGAATCTATTATTGTCTTTTCTCTCTTTTTTTCTTCGGCCTCTCTCTCTTTTTCACTGGTTCTCTTTTGATCAGTTTCTTTTTGTAACCTCACTTGATCTTCATGAACTTCTTTTGGTATCAAAGGAACTAGAGTGATTGTCCTTTGATTAAGTACAAATGAATACTTGTTGGTGAAGCTATCATGTTTAATACGCCTATCAGATTGCCATGGTCGACCTAGTAACAAGTGTCCAGCTTGCATCGGAACATCGCACAAAACTTCATCTTCATATTTCCCGATACAAAAAGAAACTAACACTTGTTTATTAACCTTCAGTTCACCACTATCATTTAACCATTGCAACTTGTAAGGCCGGGGATGCTTCATGTTTGGCAACCCTAATTTCTCCACCATAGGAGTGCTAGCAATATTAGTACAATTACCACCATCAATAATCATACTACATACCTTGTTTTAAACGTGCCACCTAGTATGAAAGATGTTTTCTCGTTGCACTTCTTCTTCGTCTTTAGCTTGCATACTAAGAGCTCTCCTCGCCACCAACAAATCACCTTAGGTAGGGTATTCCTCTTCATCAGCATCCTCCAATGGTAGCATAAGATAGGTGTCATCTTTATCTTCGGTTTCAATCTCACCATCGTCTCGTAACACCATAACTCTTTTGTTTGGATATTGACTAGCTATGTGACCCCTTCCTTAACATTTAAAGCACTTATCATTATTCTTAGAAGTAGAAGAATCGGATTTACCTTGATTTACATGGCTGGTCACTGCTTGCTTTTGCTCAGCTTTAGGCTTCATTGTAGGTTGCCTCTCATCCTTCTTCCAGTGATTTGATTTCCAAGCGGATATACTTGGATTTTGGCTTGGACGTGTACTACCCCTCTTCTTGAGTTGGTTCTCAATTTTTATAGCTATGTGAACCATATCTTCCAACTCCACGTAATATTGCAGTTCTACTACATTAGAAATTTCTCGATTTAAACCAACCAAGAATCTAGACATTGTAGCCTCACGGTCCTCCTCTACATTCGCTTGAATCATAGCAATCTCCATCTCTTTATAATATTCCTCTACACTCCGGTTACCTTGCCTCAGACTTTGCAATTTGTTATACAATTCCCGGTAGTAGTAGCTTGGAACAAACCTCTTTCTCATCATTGTTTTCATCTCCTCCCAAGTCTCTATTGGACGCTCTCTATTTCTTCTCTTATTTATTACTAACTGATCCCACCATACAATTATATAATCAGAAAATTCAATGGCAGCTAGCTTTACCTTCTTATTCTCAGAGTAATTATGGCAATCAAATACTAATTCAACCTTCTTCTCCCACTCAAGGTAAGCTTCTAGATCGTTTTTGCCTTGGAACGATGGAATCTTCATATCAATGCTACCTAACGAATTATCTTTCCGATTCCTAGCTCCTCTAAACTATCCACTATGTCTCCTATTGTCGACAATCGAATCTCGATCATCTTTATCACCAAAAGTATCTCCATAGTATTCTTCATCTTCAACCCTCACTTCTCTAGGTTGAAATCTCTCTCTTCTATGCACATTAGGAGCGATATGTGGTTGTTCCACATGTGCATTCTCTATTCTGTCCATTCGCTTATGGACTTGCTCCATCTCCGCCCTCATCGCTCTCCTCATCTCGCCAATTAAGGCTTCCATAAGAAGCTTCGGATCACCGACTCCAGATGTTTATCCAGAGGTATTTTTATCCTTGTTGTCTGATATGTTTGCTGCAAAACAAAGTTAGAAAAAGAAAGGACCTCACACACTTTCTCATGTATTTCACTCGAATAATGAATCACTCAAGTTCACTCGTATCTCACTCTTAATAAGATTGGCTTTTACCCTTTTATATGCTCATCAATCTTGTCTTTTTCCACTCGTAATTTCTCGAAAGTACTTATCAAACTAAATCAAATAACTAACAGAATTTCTTTGCAACAATTCACACCAAAACACATCAACCAGATTTGAATTTAATGAAATAACCTGGAATAACAGTTTCTAGAAATTGATAAGCAAAGAAAGCGAAACAAAGAAAAAAAAACGCACACAAAACTTTGAAGGCTAGGAAAGTGATGAAAACAATGGATTTTGGACTCAAAAACTGGAGTGAATGGTATATAATCAGTTCAGATCATAGAGCTCAGAATAAGCTTCGATTTGATACATAATATGTATTGTTTCGATAACTAGATCAGAAGTTACAACCATTTTACTGAAACACTATCAAAATCCTTTGATTCAGATATAAATTTCTTGACTCTTCTTCTTTTCTTTTTTTTTTTTTGGGTTTTTGATTTCGGGATTCTTTCTCTTTTTTTTTTTCTTTTTTTCTTTGAATTGAGAACCCAAATAATAACTGAAAATACAAAGGCTAACTGAAAGACACCAAGAAATAAATTCGGATTCAATATCAAACAAGCAATCTGAATTGGCTACAACTAGAACAGATCGAGTTTACGTTTTTTTTTTTTGAACGATTTAGATGAAAGAAAGAAGAAAGAATATAGACTGGTTTTGACTAGAAAGAAAAGAAAAAGGATAGATTAAACCTGAGACTAGAACCTGTCTCTGATACCAAATGATATGAACCCCGCCAACTTGTGACGAAACCCAAAACAAGGATGATGCATAGGACCATTCTACAATCAGATTCGGATGGAAAATCTTGACCCAACACCTATAAAGAGATGTGAACCTTGGTATAAGGAAGACGCCACGATCAAGGATGGAAAAATCGATTGATAAGTCAAAGGATGAATACTACAGAAAAATCTGATAAGTTCAAATAAGTTCTCAAAAAACCAAAGAGAAATAGCTCTTAATTTTTAATGAATTGTAATCTGCCTTTTCATTAAGCTAATGGCTATTTATATACATAAGAATCACAAAAATTGACTGTAAAAGACCCTAGGAAGCTACCCAAAACAAGAAAAAGAAATTAAAATATCCTAATTAGAATTCTGAAAATTGAACTCCTACACATACCCTAAAACAAACGCCTACTCATCAATAAAAAAGGAAAGTATCTTAATTGGCATGCAAGCCTTACAACTCAACAATGAAACCAATAATAACTAAATAAAAAACGTAATTTAGTTAGTTGTAGCCACATATTCTCCTTACTGTGTCAAATTCGGATAAGTTACCAAAATCAGGAAACTAAACTTTAATTCACGCACCCTTGAGCAATCCTATTTTGAGAGTCTTTTCTAGATTATTCCAAAGCTTGAATTACGAAAATCCAACCTTGTGGACCACGTGGAATATTAACCTTGGGCCTCTAAGAATTTATCTCAGTCCAAATGCTTTGAATCAGCCCATTGAGAGACTCTTTGAATCTTTTAGCTCGAACTCTTCTAACCGGTCTAAGTGAAACTTGAATTGGCTCCTTTATAACCGTGCATAGATTTGCATCACTATGTTTACAAATAAAGCCAAATATCTACTAAGTTTATAAAAGAAAGTAAAAATTTGAATTGGCATATATTTTTATATAAAAAATTACTTAAATATTTTAGAACGTAAAGCCTTGTTAATAAAAGTTAATAAATTTCTACTAGTAGTATGTCAGAAATAAGGGTGTTACATGGCATACGTGCATTGATGTAGATTCATAAACAAGATTATAATCAAATATCAATTTTCCATTCCAAGATTGGATGATTTAATTGATCAATTTCATGGTGCTTACGTGTTCTCAAATATTGATCTATGCATTGGTTATCAACAAATCAGAATGAAAGAAGGATATGAATGGAAAACTAAATTTAAAACTAGAAAAATAATTTATGAGTAGATGGTGATACCATTTGGGCTTTCTAATGCACCGAATACCTTTATGAAAATGATGACATATGTGCTTTACTTTTCATTGGAAAATTTGTAGTAGTCTATTTTGACGAATTCTTGTATATAGTTAAACCACGTAGGAACATGTGGAGCATCTAAGGAATGTATTTCAGAATTTGAGGGAGCAACGACTCTTTGCTAACATGAAGAACTGTCACTTCTTTATTGATAACCTTATTTTCTTCAGTTGTATGGTGTTTAGTATAGGTATCAAGATGGATCCTAGCAAAGTGGAGGTTATAAAATGTTGGTTTATTCCTTGTTCTATTTATGATATATAGAGTTTCCATGGTATGGTTTCTTTCTATAGGCGATTTATTAAGCATTTCAACAGCTTAGTTTTTCCCTATCAGCAACTGCCTTAAGGGAGGAACATTTAAGTGGACCAAAGAGGCCTAAGCTTGCTTTGAGCTTATCAAAAAGAAGATGACCACTACCCCTATTCTAGCACTTCTAGATAACAAATTATTTGAGTTTGATTATGATGTATCAAATGTGGGTACTGAAGCTATACTTAGCCAAGAAGTGAGGTCCATTGCGCTTTTCAATGAGAATTCAAACAAAACTAAAAAGAAACAATCAATGTACAACAAGGAGTTCTATGAATTACGAGGGCTCTTACTCATTGGAATCATTACTTATTACTAAGGGAGTTTGTACTCTATTTTGGACATGAGACACTGAAGTATTTGAGCACAAAATGAACATGTGGCATGCTAAATAAGTAGAATTCCTTCAACCTCCAATTTGTTATTAAGCATAAATCTAGGCAGCTTAATAAGGCGGCTAATATATTAAGTTGAAGGCGTACATTGCTACACACTTTATAATTTGTAGTAGTTGGTTTTGATCTAAATAGGACCATATATAGAGATGATAATAATTTTGGCTCTCTTCGGAAAACTTGTTAAGTGTACTAAAGAACCAATACTTTATTCAGGATGGGTTTCTTTTCAGGGTCAACAATTGTGTATACCTAATTGTTCACTTCCTGAAGCTATAATTCGAGAGGCTCGTGAAAGAGGACTTAATTAGACATTTCAGTACCTGATCAAAAAAAAAAACTAGACGTTTCAGTAGAGATAAAATTCTAATGATATTATAGGAATATTTTTATTGGCCCAAGTTTATGTGGGATGTTGAAAAGATGTGTGACATGCTACATAACAAAAATGCATGGGAGTAATATTGGATTATACCCTCTCTTTTATGTACCAACAATTCCTTGGGAAGATATGAGTATGAATTTTATTGTAGGACTTCCTAGAACTCAGCGAGGTAAAGATTCAATTATGGTAGTAGTGGACCTAAATCATAAAATGGCTTATTTCTTTCTTTAAAATAAGACTTCTGATGCCACTAACATTACTGATCATCATTTTAAAGAAGTTGTCAAACTTCATGGTATTGCTAAGACAATTACATCATATCAAGATTCAAAATTTTTTATTCATTTTTGGATGACTCTCTGGAAGAAACTAAGTACTAAACTACAATTCAATTCTTCCTATCATCCACAAACAGATGGAAATATTGAAGTTGTTATTAGATTATTAGATATTGTGTTATGAATTTTGGTAAAGAAAAATATCAGAAAATGGAAAAGTTTCCTGCCACATGCTGAATTTGCTTACGATCAACTTGTCAAACAATGGGGTCACTTTTTGAAGCAGTATATGGGCTGAATCCTACTAGCCATTTGGATTTGTCTCCTATTTATATCTATAACCATTATAGTGAAGAAGATAAGAAAATGGACACGTTCATCAAAAAGATTCATAAGCAAGTGAACTGTAAGAACATTAAACAAACTGAGAAATATAAAAGAAAAGTTAATAAGCATTAGAAGAAAGTTTTGTATAAGGAAGGGGATATGGTATGGATTCATTTAAGATAAGTTCTAAATTCATCAAAAAGATTCATGAGCAAGTGAAGAGATGATCATCAAACAAATTGAGAAATACAAAAAAAATAAGCTAATAAGCATAAGAAGAAAGTTGCGTATACAAGTCCAAAAGCTCCAACAGTAACCAACTCTTTAAAGTCTTCAATTTCTTTTGTGGCCTAATGCGTCATTCCAACCCATTGGTCTAAGAACTATAAGCCCAACAATTAGAGTTTAACCAATCCGACATATGGTTTAATATTTCCACTAGCTACCTAAATAAATAATTGAAGTTTCCTAGATACTTTGATTCTAATCATGGTTATATTTATTATGTAGTCATGAATCTGCTCATGGTTAGATTTGGTATATTTTATTTTCAAAGTTGCATTTACTATATTTAGTTTTTTATATTCTTGGAGGGTTGTTTCAAGTTTAAATACTCATTGTCGTAATTCTAGAGAAGGTAGATTTTCAAATTGAAAAAATTAAACCATTGTGGTTATTTTCTTATGTTCTTATCTCTTTGGTAGATTTCTTTGAATGGCGAACCTAATCATGAGTTTCTTATTAGTAAGGTGATATTTCTTATCCTTAATGTGGTAATCTCAAACCATCCTTAAACTTTCAAGTGGTGGTAATTCTTATCCATTTGAAATTCCTTTTGTTGTATCGTTATCAAACTATACATGTATCCAGTCCTATTTCTTGATTCCAATGATTATATTCAGTATCAATAAGGCAGAAGCTCTATTTCAAGTTTTAGGAGGGAGAAGCTTCAATCAGAATGGTGAACTTGATTATAGACTAATGAAGCTCCTCCTATTTGCACCGATTATAGATGTGGATGATTTCTCTCCCGAAAAATAGATGCAGAGCATTATCTCGCGCAAGAAAGTATGTGAAAACTAGTGAAAAATTGAAGAAGATTGCGTTTCAATCAACTTTGGACAATCTAGTCTGACTTTATTTTGGGGTAGAAGGGTCTTTCTTTCGACCCTAAGTGGTAAGATCTAATAGTAGCGATAAGTTTAACTAATGCGTTAAAAAAAAATGGAACTTGCCACCTTAACCCTAAGTTGAAATACATCTAGACCACGTTTCATTTTGGGCTTTTGAGCCAAATGACAAAATTTAGAATCACTATTTGAAAAATGGTTGTTTTCCAAACACTGCTAAACAATGGCCAAATTTTGAAACTTATTTTTAAAATAATAGTCGTTTTTCATATTTCATAGATCAAATCATATTGACTTATTTTGCTTTAAATTGAATTATTTTTAATAAAATTGATCAATGCTTTATAAAAATTAATTTATTTTTTAAAAAAAAATAAATCATCTAAATAACGACCATTTATCAAAAATAAATTATAAAATAACTAGTTATTAAATAGGTGTAAAAAACATTGATTTTTTAAATTGAGCTAGATTAACTCTTTGAGTTTTTTAGTCATTACCTTTAAAAATGAAAAAGAATTACATAAATATGCTAATAGAAGTTTATTATTTTCCATACTACGTCTAGTTGGCATTTTTCAAAAATTGTGAGCCCAAAATGCTGTGGCAAATATCATCAATAAAGCCATCTTCATTTGAATATACGTATATATTATAAAGTAGATTGACATATAAAAAGCCCGCATCAGTCCAATGACAATCCGTAGCTACACTCTTTTAATATAGGTCCATGGTTCGAACCTTGACGTGCTCCTTTTTATGTTATGTTTTCCTTTTCAATTATTTTCTCCTCTTTCTTACTTTTTTGCTTTTTCTTTTTGATTCTTTGTACAATGCAGTTTCATTTTACTAAGAAGGCACTAATTCCCTTGAATTTTCTCACTTTATTTTTTCCTCTTTTATAGACAGAAGAAGTTATTCTTTTTTCTTATTTTTTTTATATAATTTATATTTTTAGAATAAGATTTTTTTTTCTTTTTGTTGGATTTTTTTTGTGAATTTTTTATCTCAACAAACAACAATAAGTACATTGTAAAATATGGTAACCAATATCTACAGTTTAGTTTAGTTACTGGTATCCAAACTCGCTAATAACCAATTTGGCTACGCTACTTATCACATTAGTAACAAATTTGGTTTCTTGTTTCTAGATTCTTTATCAACTAATCTAATTACTGGTAACTAGTTTCTTTACCAATCAATCCATTATATTACAACCAATAATGCTTTATGTTACCATAGAGTAACCAGCTGTCTCCATAAACAATATTTCATAAACTATAGTAATTAATAAGAATAATATAGTTATTAGTTTTGAAATAAGTGACTAGTTATAAGATTAGTGACTAATGGCTACCGATAATCAATTTGATCACTTGTTACTCTAATTATTAGTAACCAATCTAATTATTAGTTAGTAGTTTCTCTATTTCCTAGTTACTAATCTTGTTACCACTAACAAATTTAGTTATTGGTTAACTAGTCATTAATCCGGTATCTAATTACCAATACGCTACTGTAACCAATTTACTTTCTAGCTTTCAAATTGATAGCTAGCATATTAATAAAAGGTGGGTACCAAATTTGACATTACATTGGTAATAAAATAATAGCTAATTATAAAGCTGGTGACTTATAACCTATAACCAATTACCATTTAACAGAATATTAATTAGTTACCAAGTTGGTTACAAATTACTGGTAACCAATATAATTACCAATTATCAGTAACCAATCTAGTCACTGATTATCAGTTACTAGTATCCAATCTAGTTATCATTCAACAAAATTGTAATCAATCTGGTTACTAGTTCCTAATAACCAATCTAGTAATAAGTAACCAGCCTAGTTACTGATTATCGAAAACTAATCTAGTTACTAATAACAAATCATAAGCAATCTGGTAACTAAATTTGACGTCACATTGACAACAAGATTAGTGGCTAATTATAAAACTGGTTACTTGTAACTTGTAAACAGTAATACCAGTTCCCATTTAACAAAATAGTAATCAATTACCAGGTTGGTTACTAATTATTGGTAACCAATGTAATTATCCATTATCAGTAACTAATCAAGTTATTGATTATCATTCAATAAAATCGTAATCATTCTATTTACCAGTAACTACAAACTAATCTAGTGACTAGATTTTGATAACAAATCTAGTTACAAACTACTATTTAACAAAATCTTAATCAATGAGGTGACCAATTCCTATTTGACAAAATTGCAACTAATAACCGAATTGGTTATCAATAACGAGTCTACTTACTATTTACTATTTAACAAAATCGTTATCAATTAGTAGTTATCACTAGTCCTTATATAGTAAACTAGTTACTTTGTAATATTAACACATATGAGAAAAATTAAAAAAGAAAAAATAAAGGAATAAATTTATAGCTATTGTAATAAAAATCACAACACCCCCTCTTGTTTAGAACTAGCATTAGCCAATTTAGTTACTAGTCTCAATTTCTCAATGTTCATATTTGCCGCACTGGTTATTACTATATATTTTTCACTTTTAATACAATAATATCTGTAGTATGCTACAACTCTACAAAGAGTAAAAGTAACAATTGGTTCCAAATTACTCTTTTTTTTTTCCCTTGAATAACCTGCATACAACAATTATGAATTAAATGATAATCCAAAATAACAAATAAAATTGACATGACTTTAATTACATAAATTATACAAACCATGAACTTGCTTAAATAGATATGGTTATCATGTTAAAAAGGTCTAACAATTATCAACCAAAATAATTTAGCACTATAACCTCAAAAGTTACCAGTACTACTTAGCTTGCTACAAAGATTTAAAGGATCAACGATGAGCATTTGTTAGCCAAGAAACATGAACAAATGTGCTAAAAGGAAACTAAAAACAAACCTCCAATGACCACATATCTTAAAACAAGCAAGGTCTATGATGTTCCAAGAAATTTAAATCTCTAGGAACCTTTTTTGAAAAGTTTTATAAAGCAATAGCCTCAAAATCTCCTTATGCCAGCCATCTGGTAAGGGCAAAGTCGGATCCTTCATTCCTATTTGTAATATATTAAGTTTCAAACAATATTTTTACATTAGGTGACTTCAGGAGTTCTCTAAAGAGAGAAAGAAAACTCAAACTCTTACCACTCAGGAGTTCTCCAAAGAGAAAAAGAAAACTCAAACTCTTACCACTCCCTATAAGTGTCTAAAGTCTAATGTCACAATAATGAAATCTTTGGCATGATGTTCTCTTGCTTTAAGAAATTCCTTCAATCTAGATAATGTAGGACCATCCAGATAACGTAACTGACAGTTACAAATGACACAACTCTTAACTAAAAGCATCTACTAAGGAATCAATTTACTATGTCAAACAATAAGATAAGTAACATGCTTGAACTCCAAATTAACAAAAAAGTAGATTTCATATGGAACAAAGGCTCTTTTTGCATATTCACTTTAATGGTAGAAATTAGAAATTGCTTGAAAAATTATAAATTTTTTATTACTAAAATTTGGAACTCCAACCTGACCTAGTCACCACTTCAATATTGGGATAAAAAGAAAGCACCAGTACATATACTAAACAAAGCATCATGAACTATGTCCTACACAGAAAGTATAGAATCAAATCTAAAACCTAACTCAAATAAGATATAGTCCTCAGTTATAGGAAAAAAAATTCTATCTTTTAATCAAGATGGAAGTCAAATAAAATCTTATCAATTCAAACAAAATCATAGTAATATCACCCAAAATCTCAAAACATATGGATGATTTGACAATAAAATAATAAATATTATAAACGAACTCAAAATTAAACAAAGTAGAATATAATATATTTATATAACTTTGAAAAACTAAAAAAAAAAAAAACAAACAAATTGAGAAATTTGTACCAGATGAAATTCGCTGAAGCTGGAACTAGCGGAGCTACCAGAGCGTTGTTAGCGTGAACGGGAGTGGAAAAGACGAGATCGCCGGCCATGGATGCCGAGGAGACAAGGTCGCCTACTTTCAGATCTAAGCTAGAGGACGAGGAAAACGAAGGGAAAAAAAGATAGTGTTTTGAAAAATACCGTATGGAAATAATAATTTGTAAGTCTGACCGTATATCTCCAATTATTTTTTTAAAGTACCGTGTATTCCCTAATTTGCTCAAATTCTTTCGTTTTTCGTTTTTCGCTTTCAAGCCCAACACTCCAAAGAAGCCCAATGGCCCAAACCAATCAGGTTACTGTTCTCTCCCAACCCTCGTCTGCATCTCTCTCTCTCTCTCTCATTCATCTTGGTCCACTCCAGCCGCATCACTCTTCCCTTACCCGCGCTCTCTCGCCTCAACCTCAACCTACTCTTTTTTCAAAAATCAACTAAACCTTCATTAGATTGATGGTACGCTCAATGTTCGTTTTTTATTTTATATTCTTTCATTTTTTGCAATATTTATTGATGTGTGTGTATATATATATATGATATCCGTTTGTTTTTGTAGTGCTGAAGACCAAAATGTGGCGCACCATAGGCGCCCATCTCAGGACCATGCGTCTAATCCCATCTCTCACTTCTTCGTTCTCTTCTTCTCCGCTACCCCTAGTCCGTACACTCAAGAACCAGGTGCACCTTCCTCCCCTCTTCCCCAATCCTCACTCTCTTCCCCCCAAAACCCTAATCTCCCCTGCTACTATTAGCCTCACCCTTTCCTCCGTTACCCTTCTCCGAGGCCGAAGCTTCAGCTCCGGATTCGGCTTCCACGTCGTCCGCTGCATCTCCTCTGTTTCGCCGGCCCAGACATTTGAGTGGAACGAGCCCGTGTCCTGCTCCGAGGTTGGAAATGGTGACAATGGCGCTGTCGATGAAGATACCAATTCTTATATCCCTGTTCGAGCTTATTTAATCTCTACTAGGTTTGTATACTATCTTTTTTTTTTTTATTTTTTTTGCATAATTTTCTGGGACATTGGCTTCTTGGTACTTGTTATGTATTACGATTATCTGGAGTGTTCAATATATGTATTATTTCAATATGTGTACATATAATATATACATATATATATATATATGCATTCATCTATATATTTGTTTCAACTGTGTAGTGTGGATTTGAGAAGATTAGTGGAACAGAACAGGGCAAATTTTATCCCACCAACATCAAGAATGACTAATTACGTTGTTCTTAAATTCGGCGAGCTTTCGCATTCCGATGTAAGGATTCTTGGTTATTTTTCTTTGTTTTGTAATTGTTTACGGCTGCTTTAATTACTCGTTTTGTTTATACCATTAAGCATTGATGTGTTTGTTGTTCTGTTGATGCAATTGGATGCGCGATAAAGCAAATAATTTTTTTGATGCCTATTATTATGTAGCAAAAAACCGTGTTATGTAGTTCAATTGTCTAGGCGGTGGGTGTCTAGATTGCCTTATACAATGTTTTGGTTTGTGGGTGCTGCTTGTTCTTGGGTCGTCTGATTATAAGTCCTTTGAGATTTTTTTTTCCTCCAAATAGTTTTAACTCTAATTTCTTTAACCATTGTGCTTTTTCACGATATAATTGGTGGACTTTCTAGTTTTAATGCTTATCCTTATTGTCTAATCCTTTTGACTAGATGCTTGTTTGTAAAACCACTAATTTCTTAGCAGCTTGAATATGTGTTTTCCTGTAGTTTGATCACGGATTTACTCCTAAGTACTTTAGGAAGTTCACACATAACTGAAGACATTGTTTTGTTCTTTGTTTCAGGGCTTGCGTGCTTCTTTAGGTGGGAGTGACTGCTGCTACATGGTTGTTTTCCAGTATGGCTCCATTGTCTTGTTTAATGTACGTGAACATGAGGTTGATAGATATTTGAAAATTGTAGAGAAACATGCATCAGGACTGCTACCTGAAAAGAGAAAGGATGGTAAGATCTCACATATACACTTGGATATGGCGTACATGATTATCCAGTTTCAAATTCCAAATCATCGTGGAGATTTTTCCTCTTGTAAAGATCTTGCACATTCTAGTTATGTATGCTTTTTTTTAATATATATATAATATTGCAAGTAAATTGTCATATTTAGGTGATTCTAGCATTAAAATAGATATCACAAGATTACTATGTTTTGGCATGTTCTGGTTAGCTTGGCTTTGGAGTTATGTATACTGTTCTTTACGTAATATACCAACTAATTTATCATATTTAGGGATCAAATTATTCTAGCATTGAAAGAATAACGTGAGTTTACTAGGTTTTTGGCATGTTCTAGTTGGCTTGGTGTGAAGTTTATACGATCATAATTTGGTTGCAAATCTCTTTCTGTGCATTACGATTTGTCGTCTTCTTTATCAGGGAAATTTTGAGTAATCATAGGTTTTTGACCTCTCTATGTGGTTATTCTTACACATGCATTCTTTATTCTGTTACGAAACTCTAGAGTATGAGGTGAGAGAGAAACCGACATTAAACACATGGATGGAAGGTGGATTGGATTATATAATGTTGCAGTACTTGAATACTGATGGGATTCGTACCATTGGTAGTGTTCTTGGTCAAAGTATTGCTCTTGACTACTACGTATGCCAGGTATGGTTTGTCTAAGTCTGAGAGTCTCAAACTAAGTGGAGATATTTTTTCGTTATTTAATTAAAAATGTATTCTTCTTTAGGTTGATGGAATGGTTGCAGAGTTTACAGACATTAATCGCGGAATGGAAACAACTGGAAAATTTAAGATGAAGAGTAAAAAACTATTTCAGTTAGTTGGAAAGGCAAATTCTAATCTTGCTGATGTGATTCTTAAGCTTGGACTGTTTGAGAGGTATCGTTTTAGTGGTATGCAATAAGGAATAACTGTTTATTCTATAACTATGAAATTCAGTGCTAGAATTGTCAATTTGAAAACATCATTGTGATGGTTTAGTTATCCATCATCTGATTTTTTCTATGAGCAGTGATTCATTATGGCAGCTTAATTTCTGGAGAATCATAGGATGGGTTGAATTGTAGATCATTCAATAAAACAACAGAAATTGGTCAACTTAAAATGTTGCAATATTTGCTTCAGAAAAGAGAGAAGATATAAAGTGAAAATATTTGGAATTAATAATCTTGGGGAGTCATACCATTGTAAATCAGAAAGTGTGGATGACATACTCCTTAAAATTCCAGCACAAGTCCTATCCTAGTGACGTTTTCATATCCACTCCTTTTGCCCCAAGGCAATGGCATTGGAAATTTTGTTCAGGCAACAATAAAGATGGATCTCATTTCATCATCTGTTTAACTTTTCTGGAAAAATGGAAAGGGGAAACAATGATGTTGACTACACTTTTCACTGCAACAGCTCAGAATAACTAAATTGGCTGTTGAAGATTTTGTATTTTTTATGCTCAATGTTGCATTTTTAGTGTTTAAACTTTCTCTGAAGATTTTGTAATTTTATGTTTAATGTTGCATATTTATTGTTTCAATGGTCTCTCTCAATTCTATTTCCTCGTTCGATAAGATTTATTGGTCTGTTTCCGTGTGTGTTTTCTTTCACTAACGAGGAATTTGATTGGCTTTCCAGATCAGATATTGCGTGGAAAGATGCTAAATATGCTCAGATATGGGAGTATCTCAGGGATGAATTTGAGTTAACCCAGAGATTCGCGAGTCTCGATTTCAAGTTGAAGTTTGTGGAGGTATGGTAACTTTTCGGATTCTCTCTTTTTTAAGAACAGAATTTCCTGAATCTTGCACGTTTCAACTTAAGTGAATGCGGTGGTTACGGTTTTCTTCCCCTCCTTTGCAGCATAATATTCGGTTTCTTCAGGAAATTCTTCAAAATAGGAAATCCGATTTTTTGGAATGGCTCATTATTGCCTTGATTGGTGCTGAAATTTTATTATCTCTTTATGACATTTTACATAGATCAGCACTCACTTCGCTATAGCACTGGTTTTAGATCATGCTTCGACTCAAGCAAGCTCCTGATTGAAAGCGTCAAAGTTAATGTACATTTATTTACTGCTCATTATAGTTCAAGTTGATTTCTCAAATCCTCGTGCGGGCCCATCCGGGATCTTGTAAATATTATTTGAATTGATATTATAAGTTTGATAATCATATAGCGGTCCTTTTTCTGTCTCGGAAATATCCCTTGCTTTTGTTGTTTGTCTTTTTTGTATCAATTAAAGTCAGGAAAAAAAAAAGGGAAAAGCCTTCATTTTTCAGCTAGGGTGCTTCATAATCTATGGGCAAATAGGATTAAAAAAACTACCTTGTAGTAAATGTTTAAATTTTTTTTTTTTTTTTTTAATGAGGTTCTGTTAGTTTCTACGCTACTCTAGTGTTGCTTTATGATTTGTTTTTTTATCCTTTTTGGTGGGCTATTGGTGTTTGTTATCACTTTAAAGCTTGTAGTGTGCTCATTATATAATATTTCGATTAAACAGAAGAAAAAAGCCCTGCTTGGTTTCATTTTCACTATTTATTTGTTTCAATTTAATGTTCACCTAAATATTCGTTAAAAACTTGCCCTCACTTCGTACATAACCTTCTTTGCTGTGGAGATGAATATGATCTTGTTCTTGGCATTGTGATTCTTGCCATTCATTGGGAGTGATCGATTATGATTATCACGAACACTAGTGATATTAATTGGGCCTTGTTGTGTTAGCCCAAACACTTTTAGCTCTGGCACATTAGTGTCTCGTGCCATGCCAGCGCAGGGATGATTAGTAAACATGTGCCTGGCCCAGAGTATGGTTGTGCCATGCATTTGTCATGCATGTGCTTGTACGGGCATGATTAGTATTCGCGTTGTGCCCGACCCGTAGTGTGGCTGTGCCATACATTTGTCATGCATGTGCCTATTATTGTCACGCCATTATCTTAATTATACTTGTTTCTAATATTATATTATTTTTGTACTTAATTATACTTGTTTCCTATATTAAAGTATTTCTGTGCCTAATTGTGTTCATTTTTTATATTTTGTTATTTTTGTACATAATGGTGTCGAAATAATAATATACTATTTTCATATTTAATTATATCTATTTTAGATAGACGTTATTTTCGTGTCTAATCATGTTTCTTTCTAATATTATTCTATTGTTATGTCTAATTATGCTCGTTTTTTTATATCATATGTGATTTTCATGGCTAATTATTTTTTTTACTTTTTTTTTCTAAATTTAGTTATTTTAATACTATTAGTATATATTTACTTTTAAGTAACTATGAATTAGTAATTGTTAATTGTATGTAATTTAAAGAAATTATTTGAAATATTGAGATAACTTTCATATAATAACATGTCTAAGTTGCAATATTAGAAGTGTACGTGAGAAATGATAATTAATATGAATTTTCATAATTTAAGTACATCTCACCTAGATGGACGTGTACTCAAATTATATCAAAATACATAACAATAATTATGCTTGATAACTACCCAAATTATATATATATATATATATAAAGGCGAGTTTTTCTCTCAGACCTTTAATGTCTTTGGACTCATTGATGCAAAATTATTCAATTTTTTTAATTTTTTTCTTTAAAAAATTAGAAATTGACTTAATATTTATAGATATATATATTTACCTAATTTTTTTTACAATTATTGTATTAAAATAATATGTGCCAAAAAAATTTATATATATTTAATCTAATTATGTTGCAAATTAGTTATTTTTCTTAATCGTGCATATTGTGTCTATTAACCTACATGTGCTTGTGCCCGTGACGTATCAGTTCGAGCACATTTACTCATCGCATCGTATCGGTTTGAGAATAGTTATTAATTGTGACGGGTCTGCTTATAATTGAGTCGTGTTTGTGCTAACTCATTTTGACAACTCTAACTAACACCATCGCATTTTCTAGGTCACAATCTTCAAATCAATTGGTCGCAGCTTTCGTGTTTTCTCGACATTGAGGTAGCTTGTTAGGTGACCATGGATTCTTGATGAGTTTGTAGTTGTTCTCGTCCAGGATCATCAACGTCATAAGGGTTATATGGCATCATCAATAGTTTGGGATCATATGGCATCATCGATAGTTTGGGATCATGATGATCCATGTGTAATTGAATATCGTTGATATAGACATGGATTTGAGGTCGATGACATTCATTGGTGTCATCGACATTGTTGGCGATTTGCAATGGTTGTTGGTGCATGTTATCAAAGTTGTCAATGTATCAGCCATCATTAGCGTCATCAAAGATAACCGGCTATCGTCAAGTCATTTCATTGGTAGGACAACAATTTTAAATGGGACACGACAATAAAAGATATGATATAAATAAGTACGTGTCATATATTTAATTTTCGTATCAATTTTAGATTGACGCATATAGTACGAATAATAAACATATAGATTTAAGGTTAATTTAATAATTTGTGTAATATATTTAATTAAATGAGGTATTTTTGTGTCAACATAACACGGTATAAATATGACATATTTATTAACATTTTAATATTTTTAATGTGATTTTGATTCATATGGAGATCGCTTAAGGGTAAATAATAACTTTATGCTACACAACTCTCTTTGACACGGAAATATAGTTGTAACTTGAAATAAAATGAGAGAGAAAAGCATTTGGCCTTGCTTGTAACACTTCTTTTTCTTTTCTTGTTTTTTCTTTTTAAGTAAAATGAAGGATTGGAATTTTTTAGTATATATGTTCATCTAGATAACACTATAATAAAGTAGGAATAGAGCGGCGATATTTGTCACTGCTATAAAATGACGACAATGTCCTCGCTTTAAATCTAAAGCGGTGTTGTCGCCGCTAAAAGTTTGCTGATATAAATACCTAAAGCGACGACACATGTTGGTATCATATTATATAATTTACAACAGTGACAACTGTTCTTGCTAAAAAGTCAACAAAAATACCATCTAGCAGACCAGTAATGGTGACAATTTCAAAATTGTCGCTGGTATATATTCATTTTAGTTGTCGTCGCTGTAGAGTGAATTTTCATTTTTATTAAATAATTAATTAAATTAATGGCCCAAAGCGGCGACAAAGGCTACAATTTGTTGCCGCTTTATATGAAATTTTTGTGTTTTTAGTAATTAATTATTTAATATATTTATTTAAATTAATGTTTTTTATATATTTTTTAACAATAAAAAATAATTCAAATTTAAATAAATAAAAATTACATTAAGATAAATCAAATGAATTAATAATTAATAACAAAATAAAAAAGTAATATTTCAAATAATATTAATATTAAATAGAGTTGTCCGAAACTAAAAACAAGTCTACAATCCTAAGTTCTCATTCTCGGTTTTTTCACTCTCATCTTCTTGATGAGTTGGTTGAGGTGATGGATGAAGGGCGAAACAAGTTGGCAATGGCAGGGCCGAGGGCATCATGCCAAATGATGTCAAAGTGGACCCTGGATGGATATGATCAGGGCTACATATGTTGACATATGGTACTAAAGATGACAAAATTCCCTACATATGTGCTATCTGCGTCACCTGAACATCTAGTAGTTGTTGTTGTTGAGCTATCATCTCTTGAGTGGCTATCTCTCACTACTAGACTATCGCCATATATTATTGGCTCTTTTGTATATATCGATGGACACTCTCAAGTACTGGTGGTGGAAAGTCTAGTGGGACAGATCTAATACTGGAAGTAGATTTACTTAACTTACATTTGACACTTCTCCTAAATCCGCGACATGTACTAAGAACCTCATCCGTAATATGAACATCAATGATAGAAGCGGATGAAATCGACCCCAATTAGGAAGATGCTTAAGACTGAGTGTTCTGAATCTCAAGCATCTTTTTCTACCCAAAAAAAAAAAAAAAAAGATTAAAATTAGTACATGAAAAAAGAGAGATTTTGTTTTAAAAAAATTAATTAATGACATACGTAATTGGCCTCAAACTATGCACTCGGCTATCCTGTCTACTCAATGAAGTGACGGTCCTTGAAACCTTCAGCAACTAGTTGAAGCTCGCCATAATAAGATTATGCTACAAAAATATTTAAGGTGATATAATTTATTATTAAAATTTAATGTTTTAAAAATAAAAAGTATTGTAAGAAAAATCACAAATTTATTATCTTCTCATATCAATTCTAAACAATGGAAGTAGCTCCATGTTTGCTTCTGCTCACTTATGCACCTTATTTGTAGTATTTGTTTTAGACATCACTTGTATGAAAAAAAATTAATTAAAATATAATATTGTATTACTTAATAATAATTAAATATTCATAGCTATACACTAACCCAAAACTCTAGAGAGTCAAAAAGGTCTCAACAGCACCCCCATGTCACAGCATCATCTTGTTAGGCACTTTAGAACGTGCCATGGCCAAGTCAAGAGCAATTTTGTCACCCTCAACGAGACTGAAATGCTCATCAAGCTCGGTCTTCCAGTTGCTGTATATATCTATCGTAGTCATAAGGATACTATTCCTGATATTGGTCAAATCATTATTATCTTCATCAAGATCTTTGTATTCAAAAAATTCCTACAATTACAAAAATTATATTAAAAGTAAATATAAAATTCATAACATTTAATAAATATGACTTATTTATTATCTCGATAATAGGAATGATCTTCCCTTTCTGTGTAGCTAGAAATGATTTCCAATTTTTGTACCAAGAATCCTAATTTTGTCAGACAAGTACGTCAATCAAATGAGAGAAGTATTTTTGTTAATCATCGACTAGGCACCAAGTGCCTCCCACCTTATCGAATTTGATAGGAAAGGGGTTCTTTTCCTTTTCCTCAAATAGTTGACATAAGTTCAATGACCTACTCTTCGATCTCACATTGGTCCTGATCAGTTCTACAAAAAAAATAAACATATTAGCAAGCAGGGTCCACATATCCAAATTAATGAAAAATTAAAAAATTAAATACATAATGAACAATACCTAACTCGCACCACTAAGGAACTCTGGGAGGACATCGTGGAGAGTTGGCACCTCTATCACCACTGTGATAACTAGGCTCAACAACGGCTATGACTATATGTACATATAATAGTGACAAATATATTATAATTAAAAAGTGTATAGGAATATTGAAATTAAATTCTAAAAGAGTACTTTGTTATTTTAGGGGCATTTTCGGTATTTTGTGAATTAAATATCTATTTTTGGATATTATTGTGAAAACATGTTACTTTTAGTAATTAATTACTTGTAAGGGTATTTTAGGTATAATTATATTTTGGTTAATATTGAGAAAGTAAGGTCCACTTATGGGTGACTATAGGGTCATTATGGGTATTTTTTTTTACTTATGGATGACTATAGGGGTATTATGGGTATCTTGTTATACTAGAGGCATTTTGGATATTTTTTATAATTAAAGGGGTATTTTTCGATACTATTGTCAATGTAGGGGTATTTTTGGAATTTGATTAGTTGTAGGATATTATGAGTATTTTATTAATTCTAAGGGTATTTTTGATTTTTTTTTTTACATATATGCGTAATTTGGATATTTTATTAGTTGTAGCAGTATTTTAGTAATTATAGGGGAATTATTGGTATTTTTTTAATTAAAGGTGTATTTTGTGTATTACTATGAATGTAAGGGTATTTTTGGAATTTGATTAGTTGTGGGGCTATTTAAGGTATTTCATTATTTGTAGGGATATTTTCGGTATTTATTTGCATATATGGGTAATTTGGATATTTTGTTAATTGTAGCGACATTTTAGTAACTACAGGGGCATTTTGGGTAGTTTGCTACATTAGGAGCAAAGAATTAAATAGCCATTTTGTTAAATAAAGGGCATTTTGGGTATTTTATATAAATAAATTACTTATTATATAATTCATTGAATTTATAACCTTGATCATTAATTTCATTATTAATTTGTTCACTAATTAATAATAATTTATTTTTGTTATATATAATAATAATTTCTAAAGGCATTATTTTACAACTAAAATTATTATGTATTTATCCATTATTAAAACTCATTTACTTAAATACTTTGAACATAATTAAGAAATTATAAACGTAAAAAA
Organism: Parasponia andersonii; assembly: GCA_002914805.1. Lineage (NCBI taxonomy): Eukaryota > Viridiplantae > Streptophyta > Magnoliopsida > Rosales > Cannabaceae > Trema > Trema andersonii. Next base: position 1,258,888 of record JXTB01000013.1, read on the forward strand.
TATCATCTAAAAATTCCAAAACTATAAACATATATATACAATAAATTTATCATAAAAAGTTCACTAAAATAATCATAATTAAAAATATAACTTTTTCAATCATAAAAAGTTTCACTAAAATTATTATAATTATAAATATAAATTTTTCAATTCTAATTTCACAAACTAACAATATTAAAATTTTTTTACTTATTCTAACTTTTGCTAACTTTTTACTCCTAAAATCACAAATATTTTTCTTAAACTTTTTCAATTTAAATTTTCATCCAAAATTATCCATATTCAAATTTCCACAATATTCCACACAATTACAAAATTAATTTTCCACAATATGCCACATATTAAAATTTGGCATATTCCCAAAATTATCACATATTTTTCACTAAATAACAAAAAATCTTATTCCATAATCCTAAACCAAAAACTAAAATTCATAAAAACTTCACAAATACCAAAATCCAATATTCCACATTCATCAAATCATAAATATCCAACAAAACATAAATTTATAACATATTCATTATTCCACTAATATATCAAAAATTACAAAATTCATCAAAAGTTAACAAAAATAAATATATTGACCTCTCTTCTTTGTATAAACCCAATATAAATTATCCAAATATATTATACAAACATAAAATATAAACAATTAAACCAAAATTAAATTTTCAGCTAAAAACTAATTAATTAAATAAATAATAATAAATATATAATAAAAACTAATTTTTGAGAAGAGGAGCCAAAGGAGAGGACGGCAGCGCCGGTGGAGGAGGAGGAGGCGACAACAACAGCCGAAGTTAGCGGGAGAGAGAGAGAGATAGATAGATAGAGAGAGAGAGAGTGAGTGAGAGAGAGAGAGAGTGAAAGTTAAGGGAAAAAAATGAAATGAAAAGATGAAATGGTGCTACAAATATGAAAAGTTTTAAATTTAAATATTACCGCTTTAGGTTTTTTCCCTCATGAACATATTTCTGCTGTCTAGTATTTCCATGAAATGTTTAAAATGGCGATTTTAAAGTTTAAAAATATTTTATTATTTATTATTTATAATTACTTCTTCATTTCAAAATTTTATTCCAATTAAAAAGCTATTGTCGCCGTTTTAGAATTTAAATAAAATTGAAAAAAAAAACTATATTTATTTTTTATAATTATTTTATTTTATTTGAATTAAAAAATTTAAAGTGACGGCTATAGTCGCCCTAAAAAATAAGATATTTTCAGCTCATTTCTCGAAAATAAATCTAAAATAGTGATAATTGTTGCCGTTTTAGAGTTTTTAGTGGAAATATCTTGCGACACTTGGTGCACTTAATTTAAGGCGGTAACAATTGTTATCATTTATAGTTTTTAATAGGAATTATTGGGTGTATTAAAAATATAATATTTTAAGTAGCACCTTTTAGTAGTCACTACTATTACCAGATTTATCACCACTTTTGATGCGAGCAATAGTCAATGCTTTAGGTGTCCTCGCTCTATTGCCTATTGCCTATTTGTTGTAGTATAAAATCTCAAAGCATTCATTTCAGTTTAATAGACTTAAAAAAAACATATTTATTAAGGGCATGTTTATTAATCCGTAAATAATGAAAAGAAAAGAAAAAAAAATGTAAATGAGTTTAAAAAGGAATAGGAAGGAATCAAAAATTGAGTTATACTTTCAAAATTAAAATAACTATATGAAGAATTAACCCTAAAATAGTATGCCGCAAATAGACGAGTAAGCACATGAGTGGAAAGGAAAAGAAATCACTTTCTTAAATTTCATTCCATTTCTGATCTATTACGGATCAGTAAACATTACCTTAAATGTAATTAATATATAGTTTTATGTATGTTTTTGCAAGATATACGTAAATTAGCTACTAGAGAATTTGCGTTCGACGTTGAAGCAATGAATAAGCTTAAACTAGTGAATTTTAAATGCGTGGATGAATTAAATTCCATATTGGTTCTTAAATTACTACGAAAAGCTCCATTTGAAGCTTAAAGAATTAGATCTAGATCATGCACTCCCAGCTCAGGAATGCTGCACCGAAAGGCCGACGGAAACATTATTAAAATATTTATTGAACCCTCAAAAATAGGTTTAGCTACTTGAAATTTCTTGTATCCCATATATCTTAACAAAATCGTCTTTTGATAATTACCAAAATTAGATGTTCGCATTGGAAATGTCACAAAACCATTAATATTTTGAAAAACTTGAAATTTTCATACTATTTCTTTCATTACTAATAAAATGAAAGTGAATATTTTTGCAGCGATAAGATAGATGCTTCAAGCCTTCAAAAGCATGTTGTGTTTCTTACGTGTCTTCTTTGATGCATCTCTCACTCTACTGAAGCAAATAATAAGATTCGCGCAAATGGATATGTGTGGGAGTTTGCCTTCCCATGAATCTTCAACAACTAGCTCTTCATGAGTCTAATTGAATAACGAAATTAAGATAAGATCCTAATTAGCTTTCCTTAATCTAATACTTGCCAATTTTCTGTAGGAAAGCAAGCACTTCATTAATTAGATATATATATATATATTCTTTGTAATTCTAATAATGTGCCCATATATATTTTGACAGTGTGATACATAATAGTTAATTAAATGAACATATTTAGTATTGCATAGTGGTCAAGTGAGTAAGGATTTATAAGGAACAGAGAGAAAATAGTGGTCAAGCTCTAGATCTTAAGAATCAGAACGTCCTGGTCTTGAAGACTTGAACTAGTCAAAGTACACGCTCAAGAAAGAGCAATGGATTTTATTATAGGTTAGCAAATCCGATTAGTTAAACCGATCAAAATCAACCAATTCTATTAAAATCTAAAATTGGATTGGATCTCTAAAGTTTGCAACTGATCACTGGATTAATTCGGTGACGACAAATATAATACGAAAATTTTAGTACATACTGGCATATGACAATTTTATGAAATAACTGTCCATAAAGGGCATGCCTTATTTCTTTCTTTCTTTCTTTCTTTCTCTTTTTTTTTTTTTTTTTTCTTTTGCCCCTATATATTACGTGAGACTAGGGTATTTTTGGTTCTTTTTTTATTTACAAATTAAAACGGTAATTTTTTTCCAAGAAAAAAAATGAGGGGTTTAGTTTTCAGTGTAATTAGATGAGACAACAGGATTATTATTTTCAGAGAACTTGATTTTCTTTTTCCAACAAATCTCAAATCTGTGGACGTATTTAATTACATTTGTAATATGCTGTCCAAATTAAACATATTTAATCTTAAATTTTTTTAATTGTCCTAAAATTTTTAAAGAAAACACATTTTCTGAAAAAACAGATGGAATCACTCTTCCAAATCGATCGTGTCTCTTCTGTGATATACCTATTTTATTTTAGATACACATCATGCATCCTAATCTTATATATTTTATTCCCTTCTCCCCCAAAAGAAAATGTACAGATACCAAATCCTCAATCTTTCCTAAAAGATCCATATCACTATTCATTGCATAAATAAATCAATTCCACTCTCACACACCAAAATTGTACACAAAGCAATTGCTTACTCTACAATCCAATCGACACCGGCATTTTCGGAGGAAAAATTGAATCGAAATACCAATAAAATAACAATAAATGCTAGAACACGCAACCAATATGCAGTATATGTGCACCAATATTGGAAGTTCCTCCCAGCTTATCAATTTATTACAATACTATCCCAACATATATATGGTTACTGACACTGTACTTGCATTAGATTTAATCACAGTTTTCAACATTAAGAGTTTGTATATACATATTACCACCATATAGAATTCACAAGTATTATTCAATTTTAACCAATTAACAATTGAAAGTCGGATATCGATCAAGAAAGATCATCAATTAATGCATCAGAACCTTAGCCTAAATCAATACCAAAGTATAATTTCGTTTGGAAGATGATCATGATTACCATTTTCATCATGATGTTCTCAACGGGGAAGCATCAACCTCTCCAGTTCGGTGAGCGAGTGACGGAAATGGCACCTGTGGCCGTAAGGGCAGCGGTCTCCAGCCAGAACCATCCTGCAGATTTCGGTCTTGTAGCGCGGGTGTCGGATCACGGGTCGGAGCTCCGCCATGCCATGGGCGAATTGGCAGTGGTCCCCGTACGGACACGCCCCAGTCTCCTCCCATTTATTGCACAGCTCCGTCTTGAACATCCCTTGGTTGAAAACCTCCAGCTCCACTCCACCCTGCATGTTCTCTTCCTCTACCTCCTTTTGCATCCCACCACTGCTGCTACTACCACTATCTCCACCACCACTCCCGCTCACCCCCGGCACATACACCCTTTGCTGCACCCGCGTTGCACACAAACACATCCCAATTATAGTATTTAATAAGTAAATAAATAAATATCTCGCAAAATCAAGAATCGTAACAGAAAAAAAGGAATAATTTATTATTTAAAAAAAAAAAAGAGAAAATCTAATAATTGGATTTGGACGTGTATGTTCACGTGTGTCAAGTGAAGAGTCACTGAGTCATGCGAACTCGGACCATGTAACTCACCGTTCCTGAAACGGTTGAAGTCGGTGCTCGTGGCCGAGTCGTAGAACCGCGACTCGGACCTTCTCGGCTCGAACCGGCCGGTTGGTTGGCCTTCTGGTAACCGGTGGACCGGACGGAAATGCTCTTTGGGAGGGAGACTCTCGGATCTGGATTTCGCCTCTCGAATCGGTTGGTCTCCATCACGCTCGTCGGACTGATATCAGAGAAATCTTCCGAGCCGCCATGGCCGACGTCGTGAGTAGAAGTGGTAGTACGGACACCTCCGAGGTCCAGGCGACGAAACCTGTCGATGAGGGACTGGTTGGTGGAGGAGAGGAGGAAGCCTCGGAAGGCCGCCGGCGAAGAGATGAGCTTGAGTAGCTCGCCATTGACCGATCGGAGCTCGGCGTTCTCGCGGCGGAGGTAGTCGATATCCTTGCTGAGATCGTTGAGGTGCGCTTCGATGAGGTCACAGTAATCGTTGAGCTCCTGTTGTTCGAGGATGCGGCGAGCCTGCTTGAGGCGGTGCTCGGTGGAGATTTCGTTGTCGTCGCCTCCGGCAGAGGAGGGAGATCTGGTGGATGGCGTTAGAGAGAGGGAGCTCGGGATCTGCGGCGACCTCGACTGGAAAATGGCGCGGTAAAGCGAGAAGAAGTTGGTGCCGAAGTCTCTGGTTTCAGGCGATACGTCGAGAAAGTTCTGGCAAGTTGACGCCGCCATGGCAGCGAACCGTGGTGAATTCGGGGACGCAGTATTGGTCTCGGATTGAGGAGAAAACGCATCACTCTCCATGATAAACTGTAACAGATGAAACGAGCACCAATCAAGAAAATGTACAAGAACTCAAAACAATTATCGACATTGAAATATCAAAATCAAGCATTATGTATAAGTATTAACTCTGCAAATAAAATCGATCGTTCGTTCTAAGCATCTAATACTCTATCAATCCACCATTTTCGAGAAAATTCTAGAAGAAAACTAAGATCTAGGTTAATTTTGATGAAGACTTAGCGCCGAGAAACAACAAATCGAGATCGATTAACCATGGATAAGAGTATGAGTTGCTTCAAGAAGTAGAGTAAGAAGAAGCTCTCACCAGATTTCGCAGAACAGATCAATGGCACCTGAATTTTCTGTTGAAAACCAGAGAGAGAGAGAGAGAGAGAGAGCGCCAAAGTGAGAAGACGAAGCTACAGACAGCTATTAATCTGTTGCATTTTCGCAAATTGGGCGGGGCTGGGGAAATATTCTGGTGCTGCTAAGATTCCAGGATCATGTTCCACTCTTTTCGATCAAAGACTGCGGAACGCTGACGTGGAATACTTTTATTGGTAAAAATCAACGGATGGTACGATCAGAGAAAATCAGAGGATTATATGTGCGAGGGAGCGAAGGCGGTTTCCCTCCAAGGGAACCATGAAAATTCGATCCCAAACAGTTACAGGGCGTAACGGAACTCGTGTTCTCACGCGCCCACCTTCACGCTTCCTGAGATGGAGAAGACCATATGCGAGTGTGTGGATGAATGAATGAGCTTGAATGATAGAGAAGGAAGAGGGGTATATATGTAAAATAGTGATAGCAGTTAGAGAGAGAGAACGAGTAGCAGTGGAATGGGAGGGGTTGGTGGTGGTGTTTGCTAAGGGAATGTTTGGCGTGGCATGAAAGTATGTATGAGGTGCTGGTGGCCCGTGGCGCTAAGGAGAATGCCAATCTGGAATCTTCTTTCATTTGAAGATTTCGACTTTCATTTTTTTTTTTTCAATTAATTATCAGTATTGTTGCTATGATATGGGATTAAGGTCCTGCTTTTTCATGTGTTCTATATTTGAAGTAAGGTTTATAATAATTGTTTTATTCTCTATACTCTGTAGTATAGTTTGCTTCTTTGTCACAACTTTAACTAACTATGGCCCCCACTTTCTTTTGGTACCACCTCAATCTCTAAAAACAAAGATAAAAAAAATAATAATAATAAAATAAAAAGTAACGAAAAATTCCCATTTGTATGGGACGTCTAGCTATATAGCTTGTTGTGTAACCATGCAACAACCACTTTGACAACAAGAGGGACAAAATTGATTCCACTATATATTGTTGAAATTTTATTTTTTAAATGTTGTTAATTATCTGTTGATGTTGAAATTATTCAAGCGGAATCATTATTGCAATTTCTATATTTGGGTTCACATTCTAATTTGATGGATAAGCCGATGGTTGGATCCATGTCATTCAAACTCAACCAATCATGTTTGGTTGGTTGTCTATGGTAAACGAGCATATTAACTCTTTAATACTCAGCTAAAATGATTAATGGTGTACAATTAATGTGGATTTAACTTTCATAATTTTCGATAAAATTCTACGAAGAGGATTTGTCACGACCTGATACCGGGGTCAATGACAGAATGGATATTTCATAAATTAGAAATATCAAAAAGAAATAAATAAAAAAATTCAATTTATTCAAAATTTTGCCTCGGTGTCTCTAACTTTTCAAAATTGGCCTCAATAAAATATTTAATTGAAAACAAAATCTCACAGTTATGCGTCACTCATTGAACATAGACTGTAAATAAAACAATTGTTTTAATAGTCGTACATCAAAATCATATCACACTCAAACTCAGACATAAGTAATACAAACCATGTACAGATTTCATATTCTAATTTATAAAGTTTAATGAAATCCAAATTCCTACTCAAATTTAAATATTTCACAAGTCTCATAGGAATTTACCAAAATATAAATAAACTAGTTGTTTTGCAAATGCTTCGATCTAACTCTTCTGATCCAAATTACACTGAGTGTCATCTGAGGGGAAGAAAGAGGGTGAGCTAATGCCCAGTAGAGAGTCGATTACAAGTTCTTACATATATATAAAATATACTCATGTTGAAGGTCCTGCATGGTTAGTATTTCATTCAAAACAGTTCACAAAACTCAAGTAGAAATCATAGTCTAATGGTTCAAACATTTCAAACCATTATAACATCCATCAAAACCAGTACATATCCATTCAAGCTAACATATAACTATGTAAGCAATCATGATGTCCGAAATGTCCTAATGGATCACTCGTAAGTCCGAGCCACCTAAAGAGGCGTCGTAAGTTTGATCACCCGATATGGGGCATCGTAAGTCCAATCACCCAATGTAAGGTATCGTAAATGTGTGAATGTATGCAATTTTCATATGAATGATAAGATAAGGATATACCACATTTCTACAAAATCTCAAAATAATCACGCAGTATTCTTTAATCAAAATCACTTGTAGTCCTCAAAACTGAGTTCTCAAACCATTTTGGATTTATAAAAATTTCGCATTACAACAGCTATTTTCTATCAAAACCCAAAAATCCAAGTTCCTGCAGAAATCAATCCAAAACAACATATATGATATGCCAACCAGTGTGACGTATCTCCTAAGCAGCTTATATATCAAATCAGGTCAAAATGGACATAAACAATATTTTTATAAATTATTTCACGAAATTCTATATTTATTGAAAATATGTCAAATTCATAAATTAAATTAATTTTTAAATCAAGTAATCGAATTCCTACCTCTATCGAGCATCTAACTAGCATTACAAGGCTAAGGAGAAAGTTTGGCGTCGTTTAGGTGTCGTTTGGAAGAGTGGACGTCGTTTTCGAAACTTTAGTTCCTTGGTTTGAAAACTTGATTTTCAAACAGAGCTTCAAATCATGAAACGAACATCACCACTGAATTCAGAGCACCCAATGTAACAACCCCCTAACTCAACTATATGATTATGTAGATCAAACTAGGAAGCATTACTCTTTTATAAACTATAACTTTAGTTTTGTTCAAAAATTTAGGCTAATTTAAACTTTTTAAACTCTAAAACAAAAGAACTTGCATGGCATTACTTTCTGAAAGTGTCTTTACAAACTATACAATTAAAAAGTCCTTATCCATTTATCTTACCATCTGCAGTGATATTTACGTCACACCAAAATATCAAAATACAACAAAAACATTGCCCATAAGTCAAGCTCGTCTACATCTGTATGATCATGGCAACAAGAAGGCATGCTAGCCAATCGGCAACTCTATACATCATAAATCTTATCACTTGTATCACAGGAACTAAATGAGCTAATGCTCAGTAAGTAAAGATCATGCATGCCTATGAATGTGTTTCATGCATAAACTTTATTGAAGTTCCCATTGTACTATTTCTTGCATAACTTTTGATTTTGATACACTTTTCTTAGAAAACATTTCTTTATAGGGTCCTTGAGTACATTACAAAGTCGCGGCAGTTGGTAGGCCGTGCCCACCTATGCGGAAAGGAAACACATGACCAATGTGAACCATACTTACCTAACGCAGACCGACTAAGTAATGCACCTAATAAATCTCATAGTACAATACTCAGTCCCGATAGTCAGTAAACCGTGCTCACCTATGCGGGAAGGATGCGTATGCAAACCATACTTACCAAATGCAAACAGACTAAATATTGTACTTAAAATATATCTCGTAAAATCAGTACAATTGTACTACTTTAAATCCAATACATGGAAAACTTCACTTCTTTGAAAATCATGCTTAAATGATCATGCCATGCTTATGTCCTCATAAATTTTACAACAACTGTACAAATAACATATAATTAGTATAATACACATAAGCATGTAGGAAAACATCTTATATCTACTATTGTTCTTGTGATGCAATTAAAATAAATCTTTACTTACTTTGTGTCCAGTAGAAAAGATAGTGAAAATGGTCAATATTCTCTGTGGCAAGGTGTACAGAAGACCTGATATCAATTTTATTACTAACATTATCTCTACAATGTAAAATGCTTAAAGAAAACAAGTACAAGAACGAATCACAGCTTTTACAAAAGAAGGAACCCTAATCACAAAATAAACAAAAATGTGATTAACTTTCATAAAAGCTAGTCTATTTGCTTCTAAATGGTACCATTTGGTTCTAAAAATATTTGGGCAGTACCTCCGCTATTTTTAGGACATCCCCACATGATTAAAATCATGGTTTAAGACCTGTAATAACAATCAATAAGCCAATTCCCACATATACAATTCAAAGAGGATCATTTAAAGCAACCCAGGTACATTTGAATTCCTTTCATTCAGACAAAGTTTAAAACCACTTTTATACTTATGTGTCATCATAACCAGGTACCAAACGAGTGTAATATTTATTAGGATCCATAAAATATACACTCCAAGTTTAGAAAATCAGATTACAAATATAAAAACTTAATCTACCACACATGACAACACTTAAATCCTTAACTAGCACACTTTAGGGGTCAAGTATAACTTTAATCCTCTACTTAAATTCCATGTTTCCAACTATATACAAGGTTCCTTAGACCTTAATTCATCAAATAAAAACTTTAATTCAAGAGCTAAAACAATAGAAATAGATTACCAATTCTAAATTTCACAAAAAGCTCACCTTGACTAGTTTGAACTTTTGTTGAAACTCTTGCCTTCTACTTCCACAAAACTGATTTCTGAGGCTTTAAAATTGATATTAGGACTCAAGAGAACCTACAGGAAATATTACTTAAGTATTATCATGTGGAAAATGGAAATAACAAAATAAAACCTAGGAAGAAGAACTAGTAGAATTACCTTAACTAGTTTAGACCTATCTTGTCTTCTTGAGCTCCAAATTGAGTTCTACCACTTAGAAACTGTTAGATATGGATAATGGGAGTTGAGAAAAGTATAGAAAGTTACTAGAGTAGTGCAAGTCGTGGCTGAGGAGGAAAAGGAAAGAAATGACCAGATTTAGTCAAAAATCAATACTTAAAGGCTAAGAATGACATAACTTAAATTCTAAGGGGTATCTTGGGTATTTTGCACCTTACTTTCCATGTATCTAACTCTAAAACATCCTTAGCATACTCACCATATTACTGATCAATCCTATACACTCAAGTGTAGACCAAAATGGTGAAACCTAGATTAGAAAGTGAAATCTAGTCATACTTTGACTTATAATCCTATATGGCCAATCTTATTGTAATTTGGTGGAACCTAGCCCCATAACCAATCATTAAATATAAAAAGAAAGTCAATTAGACTCTAATTGATAATACAAACATAGTATAATTGCCTAATTGATAGAATGCACAAAGATGGCATTACGCGATTAAGCTGAATCTAAGCTAATTAGTGTAATTAAACACAGTTCAGTATAGTGATTGTCACCTCGTGCTTATCTGGAACGAAATTTTTTAAAAAAATACTAGAAATGAGTCCTAAACATTAAATTAAAACTATTTGACGTGCTAAATACATAGTGAATTTGGCTCCGAAAAGTATAAAAAATGCATTTTATCGAAAAACTACTATTTGACCAAGTTATCAACAGACATGGTTTTTAATGCATGTGCATATGGTATTATTATTCATGAATGTATTCTTTGTTCTTTTCATACACCAAGCTCTCTCTCTTTGAGGGTACTGAGCATTTACACTGCATGGGAATACTTCGACAACCATTAGTATAAGAATATATATTAAAAGCATTTAGCGATCAAAATGAGCAATTCATCATAAAATTGATACTAGTTTTATGATATGTCTATTATGTAATATGAACATATTTATTATTGGCTTATTATGTATATGAGAAATTTGGGCATTACAATCCTTCCCTCTTTATTAAATTTCGTCCTCAAAATTTACTTACTTAAATAAGTAAGGATACTTAGTTTTCATCTCTTCTTCTCTTTTCCATATGGCCTCTTCTATTTCATGGTTCCTCCACAATACTTTAACCAAAGGGATCTTCTTGTTTCTAAGCTCCTTCTCTTTTATATCCAAAATCTCCACGGGTTCTTTTTCATAACTCACATCTTGGCTCAACTCTAATGGCTCATAACTCAAAATATATGAAGGGATTGGAACATATCTTCTTAACATAGAGACGTGAAAAACATTGTGCACATTTGACAGTAAAGGTGGTAATGCAAGTCTATAGGCAACATCTCTAACTTTATCAAGTATCTCAAATGGGCCTATATATCTAGGACTAAGCTTTTCTTTCTTCCCAAACCTCATGATTCCTTTCATGGGAGCAACCTTTAAAAATACTTTGTCCGTAATATCAAATATGACCTCTCTTCTTCTAGGATCAGCATAATGCTTTTGTTTGTTTTGTACAGCAAATAACCGTTTACGAATCTTTTCTACTGCTTCAGCTGTTTCTCTTACCAATTCTGGACCAAGAAATTTCTTTTCTCCCATCTCATTCCAGTGAATTAGAGATCTATATTTTCTTCTATACAATGTTTTATATAGAGGCATTTTAATTGAAGCTTGATAACTATTATTGTAGGCAAATTCTATCAATGGCAAGTACTTGCTCCAAGATCCATGAAAATCTAACACACAAGCTCTAAGCATATCCTCAAGAGTCTGTATGGTTCTCTCTGATTGTCCATCTGTTTGAGGATAAAAAGCTGTACTGAATACCAGTTTTGTACCCATAGCCTCCTGAACCCTCTTCCAGAATTTTAAAGTGAATCTAGTATCTCTGTCAGAAATAATAACCTGTGGAACACCATGTAGTCTAATGATTTCTTGAACATACAACTGAGCCAATTGATCCAAGCTATAAGTTACTTTAATTGGCAAGACATGGGTTGACTTAGTATACCTATCCATAATAACCTAAATGGGATCATGGACTTTATTTGTCTTAGGAAGTCCAACCACCAAATTCATAGCAATCTCTTTCCATTTCCATTGTGGCATATGTATGGGCTTTAATGTACCGGCAGGTCTTTGATGTTCAGCTTTAACTTGCTAACAGGTGAGACATTGTTCTACAAACTTAATCACATCTTTCTTCATACTTGGCCACCAGTAATACATTTTCAAATCACTATATATCTTTGTAATACCAGGATGCATAGAGTAGGGAGTAGAGTGAGCTTCTGTTAATATCTCCTTTCTAATTGTTTTGTCTAGCACACAGAGTCTATTTCTATATCTGATTACACCATCACTAGAAATCTGGAAGGCTACCTCCTTTCCAGACTCTATCTTAGTCTTTAAACCTGTCAGATAAGGATCCGTATTTTGGTCTTGCTTGACTCTCTCTAAAATTGTAGGTTGCACCATAAGAGCTGCTAATATCTCCATTAAACCTGTTGGCACAATCTCTAATTCCAATCTATGCAAATCCCTCAAAAGATACTTTCAATCAATATACTTAAGTGACATAGTAGCTAATGACTTTCTACTTAAAACTTCTGCAATCACATTAGTTTTTCCTGGATAATAGTTAATCTCACAGTCATAGTCTTTTACCAGTTCAAGCCATCTTCTCTGTCTCATATTTAGTTCCTTTTGTGTAAAGAAATACTTGAGACTTTTATGGTCTGTGTAGATTTGTCATCTTTCTCCATAAAGATAATATCTCCAAATCTTCAGTGCAAAAACTACTGCTGCTAGCTCCAAATCATGAGTAGGATATTTCTTTTTATATTTTTTTAGTTGCCTAGAAGCATAGGCAATAATCTTACCATTTTGCATCAGAATACAGCCTAGACCATTCTTTGAAGCATCACTGTAAACAACAAATCCTCCTGATCCAGTAGGTATAAAAAGTATAGGAGCTGTGACCAAACGATTCTTTAGCTCTTGGAAACTCTTTTCACAATTATCATTTTAATGAAATTTCACGTTCTTTCTAGTCAACCGAGTGAAAGGAGAAGTCAACTTAGAAAATCCTTCCATGAATCTTCTATAGTAACCAGCCAATCCTAAGAAACTACGAATCTCTAAAATATTTGTAGGTCTTGACCAATTACTTATAGCTTCAACCTTCATTGGATCCATAGAAATACTATTTCCAGACACTACATGACCAAGGAAGATAACTTTCTCCAACCAGAACTCACACTTCTTAAACTTTGCATACAACTTTTTTTCTTTTAGGATGCTCAAAACTATTCTCAAATGCTCCATGTGCTCCTCTCTTGAGCGTGAGTAGATCAAAATATCATCAATGAACACTATAACGAAACTATCTAAGAAATCCTTAAATACTCTATTCATCATATCCATAAAAGCAGCTGGAGCATTAGTTAAATTGAAGGGCATCACTAAAAACTCGTAGTACCCGTATCTCATCCTAAAAGCTGTCTTAGGAATATCTTCTTCCTTAATCTTCAATTGATGATATCCAGTTTTTAAATCAATCTTAGAAAACACTGAAGCTCCTTATAAATGATCAAAAAAATCATCAATTCTAGGGAGAGGTCCAATCTATACCCAAAATCACCTCAAAATCCTGTATATCCAACACTATTAAGTCTATCCACAATTTTCTACCATTTATCTATATTGGACAAACTCTCAAAACTTGACCAGAATATAGCACTTCCCTAGATGGAATAGTTACACATCATCTTAAATTCAATGTTTCAGGTGATCTGCCCAATTTTCTCACATATGCTGGTGATGCAAAAGAATGTGTAGCTCCTAAATCTATTAATATATTTGCGAAGATATCAAAGATAGAGATCTCACTTGCTACAACTGATGGATCAGCCTTAGCATCTGTCCTAATCATGGTAAATATACGAGCTGGAACTTTCTTTTGTTCAGTAGAGGTGGAGGGACAATCACTAGAATAATGTCCTATCTTGCCATATGTATAGCATGCTCTACTACCCAAAAGACATTCACATTTGTGAGACTTCCGACATTTGGGATATGTAACTTTCTAATTCAAATTCGATTGCATTTGTTGTCCTCTTATTGAGCATTTTTAAGGATCTTGTCTTTGTCCTTAACCCTGTGGGAATTTCCTTTTGCGGCCATTAAACCCTGGTTGAGTACCTTTTCCAAAATTTGCATTTTGCCTTGCCATGTTTATGTTTCTTCTAATTTCTAGTGCCTTTACCACCTTTAGTTCAGCTTCAAGGGCTTTCTCTGTGACTTTTGTGTAGAGTACACCTTTTCCTATAGACATCTTAATATCCCTATATATTTCTGCTTTGAGCTCCTGTAGAAACTGGTTTACTTTCAACTCGTTGGTACTCACCATATAAGGAGTAAAGCGAGATAGTTCATCAAATTTCTGTATATAATCACACACAGACATGCCACTTTGCCTCAAATTAGTAAACTCAGCTGCCTTTGCAAGTCGATGAGCTTCACTAAAGAACTTCCTATAAAAGATTTCCTTGAATCTCCCCCAAGTCAATCTGTTAACATCAGTGATTGACTTTATGGAATCCCACCAATGCCTGGCATCCATTTTGAACATATAAGTAGCACAAAAAACTTTCTCCTTTTCAGGGATTCTTATATAATCAAAAATACCCTCCAAACTCTGAATCCACTCCTCAGCTAATAATGGATTGATTTCACCTTTAAAAACTGGAGGTTTATTCTTCCTAAACCTTTCAGAAACTGGTTCATGATTTTTTTGTCTAGCTACAACTTGTACTGGTAATTGTTCATCTCTCATTTGATCTCGTTCCATAAGCCTCCCTATTTATTAAGCTTGTCTCTCTACTAATTCAGCCAATCTATGTATAGTAGTATCTTTATCATTGTCTTGATCACCCTCTGTTGGCTAGTCTGACCTCTACCCATTGGCATAATTTCCTGGATAGTGGCCATTTACTTATAAACAAATATAATAGCCAATAATAATGTGTGCATCAAATTTATATAACAAAATAAAGAGCACATATGCAATTAATTAGACTTACTGGTTGACTGAGCTTTCTCTCACATGATCATACATATGTAGGCAGTCTTCAGAAACGACTAAACCTCCACTCTGATACCACAACTATAACACCCCCTAGCTCAACTATATGACTATGTAGGTTAAACTAGGAAGCATTACTCTTTTATAAACCATAACTTTAGTTTTGTTCAAAAATTTGGGCCAATTTAAACTTTTTAAACTCTAAAACAAAAGAACCTGCGTGGCATTACATTTTGAAAGTGTTTTTACAAACTATACAACTAAAAAGTTTTTATCCATTTATCTTGCCATCCGCAATGATATTTACGTCACACAAAAATATCAAAACACAACAAAAACATCGCCCACAAGTCAAGCTCGTCTACATCTATATGATCATGGCGACAAGAAGGCGTGCTAACCAACTGGCAACTCTATACATCATAAATCTCATCACCTACATCACAGGAACTAAATGAACTAATGCTCAGTAAGTAAAGATCATGCATGCCCATGAATGTATTTCATGCATAAACTTTATTGATGTTCCTATTGTACTATTTCTTTCATAACTTTTCATTTTGATGCACTTTTCTTAGAAAATATTTCTTTATAGGGCCCTTGAGTACATTACAAAGTCGCGGTAGTCGGTAGGCCGTGCTCACCTGTGCGGGAAGGAAACACATAGCCAATGTGAACCATACCTAACCAACCCAGACCGACTAAGTAATACACCTAATAAATCTCATAGTACAATGCTCAATCCCGGCAATCGATAAGTCATGCTCACCTATGCGGGAAGGATGCTTGTGCAAACCATACTTACCCAATGCAGACAGACTAAACACTACACTTAAAACATATCTCGTAAAATTAGTACAATTGTACTACTTTAAATCCAATGCGTGGAAAACTTTATTTCTTTGAAAATCATGCTTAAATGATCATTCTATGCTTATGTCTTCGTAAATTTTACAACAATCGTACAAATAATATATAATTAATATAATACATATAAGCATATAGGAAAATATCTTATATCTACTATTGTTCTTGTGATGAAGTTAAAATAAATTTTTACTTACCTTGTATCCGGTTAAAAAGATAGTGGAAAGGGTCAGTATCCTCTGTGGTAAGGTGTGTAGAAGAACTGATGTTAATTTTATTACTAACATTATCTCTATAATGTAAAATACTTAAAGAAAACAAGTACAAGACCGAATCACAGCTTTTACAAAAGAAGGAACCCTAATCACAAAATGAACCAAAATGTTATCAACTTTCATAAAAGCTAGTCCATTTGCTTCTAAATGGTACCATTTGGTTCTATAAATATTTGGGTAACACCTCCCCTATTTTTAGGACATCCCCACATGATTAAAATCATAGTTTAAGACCAGTAATAACAATCAATAAGCCAATTCCCATATATACAATTCAAAGAGGATCATTTAGAGCAACCTAGGTACATTTGAATTCATTTCGTTTAGACAAAATTTAAAACTACTTTTATACTTGTGTGTCATCATAACTAGCCACTAAATGTGTGTAATAATTATTAGGATCCATAAAATATACACTCCAAGTTTAGAAAATTAGATTATAAAAATAAAAACTTAATCTATCACACATGACAACACTTAAATCCTTAACTAGCACACTTTAGGGCTTCAAGTATAACTTTAATCATCCACTTAAATTCTATATTTCCAGCTATATATAAGGTTTCTTTAGATCTTAATTCATCAAATAAAAGCTTTAATTCAAGAGCTAAAGTAATAGAAATAGATTACCAATTCTAAATTCCACAAAAAGTTCATCTTGACTAGTTTGAACTTTTATTGAAGCTTTTGCCTTCTACTTCCACAAAACTGATTTCTGAGGCTTTGAAATTGATATTATGACTTAAGAGAACCTAGAGGAAATATTACTTAATTAGTATCATGTGGAGAATGGAAATAACAAAACAAAACCTAGGAAGAAGAACTAGTAGAATTACCTTGACTAGTTTGGACCTATCTTGCTTTCTTGAGCTCCAAATTGAGTTATACAACTTGGAAACTGTTAGATATGGATAACGGGAGTTGAGAAAAGTATAAAAAGTTGTTGGAGTAGTGCAAGTCGTGGCTAGGGAGGAAAAGGAAAGAAATGACCAGATTTAGTCAAAATTCAATACTTAAAGGCTAAGAATGGCATAACTTAAATTCTAAGGGTTATTTTGGGTATTTTGCACTTTACTTTCTATGTTTCTAGCTCTAAAATATCCTTAGCATACTCACCACATTGCTGGTCAATCCTATACACTCAAGTATAGACCAAAATGGTGAAACCTAGATTAGAAAATGAAATCTAGTCATACTTTGACTTATAATCCTATATGGCCAATCTTATTATAATTTGGTGGAACCTAGCCCCATAACCAATCATTAAACATAAAAAGAAAGTCAATTAGACTCTAATTGATAATACAAACATAGTATAATTGCCTAATTGATAGAATGCACAAAAATGGCATTACACGATTAAGCTGAATCTAAGCTAACTTAGTGTAATTAAATACAGTTCAGTATAGTGACTACCACCTCGTGCTTACCTGAAACGAACATTTTTTTTTTTGAAAATGCTAGAAATGAGTCCTAAATATTAAATTAAAGCTATTTGACGTGCTAAATGCACAGTAAATTTGACTCCAAAAAGCGTGAAAAATGCATTTTACCGAAAAACTACTATTTGACCAAGTTATCAACTGACATGATTTTTAATGCATGTGCATAGGGTATAATTATTCATGAATGTATTTTTTTTTTCTTTTCACACACCAAACTCTCTCTCTCTGAGGGTACTGAGCCTTTACACTGCATGATAACACTTCGACAATCATTAGTATAATAATATATATTAAAAGCATTTAACGATCAAAATGAGCAATTCATCATAAAATTGACACTAGTTTCATGATATGTCTATTATGTAATATGAACATATTTATTATTGGCTTATTATGTATGTGAGAAACTTGGGCATTACACCCAAAAACCCTAGGTTAGACATATAATTTGTCAAATTTGGATGCGGGCCCCCATAGCACGTAAATCGAGGAAAATCTGAGTCGACCGATTTCGTTTTTCGGGCCCGTTTCGGAACATAGTCAATATATATCTCATTTTCACCATTTTCAATGTAGATTCTAAATAAAATATTAGTATTAAAACTTAACGGTCCGATCGAAAAGTCAATTTCAAAACCAATTATACACAAAACTGTCCAACAAAATTAAAATCAAACAAAAAAAAAATTGAGACACAAGGTACCTACCACCAGATTGTCCGTGAGGAGACGAGTCCACGACGACCAGTTTCGCGACGAATAGTGGCCGAATTGGCTCTGACGAGCAAACAAGCCACGGAGTTTTTCGCCATTTTTGGGCAATCGCGGGCTCTAATGCGGCTGGTTCTAGCGGCGGGAGCTTCGTTCGGCGACGGCACGTCGTTTCCGGGTGGCAGCAAGCTCCAAAAGTGGCCGAAGGAGGAGCGACAGTGGCTGGCAATAGCGGGATTTCGTGGGGGCTAAATCGAAAAAGAAAGAAAATGTAGGGATTTATAGGCAATTTCCGTAACTGTAGCGCCACGTGTCAACTTCTGGTCAATTGGGCATTGTTTTGTTTATTTGCAGCCGGACCCAGTTTTCTGAAAATATTCTCAAAAATACCCTTGAATAATTATATTTTGACTCAAATTTTCAAACTTTTCTTACATTTTTGCCCAAATGAACCTAGACCCTACTCTGTCCAAATTTATTCATTTTTTTTAGATCAAAAGACTAATTTATCCTTACAATTTTTTATGAGATTTCACAGGATTTCTCACGGATTTAAAATCATATGTGTACGTGTAAGAGAAAAGAGGCAATTTCAATTTATGTGATTTGCGTTCATTTTTCTTCTACAAAATTTGGTACTCTTTTGTCCTGTATGGGTGTCTAAATTATAGTGAGAGTGAATAAGTTGGATAGATTTAGTTGCATCACCAGCCAAAATGGATAAATGGCCTTAACATATCGTATTGTGGGCAACTTAAGAGAAAATTTGTTGATTTACATAAATTGTCGTTTTTATTGCCAAAAAAAAGCTCTAGTCATTTTTCTTTTTTGAAAAATTAAAATTTTCCCTTTTAATTTCTGCCATTAAACAATATATAAAGAAAAGGAAAATTTTCGATGATGAATTCATTTTCCATTCCTCTCTAGTTTTCCTGAGCAACCAATTATTTTTTTGAGAAAACAGTGGGCCGGACGGTCATACTCTACTAGTACTCTAGTGATATCACTACATTCACTTTTGATGAATGGGAGTTGATTTTTTTTAATTAAAAAAAATAAAGACAACAACAACAACAATAGTATACATTTCATTAACTACAATCAATTTTAGCGATATAATTTTGGCTCTTTTCATGGTCGAATTTATCATAAATCTCGGATTATAATGTCAAAGTTGCGTGAAATATTTCTTTTTTTCAAGCAACCTGAAACTTTGCTGTGATTCCAGGATTGTACGAATTGAAGAAGTTATGTTCTCTTTACTTTCTTTTATTTATTTACTTATTTATGTTTGGATAATTTCTTTTTTTAATCACCAAGTACAAATTAGTACTGTTAGCTTTTACGTACACTAAAATCTGGCTAAATAATTTCATAACTAAGTACTGGACTTGTACGTAAGAGGAATTAATAGAATCCTATTCTTAGATAGAAAGAACGAATTGGTGCTTTAATTGTATCAGATACTTTTTTTGTAACGGGCAAAGATGGCTGATATTTTCACAAGACTAAATTTTGTAGTCGTAACAAGTGAACAGATTACTACATATTTTGGCATTTTAGATGACTAATGTTTTTTCTTTCATTTTTCTGGGGAACACCATCTATTGTTATATTATTAGTTCATTGAATCAAGTACATGACATAGGCACATTTGGGTATAGCATATATATAATTTGCTTTACCCAATACTACACCATCCTATAAATGCAAATTGGTTGGTAATTTTCTCCCCTCGAAAAAAAAAATAAGGATTGGTAATTTCGTAGTATACACATTAATGATCACAGACAGTGCTCCAGAACTCATCTGATCTTAATCTTGTCCTAAATCCATCATCTATACCTAACTATATGTCTTAAATAAGGACATTACAAAAGTATACGTTACAATACTTCCTTGAAAACATTGATCACTTAAAGCTATAACATACTGGATATGATAATATCAACTTCCATAAGAACTAATTAATTGACAAACAAGCATGAATAAACAGTATACTCTATATCCGCTTATAACATAAACTCACGTCGTACTTACATATATATTTCAACACCTCAAAGTGAACATAGTCTTAAACTAGCCAGTATAGAAATTAAATTTAGTACAAAAGCAACCTTAACTTGAGAAGAGTTGCAAATAAATGTATAAAAAAAATGGCCCCTAATTAACAACTCATAAATGATAAGAATAGAAACTTTTCAAGAAGTTGACAACAAAACCAAACGACCCTCAATACATATTTGTATTGTTGTAGAGAAAGCTGTTGAGAACATCAGTGAGGTCGTCCCCTCTTTGGAATGAGCAAATACTGGGCCCCACATTCATTGGGTAGTGGTACTGCATGTACGGCATCATGGGGTGCGCCAGAGAATTAGGACTAGTTGCAGAAGTAGCGGCACCACTCAACATCATCATGCACTCCTGGCCCCTGAACTGGGCGTTATTTGAGGTCATGTTCTGATGATC
Source organism: Parasponia andersonii (assembly GCA_002914805.1). Lineage (NCBI taxonomy): Eukaryota > Viridiplantae > Streptophyta > Magnoliopsida > Rosales > Cannabaceae > Trema > Trema andersonii. Next base: position 1,279,920 of record JXTB01000013.1, read on the forward strand.
TAGCATCACTTCAGCCCTNCCTTTCCAGCCGACGTGGGATTTCACACTAACAGAATCACCATCATCGACAATATCATGTAGTTGTTGATCATCGATATGATTATGAATAGCCCCGTCGTTTCTGATCATAATCATTGGATCAAGAGCGTTCTCCTTCTTCTTACCCTCGATAACCTTCTTGACGATCTCGATCTTTCTGTCCAGGCGGCTGACGAGTTCCGAAAGCTCATCGGCCGAGAAACCGTCTACCAGTTCGGACAATGTCGGGTACTTATTAAAGTCGCAGTACTTGTTTCTGTTGGGCTTAGCGAGCGGCGGCGCAGTCGGGTGGTAGCTTTTGCACTTGGGAGGCCTTTGCATAACGGCCTTCTTGTACTTTTCGATGACCCCCAAAACGCGGTCGATTTCGGGCGGAAAAGTTTCGATTCCTGACTCGGCCACCACTTGCAGATCCGACTGGGGAGCAGAGACGAAGAGACAGACTTCGCTATCGCAAAGGATCGAAAATTCGGAGGCTTTCTTCACCAAACCCTTTTTTCTTCTCTGAAACGTTGTTAGCCGAGATTTTTCCTCCTTTATCAATTCCAGTTTCACTCTCCCACGACCCATATTATTCTTTGCGGATATATGACTAATTAATCAAAGAGAGGAATCTTTGGGACCGATCGAGAATTAGGGCTTTTTCGAGGCGAAGACGAAGAGAATGGTCGGTTATGAATTAGGGCTAAATTAAGGATGAATTTGCAGATGAGAGAGAGAGAGAGAGAGAGTGTGATATTTAGTGAGAAAAAGAAGCTATCCGACAACTATATATCCATTGCGCGCGATTCGCAATTTGGGCGGTGCAGGGGGTAAATATTCAGGTGCGGATAATATTTTGTTGCACCATTGCACGCTGTTCAATCAAAGCCCTATCAGTATCGTGCACCGGACCGGTGACGTGGAGGATATTAATTGGCTTACATTAACGATTCAAAAATACTGAGAAAGCCAGCCTCGAGACGGAACGCTGACGCGGAGGATGCTGATTGGCGTACATAAACAGACTCAAAATCCTGAGAAAGCCAGCCTATCAATCTTCGAGGGAGCGAGAGTCTGGTTTTCCTCCCAAATTATAAGGCCTAGCGGAACGCGTGTCCTCACGCGCCCACACTTGGCGTTTAGGGTGAGACTGCCAATCTGGTTCTTCTTTCATTTGGAAGATTTCTTTCTTTAATTTTTTTTATTGTATTATTAGCATTTTTATTTTTTATTTTTATCACAACTGCTACTGTTATAATTGTTGCAATGAGATATGGGGTTAACGACGTGCCTTCCCCCCCCCCCCCTTTTTTAGGTCATTAAGGGAATGATTTTTTCACATTTATAAATTTGTAATCCATATTTTTTAAGTAAGTAATAATTTTTTTTTACTTATGGTTTATAGTAATTGTCTTGCTTCTTCTTATTATTACTAAATTAGTTTTACTTCTTTATCTCAACTTTAACTAACTATGGCGCCCCATTTTCTTTTGGTATACCACCACAATCTCCCAAAACAAAGGTAATATAGGGAAATTTTCATTTTTATAAAATAAAATAAAATAAATTAAATTGAATCCCATTTGTATTTATGGGATGTGTATAGCTTGTTGTGTAACCAATATAGATATGTGGGCTTAGAAGAGTTTGGAGTGCGTGGTTTTGACTTTTGGTTCCACTTTGTACCGTGACCACCGGGCCCCTCGTTTTGTGCTTCGATTAATTTGCCTATTTTGAAAAATCATAGGCATCTTTGAATTTTTTTTTTCTCTCAAATGAAAAGATTTAGTCGGTATGTAGTTAATAGTCATGGACTGAAACTTGTGCCACACCAACAAATTACTATAAAAATAAAAAATGAAAAGGCAGAAAGACTTGTTTTTGTTTGACCAAATGGCTGATGAGGTTAGTTTCTTTTTGACATTTGCAAAATGCTTAATATATAAGAAGCCTTTTTAATTTGAATTTGTATACATAGAAATTAAGAAGACATTTGGAGTGATTTAAAATTTAGATATATAAACTTGTAAAATTCAAAACTTAAGATTTGTTCTGCTCCGTAGTTAACTGAAAAAAACATATTCTAGGTCTTTTTGCTTCTATTTTTTTTTTTTTTTTAAAAAGCAACTTTTTTTTTTTTTGAAATGGAGAGAGATGGAGAAATTATCGGTTCTGCATACAACTAGGAAGAAGCAAGCAGCATAGACGGGTGACCATTTCTCCAAACGACCCGACCCGGTTGGCTTCACCATTAGAGCAAAACCTCAAGGAAAAAGCAAGAAAATGAAAAAAATAAAAAAAAAAAAGCTAAAATAAGATTCAAAATTTAAGAAAATGAAATAATAAATTTATTTTTATACATACCTAAAAATAAAATTATACACTGAGCATCCGCAAACTAATTTACCGATGCGGGATTCAAGAACAATAAAAACCCTTAAAAACATATCAAATATATTTTCACTCTAAACCGCCCTTTTCTTTTTTCTTTTTTTTTTTTTTTTTTTTGGGGCCTCTGGTCTCTAAACGGCTCTTACTTCTTCATGATTAATATCGTGAGCAGAAACTATCTGCAATGCCTTATAGATCTCAATAACTAACCTTCTCTCTATTTCATCGCTCGAATAAACAATCTTATGAGACTCTGGCCGGGATTTCGGAATTCGCTTACCTCCAAAGACATTGTTTGTATTCAAGTACCCTACGTTGCCTGCCAAGTTGACCATCATGTTAATATAAGCAGTCTTGAACTTTTTCCATAGCTTCAAAGGCGAAGTTCCGATCAACCGGAGTATTCGCAGCCTCCGTGAAGCCCTGATCTTCCAATTTCGACGTATTGGAGCTCCGCCGAACTGCGTTACCTGTACCTTCTTCCGGCTTCTGACCGTTTCATCTAGCCGCCGGTATTGTCTCCGCCGCCAGTACCGGTTTAGGTTTCTGTGGAGTGGTTTGGGAAGCAACTCCATTCTTGGACACAAATTTTATGGAGAGTTTGGTGTGAAGTGTTTGTGGAAAAAAAAAGAAAAAAATAGTCTGTTTAAATAGGAGAGAGATGAGATAAGTATATATGGTTGGTGATTACAAGTATTGAAAAATCTGCATGCATATATATATATATATATATATATACATATAAAATGGTCATAAAGTTGAGTTCTGTGTCAACAAAGCCGGTAACTATATGTATGACCAAATTAATTGCCTTTGTTAAGAGAATAGTCCAAATATTTGTTTGTTGCGTACTTTTTGTTCTCACTACTGGAGAAGTAATTGGTACTGTTGGAGATTATAATACATTTTTTCGCAGTAAGAAAGTTCAACTTTTTCATTTGTGCAATTTATTACGATATAAGCAGGCCTCCAGAAGGTTGACAAAATATTCAGGCAATTAAACGGGGTCAAATTAATGAAGGTTTAATATTGAATGGATTCTTTTAAGCATTAATTTAATGTTATAAATTAAATATAGGTGATAACTGATAATAATATTCTAAACACGTGCTTGGCTGCTTGCCAATTAGAAGCGTTTAGACGTCTCTCGAGTAGTGTGACATGCTCATAAACCATGCATGTTCCAGGAGGCTGCTAAGCTAAGGTGGTACGCAACAAATAATGTTATTGGGTCAAATATTGACTCCAATAATTATAAGAGGTAATGTCTAGATGTTTGAGACAATAGTGCATAATTTATAATAATGCCTTAATAGGTTGGTTATCATGGTACCATGAAAGAAGGGTTGTAGCGACTGGCTAGATGTTTCAACTTTCAAATTGCAACGGTGGATAAAGTGTGCGGACCAATTGACAATTAGACATTTTCTCAAATATATGCATATAATATAGAGCCATAATCTTAGTGTTACATTGTACATACCTATATATATATATATAGTGTTAAGATAAACTGAAAAAAATTTCATGAAATTTGGATGTTCTGCAATTTAAATTTTGAAGTTTAGAATATGCAAAATAATATCTGGAGATTAAGAATTTTTGAAAATTAATATGTTAACTTTTTGAATAACTTTAATTGATAAAAATAATAATATTCTCAAAATTAATAAGAATAATAAAAATTAATTCAGTTTTAATATAGGATATTATTATTATTTTTAATTAAAATTGATCAAAAAATCAGTGTACAATATTAATTTTCAGAGTTTCTTAATCTTTAAATATTATTTTGCAGAGTTCAAAATTTAAAGTTTAAATTACTAAAACATCCAAACTTCAAGATGTATTTTTTCGGTCCATACTATATAGTGTTATTACTTAAGTTTAATAAGGAAAAACTAGTGCTGGCCAGAGGTACAGGCGAGTTAGGCTTTTGCCTAAGGCCCCACCTCCCATCAACGCCTCCAAAATTCTTTTTCTTTTTGTAATATTTCTCTTATAATATTTTTTTAATTTTACATTTAGGTTTTAACAAAAAAAAAGGGAAAAAAAAGCACCGTAAGAAAAGAAATAATTAATAATATATATCCCTATTTTCTAACCATGTTTAAATTTCAAAAGTCAAACAAAATTTTTTATGTCAAATTTCAATGCAATTAAATATTCTAATTATGCATTATCTTCTCATATTTCCATAATTACATTTTTTCAGAATTTATTTTCTTGATAAATCTTCAAATATTAACTAAATAATTGAAATTGACAAATGTTCTTTTTTTTTTTTCACCATCAATGTTATTTTTTTCAATCTATAAACTATTTTTCTTTACTTAGATATAAATATGTATACATATTCTCCATTATACTTTGCATAAAAGGAAAAAAAAAATAAACTTAAATTTGCTTTCCTTCTCTTATGCTCTCTGGAACTTTCTTTTTTTCTTTTTTTTTTTTTGTTGTAGAGTTCTCAAAAATAGAAAAATACTAAAAATAGAGATAAAAAAAAGTTACTAGAAGAATTGAGTTTGATTTGAAGAAATTATTAATTATTACTTGTTTGACTGGTCATAGTAGATTTTCAGGTTATGTATTTCTTTTTCACTCATTTTTTGTAAACTATTGGGTACTATTGTTTTTTGAATTTCACATGTGCCATTTTATTTTCTCATATTTTTTTTTTTGTATTGGGTTAATTTGCTTTTTATATCTAAGCAATTAAAATAAATTTGTCTTTCAAGCCAAAACAATAAAAAAAAAAAAATAGAATTGATATGTCTACTAGAAAATTTCTATATTGATATGAGAAATTAACTCGAATTTAAGAGAAAGATAGAGATCTTTTGATTCAATCACAAAATAACAATATCCACACGTGGTAAAATGAGTCTTTTTTTGTATTAAAATTTTGTTGTCTCGTTGATTCAAAATGAGAGTATTTCAACAAATTATTCCAACAAATGATTTTTTTTTTTTTTGATTTTTAAGAAGGCCCACATTTGATGCCTGAGGTCTCTAAAGTGCTTGAGTCGGCCTGAGAAAACAAAAGGCCGTGACAAAAGAAAAGCAACCATGTATACTAGGGGAAAGACCGGAGGAAAAAAAATTGGGATATACTAGGAAAACTGAATATGATTAAATATTAGGGTTTCAGCACTGGATGTATGTAGTTGTCGTAGAAAATTGGAGATTTATATGCTTAAAACAAAGTTCGGGATCTAATTGATACGTGGAGAAAAATTTGAGGACCCGGCTGATATTAACCTTTTTTTTTTTGCATTTACAAATCTAGCTAATGGAATAAAATAATAAAAATTGTCATTTATCTCTGAATAACTGAATATATGACCAATCCATAAATAAGTCCCAAATACAAGAAGTAAAAATATAAAACAACTCTAAATCATTTTCATATTCTGCGCATTTAAAAAAAAAAAAAAAAAGTCAAAATCAGCTTGCAAGAAGTGACCCGCCAAACTTTAATAACCTTGTCTTTTCATTATTTTTTAAAAGAAGGCAGGTAATCTATGAATATTTCAAATTCTAAACATCCCTCTAATCAAAATTTGACAAATAAACAAAATGGATTATTGACATTTACATTAAAACTTATTAATAGTCAAATTAATACTAGATCTTTTCTCTTTTTTTTTTTCCTTTTTTTTTTTTTCTATTTCTCACAAAATATTAACAACCAGTTTAGAAAAGTATAAAACATAGCTTACCAAATAGGGCTCCAACTCCAAGTATAGGTAAATAGATAAATGAATGAAGTAAAATAAATAAATAATACATGGGATTTGAAAAAAATAAACGCGCACCCACAATTAAATAAAACAATAAATTAATGGATAAGGAGATTGTAGTACCAGTACTAGTAGCTTTTTTCACTCTCTCAGTCCGAGAGTCTGTTTTCACGCTTTCTCCTAATAGCTAGACCATGAAACCCAAATCCAGAAACTCAAATGGCGATGCGTCCTCATTTTGGAGCTGGAACAAGAGAAGGAACAAGGAAAAGCGATTCCCCGTCTCAGAATTTCTCGAGCGCACCAAGCGAAAAGCAGAGGAAACGGTGGTGGGTCCCGGAGGCGCAGCTGGGATCGGGTGCGGCGTCGGACTCGGATTCGGGTTGGTCGGCGGCCTGGGCTATGGAGGCTGGCCCTGGAACCACTTGAAGCTCGTCTTTGGCATCGGGTTCGGCTGTGGGATCGGAATCGGATTCGGGTACGGCCAAGGAATCGGGTATGGATATTCGTTTGAATCCCTAGAGTCTTCTTATGTATCCAATCACAGTTCGAATTCCAACAAGAGGGGTTTCATTGAGATTTAACCCTTATTAATATCATTATTATTATTATTACCAAATTTGTTGATCTGGATTCGATTGATTTGATCATTTGGGTCGTCGATTTTTGGGTTTTTTTTTTCTTTTTTTTGCTTTTTAAGATTAATTTGAAAATTGTTTTTGCATTCCTATATGGGTTTATGGCACAAATGATCCCTCAAATATCCAATTTCTGGCAATTTGTTCTTTAAAATTTCAATTTGTTGCAATTGAACCTCAAGACTTTCTAATTGTAGCATCTGATGTTAATTTCGACTGAAAATGCAATAAGGACATTGTAGTAGTATTTAAGGAAAATAAATTGAACAAAACGATTTCGGGATACTAAAGTTGTATTTTTTGCAATTTTTAGGATTACTAGAGTTAAAAATTGAAAGAAAAATTTTATGTGATTTTTCATTTTTTATTTAGTTAAAATCGCTACAAATTAGATAATTCGCATTTGTGTCTTTCCCATATCTGATGGATTACTTTATTTCTTAGTTTGCTCTACTAATATAAGCTCATTATTATTGAGAACCCAACAATAAATTAGATAATTCACATTTGTGTCATGCATGACAATATGATATTGAATTTAAAAACACGAGTGATAATAATACATGAAATTCACTTATAATTAGGAATCAAAATTCTACTATCCATTAACATTAGCATAAATCACAAATGCCAGCGTTTCACTTGAAACACCTCAATACAAACAAAGCCTAAATTGAGGAGAGTACCTTTAACAAGTGTTGCAGATAAAGTAACCAAAATGCCCCTAAAAACTGATGTATGAAAGAATAATAACTACACCTCAACCAATGTTTTTGTTCTTCAGAAAGTCGTTGACAACATCAGTCAACTCGTTGACTCTAGGAGCTGATGACGCCACGTGAAATGAGCTAAGTCTGGGCACAACATTCATCACATTCATAGGGTACTGCATCTGCACGTAAGGCACCATCATCGGCTGCACTAGAGGAGGACGATAGTAGTACCCATGAGTCTGCATGGAGGAACTAGCTGTACCTGCAGCACCAGAACCGTTAAACATCATCGTGCGCTTCTCCAGAGACATCCCAGCCGTCGGATCATGATAGCTACGCAAAGCGGTCGTTACGGTACTGTATTGCGTCGATGCGGTAGTATTTGTACCGTCAAACATCATCCCAGCCATTGGATGATCATCATAAACCGGGCCACGCAATGTGGTCATGTCGGTACCGTAGTGCATGCTGTTAGTAGTGTTACTAGATGAACCGTTGAAGTAGTAGTTAAACTGATCATGTTGATCATCAAATCTACTAGTACTACTACTAGCCTGATTACTATCACCACCTACTAACTTAATCATCATAAAATTCGGATTAAACACCGAAAAACTCGAATCAATCTGAGGAGGAGGAGGCGGTTCATTCATGTCCACCATTGAATAATTAGTACTAAAATTATTATTATTACTGAGTGAAACAAGCTGTTGTTGTTGTTGATCATCATGACTATTATTCTTGACAATTGGCCTGAGAGCATTTTCTTTCTTCTTATCCACGATGATCTTCTTGACGACGTCAATCCTACCGTCGAGGCGGCCGACGAGCTCCTCGAGTTCATCGGCGGATAAACCGTCGATGAGCTCGGCCGATGTCGGGTACTTGAGGCCGTAAAACTTCTTCCTAAAGCGGGAAATATCGGAGTGGACCTTTTTGTTACGCTCAGCGAGTAGGCCAGCCAAGTTGTAGCTTTTGTTAGGTGGCCGTTGCATGACGGCTTTCTGGTACTTCTGTATGATCCTCAAAACGCGGTCGCTTTCGGGCGGAAAGGTTTCGATTTCGGAGGCAGCAGCCACCACTTCCTGATCGTGACTCTTCTTCTGGCCGGGCCGGGTTATGGCAAGGTCCAGATCCGATTTGGGACCCGAGACGAAGAGGCACATGTCGATGTCGCAGAGGATGGAAAACTCACTGGCTTTCTTCATCATGCCCTTTTTTCTTTTCTGGAATGTTGTTTTGCGAGATTTCTCGTTCTTGATTAATTCCAGTTTCAGTTTCCCACGACCCATTATTCTTTTTGGATATGCATATATCAAAATAACTCCAATTGATACATTATTGAAACAAATAATAACAGTAATAATAATCAACTTCAGACAAGATTGTATACAAAAAATTAATTTGGAAAAAGAAAATTAATCAAGAAAGTACCTCTTACTGATCTTTGGGAGGGAGAAAAAAGAATTGAGAATCAGGGCTTAATTTCTTTATTTGAGGTGAAGAGCATTAGGGCTTTTCTGGTGCGTATATGTATTTATATGTGTATTATATCTCAGTGGTGGTCGCTGATGAGCTAATTTGATTACCGACTTCTCTGTTGTATAATTTGATTTTTTTAAGGGAAGTTACCAAAAATACGAGATTGTAAACGTTGGTATTAATTATGAAAGATTTTATTGGTTAATGTAGGATATTTATGGATTGTTCCACCCCTTAGCTTATTGGAGCCAAAAATTTCAATACACAACTTCCACTCCATGTAGCACATCTTTAGAGTGGAAATAACAGTTTTATTTTCTTTTTAACCATAGTCTCCTAATTGATCCTTTTTAAATAAATTACAAAAAAAAAAAAAAAAAAAGTTGTCATCTTTCTAGTCAATATTATAGCGAAATAGATACTAATCAATTCTTTTCTAAAAATGTATAAATTAACGTAGATTTTTACTTATATTTTATTTCAATCGCTTGTTTAAAAACTACAAATCTTTGTAAAACTTATATTCTTGCAACGGAAAGAAAAATTAGGAAGAAGTACTGCATGCCTATACGAAGTAGTATATATATATTTTAAAAAAAAATGAAACTTAACTAACGATTTTCACTTATTATAAATTGAAAGAAAATACATTTTGTTAACTAATCTCTACCTTACTTCATTAGTGATAATATGCTTTCACACTTATTTTCGATGTGACTCGAATTTAGGACTGTTCTCCTAGATAATTAATATTCTTAGTACTTAAGTCAATCTACTTCGTCAACGAAGTAATGTATTTATATAAATTGAAATTTTCAAATTGAAATTCTTAATCCCCTAAGAAAAACATTAAAAGGACTATCTTTTGAGAAAAAGTAAGAAATGGAAATGTCCAACATAAATTGTTTTATGTAGCTAGCACAAATTAACTCTAATTAAAAAAAGTAAAGGCACCAAGTTATGATTTTATAATTAATAGCAAAAACCTTTTTTGTTTTAAAATTATATGCTTTAGAAATTTAGAATCGAGTCCAAGCAATTCCTGTCAAATGTCAAAAGTCAAAAGGACAATAATTAATTGTGTATAGGAGTTATATCCCAAATCTCTGTCTCCCCAGTTACCTCTGTCCCACCCATGAAAAATTGACTCATAATTATAAGTTTATTTGAGCTAGTTAACACAGCGTCAGCGTTCCTTCAAAAATTCAAAAAAAAAAAAATTGCGCCAGCGTGAAGAAAAAGATGTTTAAGTATTAGTCTCATGACAGATAAAGAAAAAAATATATAAAAAAAGTAAATAAGTATTTGAAATATTGGTAAATAGAATATAGGTTCGTTCTTTTATAATTATTTTATTGGCATAAAATGCCGACGTCAATTGAATTGTAGTGTAAGCAATCTGCAATTGGTTTTATACATACAAGATTGGTGTGTGTGAGAGAAATTCATTTATATATGGAATGAATATATATAGTGATATAGATTTTATAGGGATGATTGAGGATTCCATTCAACTGTGTTTTTTTATTTTTATTTTTTGCAATAAAATGCACTTTCGTTACTTCTAGAATCAACTGTGTTTTTAAATAATTGCCCCACTCTTATTTAGGCTTTGTTTATAACCTGAATTTTTAGAGAGAGAAAAAAATTCTAAGAGATTCTGTACTCCCGGATTTGAACAACAAAAGAATGATAACAATTTTTTTTCAAGGAAGGCAGGAAGTAATTAGATCCGAGATTATTTTTCTACATATAAATTTTTGACATATTAATTAGGAAAAAGAAAATTTTAAAATAAAATAAGAATTTTAGGAAAATATTTTTCTCTTTCTTTTCTCTTAATTTTCCTCATAATTTTCTATTCCTCCAAACATCGAGGTTTGAAACAAAGATGAGTATGAACCTATATTAAAAAAAAATTATTAAAAAAATTAGGATACATTTTATTTGTCAAAAAAATAAAATGTAATAAATGGAACATATATAGAAGAACAGAGAAATAATTTCCGTCTGTTTTCCTTTTAAAAAAAAAAAGCGTGTTTTCTCTAAAACTTTTAGGACAAGAAAAGAAAATCAAAAGTAATGTTTAGTTTGGAATTGTCGGAATGTAATTAAATAAGAATCGTTTGTACTCTCATCCAATTAAAAGAAAAAAATAAAACCCTCATATTTTTGCTTAGAAAAATATACCTTTATAATTTGCAAAAGAACCTAAATACATATGGCCTATAGGGGAAGAAAAAGGCATTCCCTTTTTGACAATTATTTTATTTTTAAAGAATGTCCCGTATAGTTTTCATATTGTACAATATATATATATATATATATATATATGTGTGTGTCATATTATATGGGTTTANTTATGTGCAATGTTTGAAAAATTGCACAACCCTATAAAAATGGGCCATGTGCCCGTCCTCTTTCTTCTCTCTCTCTCTCTTCTCTTTCCTCCCTCCCCCGAAAACTCTCTTTCTCTCTCCTCTCTTCTCCCTCTCGGCCGAACCTCCGCAGAACCGCCGCCAACTGCCATCCGGGCTGCCCACCGACTGGCGTCGCCTCGCCGAGCTGCCACGAAGCTCCACCGCCCTTCGCCGCTCACCGCCTGTGTCGCTAGGAAACGCCATCGAAGCCAGTTCAACCCACTTCGGTTTTTCCGTCACCGACGACGATTCCGGCCACCTTTCGGCCTCAAACCAGTCCCATTGGATTTGTATCGTCGCAAGGATCGTCAAGATATATATATCTCAACTCCATTTTGCCCAGATTGAAAGTTGTCATTTTTGGTCATTTCGAGTTTTTGGTTGTTGTTCTCGATCCGGTCGTTGGATTGTGTTTTTGATTGCATTTTTGGAATGTACTCGGAAAATGGAGAAGTTTGATATATATATATATATTGTGTGTGTTTGGTGATCGGCACGAAAATCGAGATCGGACGGTCGAGATTTGTCTCGTTTTATGTGCCACCAGTCCGGTGTGGACCCGGACCCGAATTGGACAAGTTATATGTGTAACCTAGCTATTTTGGGTACTAGAAATTCAGTGAAGAGGTCCGTTTGTGGAATTGAAGCTCCGGTAAGAAAGTTGGTTTTTCGCACGAGGACGATCGAGGGCTTGGAATTGGTTCCTGACCCTCCGGGCGATCGTCAACGACACCTTAAGGACTTAATAGCGTGGTGTCGCTATTCTGTTGAGGTAGGGATTTAGTTACCTTCGTTTTATACCGTTTTTGAGTTAAAACTTATTTTCTGCAGCATATAAGAACAAACGTATTTTTAATGATTTGAATTATATATAATGGAATCTGGTTATACGATATATACTGTACTGCTCTGGGAATTTGCTATGTGCAGGTTATTTTGGGTATATCAAAAATAGGGCCGTTATGCTACCCGTTTTTCTATAAAATCCTATTATGCATGTTTTACTGAAAAACCAGAGTACAGTAGTTTTTACACTTCAATTCTGTATTGCACGTGTCATAGGATCATACATGAGCACCGTGTTAGCATCGTGGGTTTTACAGTGTGGCATTGCATGCCCCACCGTCAGTGAAAGTCCGTAAACTTGTGTGAGGTCTTGTGACTTCTGACTACCTCCCCATTTGGCAGGTGTAGGCAGTTTCCCCTTCAGGTTTGGTAGGCGACACATGGGTGTCCCCTCCGGGTATGGGCTTAGGTATCAGGCAGGCTGTTAGGTACACTTAGTGCCATCATCCTGGGTTTCCATAGATGAGAGGATGTAAGCTCATGGGTATAGGTTGATTTGTGTCATGTGCATATGGAATGATGGTTTTGATTACACTATTATATATATATTGGCTCCCGGTCTGGATTATATATATACGTGTGTATGTTTTGGATTTGAACTAACTATGCAGGAGATTCCCATCACTGAACTATTTTTCCCCGAGGTAACTATTTTCCTACTAGGCATTGTATGCTCACCCCCTTATCTTCCTCCTCAGGTGATGTCCAGTGCGATCTTGGTGATTAAGAGGAGTAAGAGGTCATCCTGATTGCAGTTCGCCTCTTGGTAATGTTAGAAGTTTATTGTCATAGTCTTTGGACTATTTGGATTTTGTGTTAGCATTGAACCAAGATTACTGCTTTCTATTTTGTCTGCAAACTTATGTATGCTATTCTCGTATTTGACATCTGTGGTGAATGATGATGATGATGGGTTTTGAAATTAATTTCATGTTTTTAAGTAATTGTTCAATTTATATTTGATGGTGTATACGAACTGTGGGAGTGGTTCACGGGATGGAATTCTGATTATTTTATTTAAATGGACTGTTTTTATAAAAACTAGAACTTTTGACACTTTTCAAATAAATTAAAGAATTTTCCACCTTTGTGAAATTCCCCTTCTGCCACTAGCCCGGATTTTAGGTCGTACAGCTCCAATATTGTTCGTTTGATTAATGTCTCTTTAAGGATTGCTACTGATACCTCTTTTATTATTGTTCATGATTTTAGAGATGCATTAAATTCTTTAGGTTGTACTTGTACATATGTATTTTTTCTCCTACGAGTCGTAATAAGGTGGCTCAATCCTAAGATCTCTGAATGGGTTCTCCCTATTACAGGTGGTGTTTATTATTGTTTTGTTCAGTTCTAGACTGGATTCTTGATATATTGTTGTGTTCCATTCTTTTAAGCTGACTGAACTTCGTTTGACTAGTTCAAGACTCAAGATTATGATGTCATAATTCTAAAGATCTAGAACTTGACCACTGGTTTCCCCATTTGATGACAAAACACGAATAATATATATAATTGTTATAAACTATTTACTATTTGTATGTCCATTAAATTATTTTAATAATTGTTTCTTTTACATCACGTATAATGTGTAAACTATTGAAAGTTAGGTAAAATTTTTGAATTAGTATGTTAAGTATACTTTGATAGATGTCATACAAGTGGCAATTAAATGTATGACTAAGATTGATTGTATTAGCCTATAAATAGGCTTCTCAATTTCACTTGAATGAAAAACCAAAAAAAAAAAAAGAAATAAGAGAAGTGTGAAAGAAAGAAGAGAAGAGATTTTCTTACATTGATTTCTTTGGTTTAGCATTAGTATTCTTAAGCTCTTATATTATATACTCTCAATATTATTTATAACACGTTATCAGCACGAGCCTCTAGTCTTTATAATCTCGCCAAGGTAAAATTTTATTAGTTACTATATTGCATTATTAATATCCTTTTTAGTTTGACGAAGATCTACCATAAGCAATTTAATATATGTACATATATTGTATATTATAAAAGTGTATTTATATATACTTTATTTCTTTCTAATTTTAGTACCCGTAATTTTCTTTTTAATAATTTGAAAGTTTTAATATTCTAATATTACATTGAATTACTTCTTTATATGATGTTATTTGAAATATTCATTATTGTCATTTATCTTACCATAAATTATTATTGTAGCAATACTTATGTACTTACAATTAATCTATTAACTTTAAGTTTTCCATATCCATATGTTTGATTATAGACCTCTATAATATACATATTTATAATTATGTCTTTAAATATTATTAATTCAATATATTAGGTAATCGTACTTTATTTTTCTATGACCATGTATTAATAAAGTTATGAGTTTCTTATTTCTAACTATATAATATTTTGTGGTATAATAGTTTTCACAATGACAAACCTCACAAAACTTGAATTCGTTGTCCTTGAAATTTCAGGCAAGAATTATTTGACATAGACACTTGATGTTGAAATCCACCTTGATGCCATGAATTTTGGAAATACAATTAAAGAAAAAAAATGATGCATCCACTCAGGATCGTGCAAAAGTCATGATCTTCTTTTGGCATTATTTGCACGAGGGATTGAAAATTGAATATCTAACTGTAAAGGACTCATCTGTGCTATGGCAAAAATTAAAAGAAATGTATGACCACTAGAAAACTGTGATACTCCCTAAAGCTCGTTATGACTGGATACACTTGCATCTGCAGGATTTTAAAAACAGTGAGGGAATATAATTCGGTAATATTTAAAATTACTTCTCAATTAAAATTATGTGGAGAAAAGGTACTGACGAAGATATATTAGAAAAAACATACTCCATTTTCCATGCATTGAATATTATCTTGCAGCAACAATATCGTGAGTGTGGTTTTAAAAAATATTCTGAATTGATTTCATATTTACTGGTTGTTAAACAAAATAATGAGCTATTAATGAAAAACCATGAAATTTGCTAGACTGGTTCAACAGTATTTCCTGAAGTAAATGTTGTATCAACTACTAATTATGGCTATAAACGTAGTCATAAATGTGGTCGAGGTCGTGGTCATAGCAAAGGTCATAGTCGAAATTTTTCTTGGCATCGTAGTGGTCACAACAACTTTTCAAATTTTAAGAAAACCGCAACTCACCCAAAGCCGGGAAATAATGAAGAGATGCAAAAAAAAGGAAAAGATTCACAGTATAAACCATCTAAAAATCTTGAAAGTCTTTGCTATAGATATGGTATAAGAGGAACATTGGTCACGTATCTGTCGTACGCCCAAATATCTTATTGATCTTTACCAAGCATCACTGAAGGAAAAAGGAAAGAACATAGAGACGAACTTTGTTGAACAAAATGATCTTATAGATTTTTCCCATTTGGATATTTCAGACTTTTTTGAAAATCCGATAGAGAAAAATTGATAATGAGCCATTAATATCTAAGTTTATTGTGTGTTAGATTATATAATTCTTGTGTGCTACTTTAATTCTTATTTATAAAATATATTACTTTTCTTAAGTTATGTATTTCACGACATCTTTTATCTAATAATTATAGTTATTTTCCTTTAATTTTTAAAGAAATATGGATTTCACTAATATTATTTTGAAGACCAATGGTGAAGATATTTATCTAATAGATAGTATGATAACACACATAATCCTTAAAGATAAAAAGTATTTCATAAAATTATCATTATTAAAAGTAAATGTGAATACAATTTCAGGTACAACAAAAATAATTGAGGGCTCTAAAAGAGCTATAATAATACTACCCAGAGGAACAAAATTAATTATAAATGATACTTTATTCTCTAACAAATTCAGAAGAAATTTACTAAGTTTCAAAGATATATATTGTAATGGGTATCATATTGAGACTACAAATAAAAACAATATATAGAGTATCTCTATATTACTTCCATTATCTAAGGCTAGAAGCAAATAGTAGAAGAGTTATATGTTGGGATTTTTGCCCTAAAAAGCAGATTTCTAATTTTACCCTTTTGAGTATAAACAGCTATCTCATATATGAAATTATGATATTTGCTAGATTAAACTATCTTAGTTGAATAGTTTATTCATCTGAAAAATATTCCATGACTTTATATGTGTATAAAAAAATAATATGATTAAGTGCTAATTATGGGGAGACTTGTTTCTTTATCTAAGTCTAAATGAAGTAGTTTACAATCTGTAAATAAAAATGGAATACTTTATTTATTATAGGTTGTAGTGTTTTTCTATCTCAACGGGAATGATGTGTCTCAAATCATAAAAATATCTGACTTCTGATAGAAATACTAATACAACATAAACAAGTTATGTGTATTAAACTGGACAAGGTAATATAAAGAATCGGAGTGCCGTAACTCAATTCTTATATTATCACAAACTAGCTCTTAGCATATAAATCTTAATCCTTAATGTTTGATTGGACTTGCTTTCATGGGTTATAGCCTTTTGATTTGTTAAAAGACTAATCTCTATGAAGTTAGAGGTGAACTCTGGCATATTGGAGGTTATGGCTTATGAATTGATAGGAACACTAAATAGTTAAGGACACTATACATTAATACTACTTTAGGTTCTTTCAAGATTCATGGAATAATTAAATCTAAGATCTTAGTATTCACTTTGTAAATTGGTTGATAATTTTGTCTAAATGGCCATTGAGAACAAAATTATCGACAATATTATTCCTTGATAGAAAGATGGTAACTTAAAGGTAAATAGGTGTTGGAGGGGTATTACGATAATTTCACCTATCCAACTATGGCATTGTATAGGAATTATATATGTGATATAGAATATGCTAGATGGATCGGTTAATCAAGGTTGGTTGATTAAATCTCTATAAAAGACATGACATTTAATCTCAGAGTGCAGTATTGGGCTTTTAGTGGAGTGTCCCCTTTACTAATAATATTTATATAAATAATATAATAAGAGTTATTATGTATTTATCATATTATTAGAGCTTAGATTATTTGGATCCATTAGGTCCCTTGTCTAGCTCAATTAAGCTCAATAATTGGTTGGTGGTATTTGTAAAATAAGTTTCATAAAACTGTGTGTAAAATAATGATTCTACACAGAAGTTTGTATTTTTATAAATAAGATTCATGAGTCGGACATATTTATAAACATACACTTAAAGCTCAAATTGGAAAACAAGCTCAACCGTAATTGGACTAGGCTTAGCAGTTTTTGGTCCCATATATATAAAATATATGAGAGAAAATACTACACAGTAATTCTAAGGAGTCACACGGATAAGGCAAAGGGAGAGAGAGAGATTTTGGCCAACCTAGGCTAAGGGAGAGAGAAAAATGTTTCCTACAATCTCATAGTCTCATCTCACATCCCGGTGTTCCATAGGATCAAGAAGGCGTTCTTGATAGTTCTCCAACGAAGGTTTTGACTTGGTACCCACTCGCTTCGTCAACCAAGAGCAAGAGCATAGACAAGAAGATCTAGGGTTGGAAGTCTGGTCACCATCAATAAGGTGATCGAGGAGGAATACGCTACAAAAGATAAACCCTAATCTCATCTATAGGGTTTTGTATCTAGATTTGTTTTATATTGTATATGATCTTGTATATGATACATGTGTGTTATATGGTTATGAAAACTGTTTTCATGTAAAAATTTTAAAACCTAAATCCGCTATTTTTCTACTGCGCTCATGATATGATCATGCATTTTCCATATCTGCATGCATGTATGATTTTCCTAAGTGTTAGGTCAATTTACCAACAATTGGTATCAAGAGCTTAGGTTTATATGTATAGCATAATATTGATCTAGAATTGAATATCTAGGCTATGTGATTGAGTTTGAGCAATTTTTGTTTATGATAGTTAAATGATTCATGGTGATGAATAATATTTAATTACGTATACTATTGATTTTTG
>JXTB01000013.1:1303919-1323907 GCA_002914805.1 Parasponia andersonii
GTTTTTGGTCCCATATATATAGGATATATGACAGAAAAAACTACACAGTAACTCTAAGGAGTCACACGCATAAGGCATAGGGAGAGAGAGAGAGATTTTGGCCAACCTAGGCTAAGGGAGAGAGAAAAATATTTCCTACAATCTCATAGTCTCATCTCACATCCCGGTGTTCCATAGGATGAAGAAGGCATTCTTGATAGTTCTCCAACGAAGGTTTCAACTTGGTGCCCACTCGCTTCGTCAACCAAGAGCAAGAGCATAGACAAGAAGATCTAGGGTTGGAGATTTGATCACCATCAATAAGGTGATCGAGGAGGAACACACTACAAGAGGTAAACCCTAATCTCATCTCTAGGGTTTTGTATCTAGATTTGATTTATGTTGTACATGATCCTGTATATGATGCATGTGTGTTATATGGTTATGAAAATTATTTTCATGTAAAAATTTTAAAACCTAAATCCATTATTTTTCTACCGCATTCATGATATGATTATGTATTTTCCATATCTGCATGCATGCATGATTTTCCTAAGTGTTAGGTCAATTTACCAACATTATATGCCTTTTCCTCTAGGTTGTATTACATATTTATAAGTACGATTGAATCACATAATGTGATGACCAAAAAGGATTATGGTCCTAAAGTTTTCTCTCTTTAGCATGACTATCTAAGTCATCATGGGTCAATTATGATACAAAGAATTATTGAAAACTCACATAGACATCCATTAAAGAACCAGAAGATTCTTTTGTCCAATGAATTTTTCTATAGAGCTTGTTCTCAAGGCAAGTTAATTATTTGGCCATCTCCAATGAAAGTTGTAGTTGAATCTCCTGTATTTCTAGAAAGAATTCAAGGAGATATATGTGGGCTTATTCATCCAGCATGTGAACCATTTAGATACTTTAAAATGTTGATAGATACTTCAATATATTAGTCATATGTTTGTTTATTATCTACTCGCAATATTGCATTTGTGAGACTTCTTGCTCAATTAATTTATTTAAGAGCACAATTTCCAGACTATACAATAAAGACTATTCATCATGATAATGCTGGTGAGTTTACATCTCAAGCTTTTAATGATTATTGTATGTCAATTGGAATTAATGTTGAGCACTCTATTACCTACACATATACACAGAATGGTTTAGCTGAATCATTTATTAAATGCATTCAATTAGTTGCTAGACCTTTATTAATGAGAACAAAGTTACCTATTTCTGCTTGGGGGCATGTTGTATTACATGTTGCTTCTCTTATTCATATTAGACCCACATGCTATCAAAAATACTCCCCACTGCAACTTACTTTTAGTCAAAAACCAAATATTTCCCATTTGCGAGTTTTTGTTGTGTAGTATATGTACCAATGGCTCCACTACAATGCACCAAGATATGCCCTCAAAGAAGGTTAGGAATTTATGTTAGTTTTGAGTCTTCTTCTATCATCAAATATCTTGAACCTCTAACAGGTGATATTTTCAAGGCACAATTTGCCAATTGTCAATTTGATGAAACCATATTCCCACTATTAAGAAGAGAAAACTTACAGCCAGAAAAATAACTTGAAATTTCTTACAAGGCATCATCATTATATTATTATGATCCTCGGACTAATCAATGTGAACTAAAAGTTCAAAAAATTATACATTTGTAAAATATTGCAATTCAATTACCTGATACATTCACCGATACAAAGAGAGTGACTAGATCTCATATACCAACTGTAAATGCTCCAGCTAAGATTGATATTCCTATAGGACAATTTTTAGGAATACCAACAAATAAGTCTAAGACACGCATAAAGTGTGGTAGACCAATTAGCTCTAAAGATAAAATTCTTAGGAAGAAAAAAGGATATATTACAGAAATTGGCCATCTTGAAGATGATAGTATTCCTAATGAAATAACCGCATTACCAAAATAAGTAGTTGACATAACTAAACAAATAACTTTAGAAGAGGTTCAGGTACTTGATGATATTAAAAATAAAGAGATCTCAATAAGTTATGTCAACTCAGGAAAAGAATGAAATCGTGATAAAATTATTGTTAATAATTTGTATATGTAGTAGCTACTGATATAACAAATGAAAGCAAGGATCTTGAAACAAAATCCATCGAAGAATGTCGACGTAGAAATGATTGGCCAAAATGGAAAGATTCAATCTAGGAAGAATTAAAATTTCTTAGGTATTTGGACTTATTGTCCAAACACCTAAAAGTGTAAATTCAGTAGGGTACAAATGGGTCTTTGTACGAAAACATAATGAGAAAAATGAGATCGTGAGATACAAAGTACGACTTATGGTACAAGATTTCTCACAAAGACTATGAATAGATTTTGAGGAGACATATTCTCCTGTGGTGGATGCAATAATATTATGATACTTAATTAGTCTAATAGCCTCTAAAGGATTTGAAATGTATCTAATGGATGTTATAACAACATATTTATATAGGTCACTTGATAGTAATATTTATATGAGAATACCTAAAGTACTTAATACAATACCACGGGAAATGTGTTCAATAAAGTTACAAAGATCTTTATATGGATTAAAGCAATCTGGATGCATGTGGTACAATCGTCTTAGTGAATATCTTTTAAATAAAGGATATGTGAATAATCCTCTTTATCCATGCATCTTTATTAAGAGGTCAGGAATTAGATTTACCATCACTGCAGTATATGTTGATGATTTGAATATTATCGGGACTTCTGAAGAGATTAATGAGGTAATAGAGTATTAAATGAAAAAATTTTAAATGAAAGATCTTAGAAAAATAAAATTTGTCTTGGCCTCTAGATCGAGTATTTACTAAATGGTATACTTATACATCTGTCATCTTATACAGAAAAAGTCCTTAAAAGATTTTATATGGACAAAGTTCACCTATTGAATACTCCAATGGTTGTCAGAATGCTTGATATAAATAAGGAACTTTTTCGTTCTCAAGAAGATAATAAGGAAATTCTTAGTCTTGAAACACCATATCTGAGTACAATTGAAGCTCTTATATATCTTGCTAATTGTACTCGGCTTGATATATCTTTTTCTGTTAATTTACTAGCAAGATATAGTTCCACTCCAACTCAAAGATACTAGAAAGGAGTTAAACAAATATTTCGTTATCTCTGTAAAACAACTAACATGGGTTTATTTTATTCTAATTAATCCATATCACAATTAACTAGTTTTACAGATGCAAGATACTTGTTTGACCCATATAAAGCTCAATCTCAAATAGATTATGTATTTACTAATAGTGACGCAGCTATATCCTAGTATTTTACAAAACAAACAATCTCTGCTACCTCTTCGAATTATTCTGAAATAATTGCACTTCATGAGGCAAGCCAAGAATATGTATGGTTGAGATCCATGATTCAACATATTCAAAAAATATACAAATTACTTCTATCAAACTAATTCCAACTATGATACATGAGGATAATGTTGTATGCATTGCTCAATTTAAAGAAGACTATATCAAAGGTGATAGAACTAAGCATATATTACCTAAATTGTTCTTCACACGTGAACTTCAGAAGAAAAAAAAAAAAAAAAAGTGATATAGATATTCAACAAATTCACTTTAGTGATAACTTGACTGATCTATTCACCAAATCACTCCCTACCACAATATTCAAGACATTGGTACATAAAATTGAAATGCACCGACTCAAAGATCTTCGATGAATTTCAAGTGAATTAGTCATAAGGGGGAGATTGTTACGCGTGTACTCTTTTTTCCTTAGCCAAGATTTTGTCCCACTGGGTTTTTCTGGCAAGGTTTTTAAGGAGGCACTCTTCAAAGTGTGACCAAAACAAGAATTGTATACTCTTTTTCCTTGACTTAGTTTTTTTTTCGTAGAGTTTTTCTTTTCAGTAAGGTTTTAACGAGACATTTTCTTGTATAATAGACATTCAAAAGGGAGTATTATGAAATATTTACTATTTATATGTCCATTAAATTATTTCAATAATTGTTTCTTTTACATCATATGTGATGTGTAAACTATTGAAAGTTAGGTAAAATTTTTCAATTAGTGTGACAGGTATTCTTGGATGGATGCCATACAAGTGACAATTAAGTGTATGGATAAGATTGATTATATTAGCCTATAAATAGGCTTCTCAATTTCACTTGAATAAAAAACAAATAGAAAAGAAATAAGAGAAGTGTGAAAGAAAGAAAAGAAGAGATTTTCTCACTTCAATTTCTTTATTTTAGCATTAGTATTCGTAAGCTCTTATATTATATACTCTCAATATTATTTATAACAATAATTTTATTGTTCTAACTTTATATATAATTTTACAATAACCAGAAAAAATAAATAAATAAACTAAATGAAATTCTAAATATATGCTCTTTTAGCTATTATTCATTACAACATGTGGAAATATAGATGGATACACTATTAGCAAATATTTAAATTACAAGTATGTGCTGCTTCACAAAAAAATAATAATTACAAGTATATGCAAAGAGGTATACATGCTAGCCTTTTTTTTTTTTAAACAGAAAAATGGGGAAAATCATATTAAAAGAAGCGCTAACTATGATTCATCTTAATTTACTTGGTTAAACATTAGACTCATAGTAGAGCTAGTTGTTGGAGATTTATTGGAAGGCAAACTCCTACACCATTGAAGCATCCATTTGCAAGAATCTTATAGGCCGCCTCAGTAGGGTGAGCTGCATCAAAGAAGACACGTGAGTCTCTGTCGTTGCAAGGGACTCTACTTGAATCGCACGTGCCGTAGGGTGTAAGTACACAACAAGCATTTGATGCATCTTTTAGCCCTGTAAAAATATATATTTATTTTCATTTAATTAGTACTGACAAAAATATTATGGAAATTTCAACTTCTAAAATACTAGCATGGTCAATTACTTTTATATCTTTTCCAAAAAATGTACATCAAATTATTACAATTATCAAAACAAATATTTTTTTTAGGACATATATATATATATATATATATATGTAGAATGATAGAATTTAAAGTAGCTTACCGTATTTTTGAGGATTCTCCACCAAGGTTAAGATGTGTAGATAATTGTTGCCAATCACAAACACTGAGTTCGGAAGTGTACGGCCTAATTCTGTAAGCTTCAAATGAAGCTTTTTATTGAATTTGAGCACCATGGAATTTAATTCATCCACGCATTTTGAATTCGCTGGTTTAAGCTGATTTACATACGAGGGCAAACAACCCATTGCTTCGATATCGAACACCACAAATTTTCTAGCCCCCAGTATGTACAAATCCTGCAAGAACATAAACAAAACTAAATCTTAATTCTAATTAACAAGTTGTATAAGACATATATTCTGAGCAAATTTCAATCCTTCATTAATGTACATTTAGAAATTAAAAAATAAATAAATAGAAGTGTTAATTATTTTCTTTCTCATTTTATTACAATTTATAACATCTATACATGTCAATAAGAGATGTAGCATAAAGTTATTTTTCTACTTAATTACCGTTAAGTGTTCTCCATATTTGGCTACAAGGAGTTCGGCAAATGCTTCCTCATTCACTGGTTGACCACTGTTCTTCTTCTTAAGGAAATTTAGGGCATAGTCATTGACTCCCATAACAAAATGAAAAATGGACTTTGACAAATGCAGAGAGACATCAACACTTTTTTCCAAATGCAATGGCAAATATTCTTCAACTGTCTTCTTAAACAAACCAACTTGTTCTCCCAAGCTCAATGTACCTTTCTGCATAAGAGAAAATATTAAGTAATAAATTATGAACTAATTAGTAATTGAACTGATCTAATATATTCTTCTAAATAATTAACTAAAGTTTCTTACAAAGCCTGATTCTGGAAGTATCCCAGCTGAGGCCGATGCATAGTTGAAACCTTCACAAGCATTGTATGTACTAGTATTCACCAGTAAGAAAGCTGGTGGTGGAGCTTTAAGTCCAAGTGATAGAGCTGCATTAAAAAAGAACAGTAACACCTATCTCAGCGGCAATTTGAATAACCATGTTTATCTATCAGATATTGAAAATGTCTAATTAAATTTGCATAACAATTGATCATCTACTCAATTACATGCACTATTACTGAATATTTAATTTATACGTCGTTCTTTCCAAGAACTATACCCTGAGGTACAAAATATATATAATAGTTTTTCAATAGAGCTCTCGGTCTTTCATCAGCTTATTTAGACAATGATTGATTTTTTTTTTATTTTTTTTTTTTAATGATCAAACACTTGAAAATGTACAATTTTCTTTTTGTAATTTTATGGTGTTTTAACTTACCAATGAAATCCGCCATCGTCCGACCATTTGTGGGCCTTCCTGTTGTTCCACCAGGATAATCTATGCCATAAGGTAGATAATTATATTTAGCATACGTCTGAATTCCATTATTATTGCCAGCATCAACCGTTGAGTCTCCAAACACGTATAATGCTGGTGCTAACTTAGCTTGAGATTTCTCCAAAACAAAGAAAATGATGAAGACAAAGAGAAGGGATATTGAGGACTTAGCCATAAATGTTTCTTCTTTTTTTTTTTTCTGCCCCTCTTTTCAATTACTTTTTTTTGAATGGAAAAAAAAAAAAAAAAAAAAAGTAATTATGTGTTGGTTTGTGTAGTGATTATAGAAAAGAGAAAAGTAATGATGTGTTTGTTTGTATGCGTAGTGTGAGTTAATTTGGTGGGCTTTCTTATATAGGTTTCTTAAATGCCATTGTTATGTATAGTGCTGTCTTTTGGTGGCAATGAATATCCCAATTTCGGTTTTAAACCAATGCTTTCTAGTGGTTGTGATTGGTGTATTGCTGGAATGATAAGGATAGTTGTGGTATGTACTATTTTCCGTTCGGAGCCAAACCCATTAGTGGAGATAATAACTTAGCAGTAATGGATTTTTTGGCTAAATTAATTAGGATAATATTAACTTATTAATTACGTGGCAGAATATATACTAACTTTAGTTCCTTAATTATTCTTTTTTTTTTTTTTTTGCACTGAACAAAACTGGAAAATCCTTGTGCAACACGTGTAAATAAACACCATACGATCTTTCCCTCCTGTATATTAAATATTAGTTTATATACGTAAATAAATAGCTACATATATTTCATCATATTCATTTCAAAAATTAAATAATTACAATTACCCTCAAACTGTATTTTGTAATCAGTTGTGTCTAGATTGGTTTGGCAGCTCCAAACATGGACATCCAAAATTCACCACAGATTTAGATAGAAATAAGGTTTATTGGAACAAAGCCCTTCTGTAAGCGGTAATGTACGCTAGCGAATTACGTGTTTAAACATCAAATCATAACAAAATATAGACATTATGTGATTTGATTAAAATCTAACATCTCAAAAAAAAAGTACTGTAGCCTTTGATTTTTCATTTATTATTTTTTTTTTCGAGAATCTGTAGCCTTCAAAATTCAGTTAAAAAGAACAATAAAAGAGTACTATTAACAGATTTTCTGTTATTTGCACCAAATGGTATTCCACCGTTTTCCTAAGAGACATTTGTGAAAATTTGCCTACCCAAATGCAACCCCCAAACATATAGAATTTCTTTCTTAAGAGAACCCAGAGCACAATCTTTGCACTCTACATATTTAGGTTCAAGGACCTTTATGAACGGGCCCTAGCCTACTTCAAAACCCGGAACTAAAGAGGCTCACCCTTGTATCTTAAGTGATGCCCGTTTAGGCATCAACTATATTTTTCGGAGTGAATTTTTATAAAAATTAATAAACCATTTCATATGAGCATTTAGGCACTCCGCTGCAAAGAATAAGTAGGTTTATAAACCAAAGAGAAGCTAATTATGTAGCATACATAAAACCATAAGAAACAAACTACTTCAGTCAATAAGTGCCAAATAAATAAATTCGACACTAATGAGTTTAACAAAATTATATGCAACAAGAAACTCTTCTTTTAAGATAGGTAAGTTTGTACAAGTCCAAACTGAGGTGTTTGTCCTACAATGTAGACATCTTTCACCAGGCTCAAAATACACTTTAGAAAGGTTAAATAGAGAAAATAGCAGACACACCTATACATATGTCCAAAATGAGGTTAAATCATATATGACATCTTGAGCTAAAAAGCAACAACTGTACATAGTTATCTCCTCCCAGATTCCACGTCTAATGATGTTAAAGCAGATTGATTATCTGCTAAATGTAGGCCCAGGAATCCATGGCTACTTTCCTCTTCTTGGTTATCAACCTGAGCCTCTGTGGTCTGCAAATTGTGCATACCTACCATATTGGCCGCTTGAGCACCCGAACGTGACTCCTCCAGCACCTGAAAATAAGCATACGGCCCCCAACCTACACAAACGTACAGAAGAGCACAGATGACTTTAAAGCTCCAGCTGAAGAAGCAAACATGGTAAGGTACATATTCTCAATCAAAAGCTAGTCTCAATGAGAGAGTAACTGGCCATGGCATGAAATCAATCACTTTTAAGCATGGATACAACTTACAACTTTGTTTTTAAAACAAAATTTTGGAAGAAGAATGTTAATTTGGAAATTATGTCTGAACTGATGGAGGGAGTAATTTGCCGGTTCATTATAAGCTTAGGCTGCAGACATTTGAAAGCAGGTTACTAGGGAAACGAATACAAGGACGGGTAAGAATAACTTTAAGAAGATCTGACTGAATCTTCTAGGCCAGTCTGGGAATGACCAAGAAGTAGAAATTCCATAAAGCAGTAGAAATTCCATAAAGCAATCTGTCCCTGTCTAACCACCTAAAGGCAACATCATATCTATTGATTCACTTTTACACCAAGACAAATTTACCAAAGGAGAGATTTGATATAATAAACTCAGGAATATTTTGAATTTATGTAAGTGCCATACGTGCACACGTAGAATTTCAAGATCCTTCCATCAGTTTGGAAGAGGGTGGAAGAGGGAGGCAATTCACCAGCTCATAGTCACACTGCCCTTCCAAATATTGACAAGTTCGAAAACTTTTGTTTGTGTCAGTAGAAAACACTATGAAGAAGACATACAACTGCCTGCTGTTAGAGACACATGTCAAGTTAGAAACAGACAAGGAACATAACGTCATTCTCAGACATGGTCATTCACCAAGTGCTATGACACCAGCGAAACAACAGTTTTCTCTGGCGACACTTTTAGGAATTGGTTTCAGAAAGATCAAACTGGTTAAACAAAACTGCTTAGCAATTTACCTTCCTCATGATATGGTGGTGGGAAGAACTGCAAATAGCAAAATGTAGCCACTGTAAGCCCTGCAAAACGTGGTTACCAAAAACAATAGTGAGCTCAAGCAATGAAAGATTTTGCAAGGTTGCTAACTTAAAATGAAATTTCCTAATGACACAAACCTAGGAGACCTCCAGCAAACACATCTTGCCAATGGTGCCAGTAGTCATCCACTCTAGATATTCCCACAAGTGATGCAACAAGTAAAGGAAGGAAAACAATGCATAATTTGGCAACATGTCCTCTTCGATCAAATGCTTGTATTTTTCCAGACAAGTATAGAGAGAGGAATCCCAATCCAGCAAAGGACCCTGCACATATGACAAGTCCGTAAACAAATATTGGGCAATCACTTTTCAATTGGTCTGGGTAAACCTATGTTCCGATGCTACACTTACCTGAAGTATGCCCACTTGGAAAACTCTTATGCCCTTCCTTTATAACACTGCTCACACCATGGCATACAACATTTCCCCATTTATCATAAAGCTACGGAGCAATAAATTTTTAATAGTCAATCACATGATATGAAATTAGTGAAAAATAAAAAATAACAAATACTCTGGTTCAAAGAACTGTAAATCTGGAAGACCATACTTCCTTTCCATCAGGAAAACAACGCCAGAAAAAGTCGGGCCGAGGTCGACCAACTGCATTTTTTATAGAATTTGTGATAACCCCTGTTACTAAAACAGAGAATAAGAGACCTGCATTGACAAGAAACTCGAAATCATCAATCTTCTGTTCAAATTCAATTAATACTCTATTTATCTAACTATGTTCATTATTTACAAATTTACATGGAGCCGTAAATTCCATCACCTAGAATGGCGTGATGAAGATCATAGACATCTCTCCTACGGTAGTAGACAACAAGAAAAACCACTATTGGCAACAGAACTGCATATATCTAGTACTCCACCAAAGGATAAGAAGGGAAAGAAAATAGTCTCATCAGTCTACTAAAATTTGTGAATCTAGGAATACAATAAGATAACGATAACAGAACAAAACTTACAGGAACAGCCCAAGCAGGCACAGTGTTACTTTTCAAGGGATATTTGAGATCAGTCATCATATCTTTCCCAACAAACCGATAAAATGGATGGATGATGTATAGGATGATCTCTAGCAAGACAAGCAACATGAGTATTAACCAATCATGCATGTGTGTCCTTGCAACTGCAACTCCATGGGACCTTACTGTGTGCGAACCAAGTTGAACTTCCGGTATTCCATTCTGCTGCTAAGCAGACATCAAAGCATTAGCATTTTCAATAGTGCTATTGCTGTATGAAAAGTTCATGAGGTAAAAAAAAAAAAAAGTATAGAAGGTTATGACAATAATAACAATCATAATGATAGCCAACTATCAAAAACAGAAAAAAAAAAAAATGCTCCCTAATACAACTGATTGACAGATTGAGAAAATCAGCTTAAAATCAGCTCCATCTCCACTGGAGATGATGCATCATGTCAAGAAGTTGCCACCCAAATTAAAGTGACAACTAACAAAACCATGAACCTTTTCTTGATATAATTAACAAGGAAAAGCCAAACAGCAGGTATATGATGCTTTATAATCTGGAGATAGTTCAACAAACACTAAGCAGATTCAAGCCTGGAAAATGATCTTTACTGACTGTAGACCAAACTTACAACCCCTACATTTAATAAATTAATTGAGCAGTTTTATGATGGACATAAAACCAGAAATGCATACATTTATGCTTTTGCTTTTATATATGTGTGTGTGTGTGTGTGTGTGATATATGAAACAATTTGTACAAAAAATTTCCAAGGCTTAAATTTACTTCTGGTATAGTGTCACAAAAATGTAGTAGCTATGTCTTTTAAGCACGCGGTAACCCTCATTTAAATTAAAAGTACAAGATAAAAAGAACAACTGTTTACAGAATAACTTGCATAGAAAGTCCAGTGTCTGAAAGATGGTTGAGCTAATCCATATAAGGAATAGACATAATGTGGTATTGGTAAAATATTTCAAATAACTTTTTATAAAAATTTGACTCTTTTTAAGAGAATAACTTCGAAACGACTGACTTGTAGAGAAATGCAACATAATGAACAGTACATGAAAGTTGATGCATATAGAAAATGAAATGACATCTCTAATGTTTACTAATCTGCAATAGGGAGGAAAAGGAACAGTTTTCTTTTCATGTGTTTACATACTAATTAGTTACATATGAACAGAAATCATAGCCTTCCCCACTCATTTTTTCCTATTCTCCTTCATTCCCTTTCCACTCATTCTCTTTACGGATTAATGTGACCCTAGTGAGCTCTACACCAAGGCACACAGCAAATAGGCAGAGCCCTGTTAGCCCCTTGTTTTGGGGTAAAAATGGATTGGAGATGGTCATGGATTATACCTGTGGGAATGATGTTGTGCGATGTGGTTTGGGGTGTTTGAATATAGCAATGCCAAATGGGACCCACGCTAAATGTGACTAAATTGACAGCTCAAAGTGCCCTACAAGAAACAAATGAGATAAACTCTACAAGAAATATGGGACAACTTCTCTTATGCTCAAGTATTAGGACCTACTCTGATAAAGGCATACATAATGGATATATAATGTCCTTAAAATATGGGAAAAATTCCCTCACAATAAGATTGGTAGGGAGAGGATCTAAGAAGGGAAGTTATGATCATAAAGCAATAAGTAAATAGCAAAGAAAGAAAAAGATATTAAAAGAAAAAGAAAAACAGAAATATGCTTACAATAGATTGTATCTCCAAAAAAAAAGATAAAAGGAATCTAGAAGAAGGATCTACAAAATAGAAAGTCTAGATGGCCAATTGTAGAGATCACCACCACTATAAATAAAGAAGCAAGCAAGAAGGAAAGAGACGGTCTAGGAAGGGAGAGGAAGGAATAGAGAAAGAAAAATTAGGAGAAGAGAATCTCTCTGAGTTATGAGATGAAGAGTGAAGAAAGGAGTTAAAAAAAGGGAGTTCAAAGAAAAACAGACAGAAAAAACTTATGAATAAAAAAAATGCATGAGAAGAAGAAGAAAGGATATCAATAATCTAGAAAGCTAAAATCAATTGTTTAAAGGAGGGTAATACCCTCTCCTGACTATCAATTTGTCTTTGTGGGACTATATTCTTCCCATCTATTCCTTCGATTTCATCCCTTTTGAAATTAAGTATTTCCTCATTCCCATTGCTGCTAGTACTCTGCCTAAGGCGCTGTAGGTATGTTTGCCAGCATTTTCTCTTAATTTTGTTGGTTTAAAACCTTCCTTTGGAGTCTTCATATTGATTCAAATGAATGAATAAGGTGAATGCAATTAAATGACAGCAAGATCTTGTATATTTGCTAAGATGGAAAGTCATGGATACATATATATATATATATATATGGAAACTCACACCTTTATGCATATACCTTATTAAAAATCAGTGATTGGACAATGAAGTAAAGATACTCAGCTGGACCGGATTCTTCCTACCATGTTAGACTGGAACTGTGTATACCTTTGCTAAACCGGAGCTATTTACCTTTGCTAAATTGGATTTCTAATACCTTGGGTGGATGGGAAAATAAATGACTTAGTAAGATTAGAGTACTACTAAACCCCTTGGCTACGCCAAAGAAAGAAGGACTACCGTTAACAATAAAAAACACAATATGATCTTTTAATGATATCTAGACTAAATGACGCATTGATATTTTTTTTTTTAACCAGGCAAGCCTTATTCTTCAGTGCTCTGTTTCATGACTAATATGTGCTATAATCTTATATAATTATGCTCAGTGTCCTTATATGATTATTATAATAGTCATGATCTAATTTCATATATATATATATATATATATATATATATAATTGATCTTTATATTCACGCAATGATTCTTTTCTTGTCCCTCCATTTATAAATGCTTAGTTTATCATTTAATTGATCACTTTAACTATATATTGACATTGTCTATTTTCTACCATTGATTAAAGTCCAAGATGAACCTTTTCAATATAATATGTGTCATTATTAGCATTCCAACATCAGTGCCTTATCCAACTAGCAAATGTGAGATTATTTCATAGATTAGTGCCTTATCTAGATTAAGATCAGTACCTATATAATTACTTGTGTGTAATTCTCTAGACAAACAACCACTAAACTTATGCCGTGATTATTGCCCTGGTCGTTTTATACCTTTGGATTACCCATAGGACCTATAGTCACAGCACGTACATGTTCCTCGTTGAACCCGGGAACACCCATTGTTACCTGTAGATAGAAATTCCTAAGATTTCCATCGTTACCACAAATACAAAACCCGTTAGCCCCCTGTTACCTGTAGATGGAAATTCCTAAGTTTTCCAACGCTACCAAAAATACAAAATCCAACCCAAGTAGCTAGAGACACTGAAGCACTGGACAGTGATAAGTCAAATGCAACATTGAGATTAATGATATATACATACAAAAACCAGAAAAATATGACCACTCATACTCTTATGGACACCACAGTCACTTTCTTCAACACACGAGAAAAGAATAGTGACTGGTGTAGAAAGTCTCTTACAAGTAGATGTTCTATTATCTGTAAAAATCAAAATCAGGGTGTACTTTCTGTTTTTTATGGATTTTATCAAAGGTTCCACAAAAATCTATTTTTTGCACAAATAGCAATCTCTCACATGCAAGGCAACATAGCAGTCAGTACTAATTACGTGAAGGGGAGACATTTCCAGTACAAATAGTATCCAAAAAGCTTTTAGAGAATAATGTCTATATTTATTATTTTCTTTTGCTTATGAAACAGATAAAGGACGACTGAAGATTCAGGGAATGTTAGTTGAGTGGGGTTTAATTTGAATTATCTGGTTTGAGAGAAAAGAGAATTTTTAGGACATAGGGGGAAAAAATGTGCTATTTTTTCGGAGGAGGCATAAACGTTGAGTTGCTTTGGGCATTGGGAGCTGTTTGTGAAAGTTGATAGTTTTGAGAGAATATCCTGTCCAAATTCCTTGTACCCATCATGAGGACCAGGCAATGGAACAATTAAGCAACAAAAGCAAACCATCTTTACTTACTGCAATAGATAAAGAAGTTAAAGGCTATGAGGGTAGTTGAAGTAAGGGAAGATGGTTTTGCTTTAGTCACTAAACTATTCCGTTGCCCTTCAAATTATCTAGGGTGATTCCAATTAGGGGAAGAAGAGAATAAAACTAGATTTTATACAAACAAAAAGAATAGAATTAAGCAATGTCAAAAAAATTCTAGATTTAAGTCATTATAAACCATAAGAAAACCCCTCTCCTTGAAACTAACTTTAGAGAGAGAGAGAGAGGGAGGAAAACAAAAGATACCTCTTCATTCTTGTTGTCTATCAATGGGACATCAATGGGTGAATTCCACTCACTAGTAACTGCAGAGGAATCGTCCCTCTTGCCTGACACAGCCTATATAACCCCAAAAGAGACCCTTCAGAAACTAAATATCATACAAAGAGGCCTCCCGGATTCACTACTTTTATTCTCAAATTAACAAAAATGCTTAATCCTCATGATCAAGGGCCATATGACTAACAAGCTATTCCTATGTTAAAAGATGGTTGATATTTACGATGACACACGCCCAATAAGAAAACGTTATTTTCCTTTAGTAAGCACATTAATGTTCCAAAAAAGAAACTTATGTTGTACCAAAGAAGCAAGATTAAAAGCATAGACCAAAACTGTTTCTTGCAAAAACTTTTTCGTTCTTTTCACTTCTTGTGTCCCTTTATTTATTTACTTTTTATTTTATTTTTGCTAGTTGCTACTAGATCTTGCGAGTTGAGTTTCCTAAGGAAAAACCTTAGAGCAATAGTTAACACAATCAGAGATCCCAAGAAACTGCCAAAGCTGAGTTCTCAAGGTGTAGATCCTAATTCAATGGATGGGAAGCTGGACCAGAAGAAAACTTAGACATCACACCACCTAAAATATTAAATACTCTAGTACTAGAAAGTACCAAAAAGCAACCGTGTTTCTAGTTGCTCAATCTTTGACAAAGATCCATCCCTTTTCAATTCCCAACTTAAGATCAGAGAGAAGGGTTGTACAAGTACAAATTAACTTTTTTTTCCCTCAAGACATTCCATTTCCTAGTCTAACCTTTCGTATGCAAAACAGAACCAACTTTTCCGAGTTAATTTTATTAACCAATCATCCTCAGACTATCAAATTCGTATGCACTCCAATACAAATTCAAGGAAAATAAGCTAGACCCAGATAGTTTTTACTGATCTACTCGTGTTCTATGCACTCCAATACAAATTCATGGAAAACAAGCCAGACCCAGATAGTTTTTACTGACAAACTCTAGTAATATGCACTGAAATACAAACTTAGAAGCAAAAATATCAATCAAACATAAAACCCACTAACCTGAAAGCCGCCACCGAAAATTCTAAGGCGGGAAAGCGATCCCAGATCCCACCAAGGCATTGTACGAGCAACTAAAACCACCAAAAAAAACAAACTAGAGCTGAATCTGAGTGACTACTTGGTGTGGAATACAAACCAGGAAGCTTCGTAATAGCTGCTGCTTTGGTTCGGAACAAGGAAAAGGACTAGACTTTCATACCCAGAGCTAGATCAAGCGGCTAGAAGTGAGAGTCTGATAGATGTAGTGGTGAGTGAATATTCTGAACACAAAAAAAGGTACAAAAGACAAGATTGGGTTAAGGAGAAGAGCATTAAGACCAAAGTTGGTAATAGCCGAAAATGTGTGGAACTGGAAGGTGAGAAAAACAGTGGCTTAATTTGAGATGATTTTCCACGGTTGGAGGTGTGCCAAGGGATGGCCATCCCCGCATGGCAAGTGGAACCCACAACCGGGTCCGGCATTAGCTAACTCGCGGACGTACAGGACTCCACTCACATTATAGCGGCCACCACGTTATTATTTTTTTTTCAAAGAAAAAAAGTGGATAAGATTCCGGTATCGTGACACTCCGTTGAGCTATATTTATTCGGCTGAATCGTTAAAAGTGACGTGAAAATTCAAATTCTTAATCTCACCTTCTTTAGACGAAAGAAGACCTTAAAATAGAAAAGATCTTAAAATAGAGGTCTTGCTATTTCGACTACTTTGAGAATGCCACCACATTATATTTATTGAACATAATTATTTACTATTGAATAATAGTGTAGTCTATATACTATTAGTGTTTTTATAAGCAAAATTAGATAAGAATCTCTCCAACAAATGTAAGAGATAACCTCACATCACATTCTTTTAGCTAGTTGAAATAGTAAATGTCCTCTGAAATCGAATCTAATTTTGCTTTATATGTGGTATGAAGAGCGATTAATGGTTAAGGATCAGAGTATGATGCAAGTTTGTGCGCAAATGGACAAATGGTGTTTTACTTTAGGGGCACTCCAAGCTATCTTCAAGAAGAACTTACGTATTCCTCTTCATCTCTCATGTATTATTTAATTCTAAGAAATTCATATCACATTTAGTTGGCCTCTTTGCAAAAAGAGCATATTTTGAATAGCCTATGTAACTAGTTTTTTCCAATACTATTGTTGACAGACTAACATCTCTAAGTTCTGAAATTATTTTAAATATTAAAATGTTCTTTGGTGAGTATAATTCGATATTGTGGTATTGTTGTCAAATACAACTCAAAACTACTTAATAATATTTGATAATACTGTCAAATTAAGGCTTCATAAATTGATGATGCTCAATATTGTGATATTGTTGTCAAATACAACTCGATGCCACTTGATAATATTTGATGATACTGTCAAGTTAAGGCTTCATAAATTGATGATACTCAATATTGTGATATTGTTGTCAAGTACAACTCAGACACTACTTGATAATATTTGATGATACTGCCAAATTAAAGCTTCAAAAATTGAAGATGTTCGACAAGTATGTCAAGCCACTTGATATATTTGATAAAAAGGTCATAGAATAATTGCTCTTAACTGTCTTATCAATTATTTTACAACTTAAAAGATTAGACCTTTTACTAAAATTGCTAAATGGGATAAACCATTTACCAAATTTCCCTAGTTAAATTTTTAAATCTAGTTTAAGCATCACACGAGTTTAAGAATACAATTATAGTTAAGTCACATTTTAAGTTGTTTAAATTTTACGTATATATTAATTAAATTATTCTTCGATATAATCTTTGTTTGATAAAATTACTTTTAAATTTTGGTTTCTAAATACTTAAAAAATGTAATTATTCAATCTTCATTGTTATCTTTTGTATTGTGAAATTGCATTTAAAATTTGGTATTTAAATACTTAAAGATGTAATTATTCAATCTTCTAGAATTGGTAATTCAAAATGCATGCCAAATTTGAGGTTTAAATTAATGGCTCGACCTCGATGGAACTCGTCCAACTACAATCGAGCACAATACTAAAAAATATAATTTTTTCCCTAGTTTTGACTTCGATATGAGTTAAACATAATACTCACAATTTTTCTTTCTTTAATTTTGTGTTCGGTGCTATGGAAAAGCTTTAATTGAACCAATGGTCTCTAAAGTTCCACCTATTTGGTATATTGGTCTCTAACTTTTATCTTTTGACTCTCAAATCCTTAATCTTTCAATTCATTGGCATTCATTAGTCCTAATAAGTTTTCTATCCAAATTTCTACTAAAGACTATCTGAAGGAAGAAATTTTGCACTATTGGTACGTAATATTCCACTTGTTTGACAATTTGATCCCTAGTTGATCATCATTGTTATTATAATTATTACTATTATTAATAATATTCTCATTATTTTTTTTATTCAGGATTCGGTAGGGACTGGGAAGCGGGACAATTGCACAGGGATTTTACTTTTTAAGCATAAAGAAAAATTGGTAAAATTTTCACCACTTAGTTATGTTATTTTTAATGTAAACGATTAGTTATTTTTCTTACTATAATTAAATGAATATTCAATGGATATAAAGTAAAATTTTAGCTAAATTTGACTAGCAGAATGAGGTGCATGTGTAATCTTTAAAAAAAAAAAATCAGGAGTGATAAAGTTATTATTTTGTTCTATAGATTTTAATATAGTTACATAAACTAGAATGTTTCAATGTGATTTTTTCTCCAATAAATTTTTTTTGGCGTAAATTCCTTTTTACTTTATGTGTTTTACTTGTCTTTTTTTTTTTTTTTGAATCATTTTACTTTGTTGGTCCCTAACTTATTAAGAAAATCTTATATGGCCTTTAAATATCAACACTTTTCATTTCGGTCCTTAATCTTTTGCAAGTATCTCCCATTTGTGGGTGGGTCTCTTTTAACCATTTTAAACTATGTGGTTGGTATATTGGGATAAACCTCATATGCGATTTGAACATTTGGTACATATCTCAACTTTTGTATCAAATTTTGTGTACACATATGTAGTATGTAAGTTGTTACTAGTATGTTAAAATTTACCACAAATAGTTTAAATATTATTACTATATATTATTACCAATTAAGTGGTGATAAATCATATACCACTTCTGTTGGTATTAAACATTATCTCACTAAATAATAGTCATTTATCAAGATCAATGACATTGATATATTTTTTTACATAGCGATGTACTATGCAGTGAAGCAGGCCGTGAGATCAAAATTAAAAAGAAACAGCAACAATTGCCTTTGATCAAAGGCATCACGATGAATGAGTGCATTACCGATTGTAAGGGATAGATGTAAATTTTTCTTTTAAAGATATTAGTATATTGGTCAAACGTATGACTTTGCTGTAAAAGGGCCAAAATAATAATAATAACAATAAATTGGCATGTAGTACTTACGACCAATAGGAAGAAAAAATTACAATGGAACATATATATTCATTTGTAATACACAAGAACTTAAATGTCCAACTACTATAGATAAAATACAAATAATAGATTTGGGGTTGTTAAAGGTGCAACGTCAAAAAAAAAAAAAAAAAAAACGCTCTGTTTCTTGTGATCCTTTTATGGCCGAGTGCTTAGCTATGCGTGAAGGACTCCATCTTGTAATTTAACACAATCTTCTGCCCATTTTTGTTGAGAGTGGTTTGATGAATGCCGTTAATGCTCTCCATGAAGACTGCTTTGATTAGGTCCTATTCTAAAGGACATTTCTAGTCGAGTTTCAAACTTTTTTTTTCAAAAAAAATTATGGTATCATTTTTTTTAGAAAAATACTACTTTTTAAAAAAAATTAGAAAAATACTATTTTTAAAAATGATTACTAGTTAACAGCGTTTAAAAACTGGTTACCGGTTACCAATTATCAGTTATATATTAGTTATAAATACATTTAGTTAAGAATTACCAGTGCTCGAAAATTGGCTACTAATTACTATTTTAAAGATAATATTTTTTCTAAAAAATAAAAAAAGCTCTTTAAAAAGTGGCATTTTTCTTAAAAAAATATTGTACTGGATCTAGAAAAAAAAATTAACATATCATAAAATTGCAATTCTTTTCTAAAATGGCCGTAGATGGTTTAATTTTCTCTTTCTTATCTTCTTTCTTTTCTTAGTGATGTTAACTGAGCCGTGTCGTACTGACTTAGGCATATTTAGTCATGTCCTATTTGTGCCTTATGGCGTGCCTTGTCTGACCTATAACATAATCATGTCTGCTATCTTGCCTAATCACGCTCATTTTCACTTTTAAGTTTTGGTTCTACATTTGCCTGTTATTATGCCTATTTTCAATATATATA
>JXTB01000013.1:1324020-1384303 GCA_002914805.1 Parasponia andersonii
GTGTAGGTATTTTTTTTAGTCGTTGGATCACTATTAGATGATGATCTAATGACTATAATAGAGTGTGTGAAAAGACATGCATCATTAATGCTATTTCTCTTTCTTATTTTTTACTTTAAAAAAATATGCATGATAAATTTTCATTGGCCAAAACGATATCTATGTAGAGGTTAAAAAAAAAAACTTACTGAATTGGTGCCCATATATAAATTACTATATATATAATTTTAATTTTTTTCTTCTGAAATTATATTTATGAGCTTTATACAAGGCTTTAGCTATCATTGTTTGTAAAGTGACTATTTTTCAAATATTGTTAAAAGATGGCTAAATTTAAAAATTATTTAAAAAATGATCGTTTTCATATTTAGTATATCAAAATAAATTGACTTAATTTTTGAAAATTGATTTATTTTTTAAAAAATTTACTTTATGAAAAATAGATTAACTAAAAACAGTAATTTATCAAAATAAAACATAGAATCGTAAGTTATGAAATAGGTGTAAAAAATGACCACCTTTAAAATTGTTCTTAAAAAAGTCATTTCTTATAAATACTCCTTTATATATTATAAGTGGCTTTGGGTAGGTTTTAGGCCTGAACCGGGGATTATAGTATCAATTTTTTAAAAAAATTGCACAATCATCTACTTACCCACGTGGGCTCTCCCTTCCACTCACTTTTTCTCTCTCTTCCCCAACGACCCCCCTCGCTCTCTCTCTGTTCACTCTCAAATGGCACACCGGGGGAGGCCACGTCGCCACCCAAGCCACCGTCTGGCCCACCAACCACTTGATGCGAGCTCGTCGTGCCACCAGGAAGCTCCCCGATCGTCGCCAGCTACTGCCGATGCTTGCTAGCCGAAAAACACCATTTTCGGCCGTTTCAAATTTCTCGTCGCCGGCAATGATTCTGGTCACCATTTGACTTTTAACCGGGCTCGTTGGATTCGTCTCGTCGAGAGGAAGCTCAAGCTATATATATCTTAATCCCAGACTGCCTGAATCAAAAGTTGCCATTTTTGGAATATTTTGAGCTTGACTTCACTTTTTGATCTGACTGTTGGATAGTGTTTTTATTGTCATTTTTGGATTGTACTCAAAAAATGAGGAAATTATATATATATATATATATATATTGCCTATGTTTAGTGATCGACACAAAAATCGAAATCGGATGACTAAGATTTGCCTTGATTTGTGTGCCACCAGTCCGGTGTGGACCTGGACCCGAACTGGACAAGTTATATGTCTAATCTAGTTATTTTGAATACTAAGAATTCAGTGAAGAATTCTGTTTGTGGAATTGAAGCTCTATTGAGAAGTTGGTTTTTTGCAAAAGGACAATCGAGGGCTTGGAATTAGTTCCTGATCCTCCGGACGATCGTCGATGATGCCTTGAGGATTCAATAGCGTGGTATCACTATTGTTGTGAGGTAGGAATTCGGTTACCTTCGTTTTATACTATTTTCGAATAAAACTTATTTTCTACAACATATGAGAACAAATTTGGTTTTTGATTTTCTTGAACATATGTGATGGATCGTGATGGTATGATATACATCTATATACTATATTGCTCTGAGAATTTTCTGAGTGTAGGTTATTTTGGGTATATCAAAAATAAGGCTGTTAATAAGGCTGTTGTGCTGCCCATTTTTTTTTATTAAAACTTAATATACTTATTTTATTGAAAAATCAGAGTATAATTGTTTTCATACTTCAGTTATATGTTGCAGATATTATAGGATCATACATGAGCACCGTGTTAGTATCGTGGGTTTATAGTGTAGTGCTACATATCCCACCGTTGGTGTAGAGTTCGTAAACCTATGCGAGGTTTTGTTACTTCTAATTATCTCTCTATTTGGCAAGCGTAGGCAATTCGGTTACCCCTCTAGATTTGATAGGCGACACATGGGTGTTCTCTCCGGGTATAGACTTAGATGTCAGGCAGGCTGTTAGGTACAC
Source organism: Parasponia andersonii (assembly GCA_002914805.1). Lineage (NCBI taxonomy): Eukaryota > Viridiplantae > Streptophyta > Magnoliopsida > Rosales > Cannabaceae > Trema > Trema andersonii. The sequence goes on from JXTB01000013.1 coordinate 1,325,992, forward strand.
TTAGTGCCATCATCCTGGGTTTCCACAGATAAGAGGATGTGAGCTCATGAGTATAAGTTGATTTGTATCATGTGCATCTGAATTAAGTGGTTTTGATTATACTGATTTATTTATACATATGAGTGGCGATTTCTGGTTTTGGATTATCATATATGTATGCATTGGATTTAAACTAACCATGCATGAGCTTTCCATCACTAAAATATTTTTGATCGAGGTAACTGTTTTTCCTACTAGGCATTTTATGCTCACTCCCTTCCTCAGATAATGTCTAATGCGATTTTAGAGATCAAGAGGAGTAAGAGATCATCGAGATTGTAGTTCATTATCTTAGTAATGCTTGAAGCGTGTTGTTGTGGGGTTTGGATCGGTTAAGTTTTGTTTTAACATTGAATCAAGATTACTACTTTCTATTTTATCTTGAACTCATGTATGTCATTCTGATGTTTGTTCTGATGTGGATAATGGCGATATTTGAACATATATTTAATTTATGTTCTTTTCAGTATTTATTTGATCTATGTTTAATGGTGTATACGAACTGTGGGAGAGGTTCACGGGATAGAATTTCAAATAATTTATCTAAAATGGACTGTTTTATAAAATTATAACTTTTAAACGTTTTCAAATAAATCAAGGAATTTCTCATTCTTGCGAAATTCCCCTTCTGCCACTAACTCGGGTTTTGGGTTGTGATACTTAGCTTGTGGCCCTAATTATTTTTGAATCGAAGGAACTCTTCCTTACCCAAACTTATTAAGTTTTTAAATTTTTTATTTCAAAATTTATTTTTTAGAAATGTTTTATTTTTTTATTTTTATTTTACATTTGTTTTGAATTAAAACTACATTGTGAGCGTAGGTCTGGCTTGACGAAAACCACACCTGCCTCTAATGTCGAGGTATTAAGTTTAAATTTCCCCACCTCTAATTGTCAAAAAATAATAAAAAAATTAAAACTATATTGAAAAGATCTTCCATTATCTAATTAAAAGTTTTTTTTTTTTTGCAAAATGGTAAGGCTAGCAATTTTTTACACGATACGACTCAAAAATGACATGAAATAAATGAGTTTGGGTGACTATTCAATTTTTATGTTAATTTTAGGTTGACAGGTATAATACGTATAATGATCAAGTGACTTTCGTGTTAACTTGCTTAATCTGAAAATGACATGTGTAACCCATTTAATTAAACGGATGGTTTATAATCGTATCAATACAACACTAATACGATACATTTATTGATATTTTAATATTGTGAATGTGATTTCGATTAATTCTAAATATATTTATATGTGTAAAGTTAAATTAATTAATATATAATCGTATTCCATTAGAGTAATCGTGTCAATTTTAAATAATTGTGTCAAACATATTAGAATATGATATACAATACATATATTAAATATGTTATATATATCATATTGTATTGCATATATATTAATCGTATCATGTTTGAGTTTAAATTTTTGACGTATTTATTAAGTATATCGTATTTGAATTTGAGTATTATCGTGTCATGTGATAATCGTATCAACCTAATAACCACGCGATATTACGAATTATCAACCTTACAAAATAGTTATTATTATTAATCATATCTATGGTGTCAAATATCATATTGGCTCAAATATAATTACTAATCGAATCGTGTCAATCTGGGCACGGTTACTAACCGTACCGTACTGTATCCGAATAATCGTATTGTGTTATGATGTCTCGCGCCTGCCTTCCCTCGTTGGTACCACTAGGAAATAATGTGCCTTGTAATATTGCTCCTTTTACTTTTCGTTTACCGATCGATAGAGTTTGGATCGATAAATATCCGAATTGTATCTCTTGCATTGTAATTTGTACATTGGTACTAAATGATTTGGCTTAATAATAGTACAAACGCTTTCCGGTTTAAAAAAGTACAGATAATAATAAGAAAAAAAAAACATAGTAACAAATTACAAGAGGATCTCAATTAATGATTTTTGAAAGTTAGTCGAATGAGACTGAATTACATAATTTATTATAATTATTTGATTGCAATCAATCAGAGTTTTAGTATTAAATAAATATTACGATGCTTATTGAAGAAGCATCTCTTCTTTTAATATTTTTGAGATTTAAATGTTGGAAACAATTTTATCAAAAGGGTAGAATGCCTTTGAAAAACAAACAAACAAAAAAAATGAGGTGGAAAAGACAAAATTACACGTTGACGGTCAGAGCCACGTGGAACTGTAACAAACTTACACACACATCTCAGCCGGACAAAACCCCACGTGGGTCCCACTCACTGCTCTATGCCGTTCTCTCTTTTCCTTCCTTAAATTAAAGTGCGCTCTCTCTCTCTCTGGGTCTCCCAGATCTCCACCGCCATGGACACAGCTCTTCCTCCACCGACGAAGCTGCGGCTAATGTGTAGCTATGGCGGCCAGATACTCCCGCGGCCGCGATCCAAGTCTCTCTGCTACGCCGGCGGCGAGACCCGAATCGTCTCAGTCGACCCTCTCGCCGCCACAACCCTCGCCTCCCTCACCGCTCACCTCTCCTCGCATCTCTCGATCCCAACCCCATTCTCGCTCAAGTACCAGCTCCCCAATCACGACCTCGACTCCCTTGTCTCTCTCCTCACTGACGACGACCTCCTCATCATGCTCGAAGAGCTTCGCCGCCACCTCTCCGCCTCTGCCTCGTCCCGTACGCCCTCCCGCATGAGACTGTTCGTGTTCTCGCCCAAGGCCGAGTCGAGGAGCTCTCGCGACTCGGTCATTCATCATCCCAAGACCGAGTCATGGTTCTTCGACGCGCTTAAGAGTGCCAAGATTATGCAGAAGGGGAGGGCTAACTGCTTGGTGGGTTTTGAGGGTGAGGCTCAGAATGAGTGTGGGGGGGATTTTTCTGGGAATGGGATTGGTTCCACGGCTGAATCGATGGTTTTGGAGACCAGTTCGTCTTTTGGGTCCACCTCTTCTTCGGCTTCGTTGACTAATTTGGCTGCTATTAAGTCAAATGTTGAGGATGGTGGGAGTGGCATGAATGATAATAACGTCAAATTGACTTCTCCCGAGTCTCTGGCGAGGTACTCTGACGTGAATGCTAGTCAATTCTTCTTTATTACTTTCGATTATTATTTCGAGATGTTTAGGGACTGGTATATAATGGTGGAGAAAGGAAAATGACAATGGAATTTAGAACTTTATATCTGTTTAAAGCAGATTTCATATTCAAAAAAATGAGTCTTTTGTAAGGTACTCTGAGACGGGTAGTGGTCAAATTCTTTTGGATTAGTTCTAGTACTTTCAAGGTGTTTAAAGGCTGTTATAATGGTAGGGAGAGGAAAATGACAATGGAATTAGAACTCATCTTTCTTTCAAGTTAATTTCATATCCAAAAAATGAGTCTTTTGTAAAGTACTCTGAGATGGGTAGTATTCTAATTCTTATATTTAATTTTTACTTACTCTTGTACAATGATAGAACCTTATATTTCTTTATAGTTCATTTCGTATTCACAAAATGAATCATTGACTTTAGCAAGGTCTGATATCTAGAGTTGTTAAAATTAGCGTCTTCAGGTTTCTGGTATCTCCCAGATTGTAGTTTCTTCAAATAACAGGACTTAGTAAGTTTGTAATTCATTCTCGTTCGAACAGTTGTAGAATTATATATAAACCTGATTTGGGTGTTTGGGGATTTGATTTTACAGTGAAAGTAGTGTTTCAGCTGCCACTTCTTGCCCACAAACTGGAGCTTATCAAGATCCTGCAATTCGTACTGAATTGGAAATTAAAGGGTCAGATATTTCCTTTGGGGTCCAGGCTCATCCAGTTATGGTTTCCCCGTATGTGTTGAATCCACCATTTGATCAGCTTCAGCAACGGAAAGTGCAATACATTCAACCAGATTCGCCTTACACACCCCAACACTCTCCAGGCGTGGTTCCAGTTTCATCATTCTATCCATTGTACCATACACAGTCGCATCAGCAGCAGCTGGTGCAGTTGCAATACCAGCTCAATCAACCATCTCCTGTATACTTTTTGCCAGTTGCACCAACACAAGCATACAATTTTGCTGGATATCATGGTTTTATTGAGAGTCCAACTCTAACTTCGAGTCAAATGCCGGTGCATATAAATGCTTCCTATATCCCTCAACAAGTTCCACACATGGAGTATACACATATTGATGCTTCACCTAATTTAGCTTCACAAGTTTACAACACCGCAAATCCAGAAGTAGCAGCACCACTGACTGATGTACCATATGGTGAAAGTCGGCAACAATCATTTGGTCTTTGCCAAAATCAGCACCAATCTCAGTCTATTCCTGTTGCTTATAGGGAATCTCCTAAACATAGTAATGAAGTTGATGATGACCTTGCTCGTGTCCAGATATACAAATCTCAGCCTCCACCTCCCTCGCGCCCTTTGCCGTACCAAAGCATGACTAATGCAACAACAGCACTGCTATCGGAGGCTTTGGCTCAGTTGCATACAGATAATCTTAAGCAACAGATCAAAACCTCGCAGCCACAATGATTTTGATTCTGAGAAAAGAGAATTTTTGGGAGAAAGTCTTGTGGTAATTTTTGACCTTTTCTCTTGGTTTATCATTCTGGTAACAAATACGTGTTCTCTGTTTGCAGTTGTCATAGACAATTAGTTTCTTGCGACTCTTTTTAATCTTTATTTTCCTTTTTTTGTTGATTTAATTATTTGATTGCTAAGTTTGTCGACGACAGAAATCTTTCCCACTATATAGCAGAAATTAGATAACGACAATGTAAAAGTTAATTATATATAGAAGTATTGTTTCGCACCCCAGCCCCCCTTCCCCCTCTTATGTCGAGTGCTTTTGGTTCATCATTGATAAGTTGGGTACTAAGTCCAGTTGGAAGTGTTAAAAAATATACTTATATTATATAGATGTATACATTGTTCAAGTTTTCTATAAAAATGAAGACTAGAAAGAGGGAGTACAGTAATCTATTTCTTTTAAGTTCTGAATACATTCAATGATTGTTTTCACTTCTGCCGTTGTATGTAAAAGCTTGTAACCTGTTATGACAGACGATATTCAACCGGTGCCTGCAAAAGCTTGTAACCTGTTATCTTGTTGCTGGCCCTGTGCTTTGTGCTTTCCTTCAACAGTCACTTTCTTTTGCCTATGCTTTCTTTTTTAATCGATATCCTTGTAGTGACAAGGATTCTCTCCTACTTATCAAAAGAAGAATTATAAAAGTACTTGGTTAAAATGACTTGTTTTCACCCTTAACATCCAGAGCCAATGTAGTTTTCCTCAGGTACTGATTGTATACTAGGAGCTTAAAGTATATAATTTGAATCGATCGTTCAGATCAGTTCTAAAAATTGAGTTAATGCTATGTCTTAGATTAGAAGAAATTTGGATGCTTTAACTGATTGTGTTCCACGCAAGTCTCTGCTGTTGAGGTGTTTGTTTTCCCATAAACTGAAGATTGTTTTCGTGTCCAGGGATGTAGTCATATAAATACGCGGCAAGTAATCCGAATCTGTTTGTTTAACGCACTGGTTAGTAGCATGCTTTGTGCTACTTTTTAGGTCATTTATGCTTATTTGGTAACAATTTTATTGATGAGCCACTGCCATGTACTATAATACCATTCATTCTGCTAGCTTCCTGCCAACGATAGTTTTGTATCTCAAAATGCTTTTGCGGGGGCGGGGGAGGGGTAGGGCTGGAAAAAATTGATTTCTCTTCAAATGGGTATTCGCTATCTATTATGGTGTTATTATGATTTTCTTTGTTATGTTTTGCCAGTTAGGTAGATTACTTAATTTCAAATGTGGGATGACTGCAACCTTTGTCAGTTATGCCAAGTGCTACGTGGTTTGCAGTTTTTTCAAGTTATATTTTTTTGAATTGTTATGATCAGTCTTGGGCAATGGTTGCTCTTGCCTGTTCAGGTTTGGAAAGAAGTTCTCCAAAGATATCATGCGTTGCTAGAGGGTATCATAGGAAAATAATCTTCTAGCGCAGTATGCCTACTCTCGTGGTATTACTTTAGAACTTGAACATTCCAACTCATCCTTCGTTTTTCACGAAGTTTTGCTCTTTCATATGTGGAAAAACATTATATGCATGGTTAACATAAATGTTTAGTGATCAATTTGTAGTCTTCCTCTTTATTCCATCAAGACGCTTCAGTCGGCTTTTTTATTTTGATCATCCAGAATTAGAAGCTCTTCACAGAAGTTTCCATTTGCTATTTTGTGATTTGGTTGAAATGTATCTACTATATAAGCCATTAATTTTCCTGCTAAAAATGATGACCAAAGTGTAAATTCCTAGGCAATAAGTTTTGCTCAAGGCTCTTTATGATCAGTTGGTCGCTATCCTTGTGTTTAGATTAATCGTTTTAGTAAATGATTTCCCTCCTTGGTTGCCCGTCACAATTTAGTATGCTATTCCTAAATCCCATCTTTTAGACCATTTGTGTATCTCAAGAATATTGAGAGAATCAATAACATGTAATCTTCTTACACGTTATTTTTTTGTCCCCTTTTTGGGGTAAGAATCTTGTGACATGCTTCGTTACTTACATTGCATATTTACTAGGTGAGCTTTTCGTGTATATATATAGTAGAAACGATAAATTACATATGAAATGAGGAAACTAATAATGAATAGAATTATTATGCAGGTAACTATTTCATATTTGACTTGCCGATTAAAATAAATTGATAGAATCACATTTTGACTTTCACAATTAAGGTACTTTCCTCTTGTAAAAGAGTATACTTTCCTAATGCAAAAGGATCACTAATTTACTTTGTAGTTCCTTTATAGTTCCAAATTGTAAAATACACTTTTCGTTCAAAATAAGCGTCTTCTTTTCAACCACTCAATATAGTTTCATCTTGGATGTGTAGCCTCGGGCCGACACGACAATTTGTGATTGGTTCAGTTTTTTAACCAATAATGACGAATGATATTTATTGTTGTATTATGAAATACTGAAAAACGACTCTGTTAAGTTATGCCTGTCTCACTGCATTCAATGATTTGTTTCTAAAATAAGGACTTTGTTGCTAAGCTTTAGCAGGGTAAGCAACTGCTTGCTGATAATTCAATGACAAGAAGTAACTTGAACAGAATAAAAAATATTTTATTGCTTATAGAAGCTAAATAGAACTAGAATTTGTGCGGTACTCATCCATAAATTACCAAAAAACAAAAAATAAAAATTGCAGGGTGCCAAGGATAAAAGCAGATAGTCATTTGATTGTGCCATTAACTTCAAGTACTGAAGTGAGCTGCTGTGTGGCTTAGGCCAGTTTGTCCAAACTATCACAAACATATCTCATTGAAGGTCTCCTTTCAGGGCTTTTGTGGACACATGAAAGAGCAACTTTTAGTGCTGCAACTATCTCCTCTTGCATGTCCAAATCATGAGCTAGAAAGGGGTCCAATACATCAATGAAAGGCTTTCTTTCTTCAATGCTCAGATGAAACCATTGAACTATATCCATTTCCAAAGAACCAACTTGTATCAATGGCAACTTCCCAGAAATCATCTCCAGCATTATCATTCCAAACGAGTAAACATCCCATTTCTGTGATGGCTTTCTGCCATTTGAGGCTTCTGGAGCTCTGTATTGAGATCCTAATGTCACCGCAGGTGAATTCATCGCCGACATTTCGTGAGGAAGATTCTGAGGTGGCGTTTCGGCTGCGATTTGTTCCAACTGGAATGTCTGGGATTCTCCAGCAATGTTGGCGAGGTGACAAAGCCCCAAGTCAGAGATTTGGGGTTCCATGTTCTGTCCAAGTAGTATGTTGCTAGGTTTTACGTTCCCATGGACATACTTTTTGGGACTGAATTCATGAAGGTGAGTCAAACCTTTTGCTATTCCTTTCATGATTCTTAGACGAAGAGGCCAAGAAAGAGGTGTGAAGAATACCATTCCAGCTTTACCTGATCATCAAAATTTGCGACCAAAATAATCAGTGCAATGAAAAATAGGAAACAAACAGCAAGGAACCAAAATTTAGAGTTGTAATAAAGTACTTGAGCATCATTATCGTCTAGCTATTCTTCACTGAAAAATGCTAAATGTGACGAGTACTGACGATTAATTGTTACGCAAAACGTGAGACTCGGTGTTGATATGTGAATCTGTTAGTAGTTAAAATTTAGCAGTGACCCACAAAATTGCTCTATGTAACAGTGACCCACAAAATTGCTCTATGTAAACGCTATTGTAGTATCGGACTTGTACATTACTAAAACCTCATGCTGATATGTGTTTGAACAAAACGCCAGGGGTGAGTAATACTGTGTGTGTCAGTATTTATCCTAAAAGAATTATAGAAGTACAAGAAAATTACCATGAATTGCGGAACCAAGGTCTCCATTAGGCACATATTCATAAATGAGGAGCTTCTCTTCCATGGACCAACAATAAGCTAGAAGAGTCACCGTATTTGGATGCTTGATTTTTCCAATGGCTTCCACTTCAGTTTGGAACTCCTTAAACCTTTGGGAGCCTCCTTCACCTAATCTCCTCACAGCCAAGGTTAGCCCATCTTCAAGAACAACTTTATAAATTATCCCAAGTCCACTTTTCCCCAACAGAAAAGCAGAAGCTGTTAGAAGTTGGTCAACATTAAAATCACTCCGCATGTCAAACCTCACAAAATTGTACGGCTCCATGCTTTCTGATAGAGTCTCCAATACATCTTTCGCAAAGCAGAAAATGTCTCTCCTAACCAGGGAATTCTCTTCAAAGCTACAGCCACCGATACGTTTACTTCCATTACAAGCATACACCTTCTTGTAGGAATAGGAGAAAAGCAACCCAATGAAGCAGATTCCCACCATGATCCCTGCAACTATAGTAATCACGACACCCAAGTGGCGATGTTTTGCGTTCATGGTGGAGTTTTCCTCTGAGTTAACTGGTAGTTTAGGGATCAAGGATTGAGCATTAGGGTCCTTGGCTCCTGAAGAACATTGAATCTTCAATGGTGGTCCACAGAGAAAAGGGTTGCCTATAAAAGCTGTTGGTCCTACATTAAGAAGAGTACCTATCTGTGGAATTGGTCCACTGAGATTGTTGTAACATAGATCAATGTAGGCTGTCTGAGGAAGTTTTCCTAGGCTTGCTGGAATAGGACCATTGAAAAAGTTGTGGGACATATCAAGGGTTGCCTTTAAATTTAACAAGTTCCCCATGTCCCCGGGGATGGAGCCGGTGATTCTGTTAAAGGAAAGGTCGAGTCTCTGAAGCTTAGTCAAACTAGTTCCAAACTCATCTGGGAGAGGACCAGAGAAGGAGTTCTTGTTAAGTAAAAGAATCTTAAGTCTCTTGCATTGAACAATAGATGAAGGTATCGAACCATTGAATGAATTTTGAGAAAGTTCTAAGGTTCTTAGGTGATTGAGCTTTCCTATCTGAGGGACCGGTCCCGATAAGGAATTCCCAGACAGGATCAAGCTTTTGAGCTCCTTTGCATCGAAGAGGTCAGATGGCAAGTTTCCGAAGAGCTTGTTGTTTCCAAGATTCAAATGGCTAAGCGCAGAGAGCTTCCCGAAATCAGCAGGTAGAATCCCAAAGAGTTGTCTATTTGGGAGGCTGAGGGAGACAACTTTCTCTTCCTTGCATGTCACTCCAAGCCATAAACATGGATTTTCGTCCGACGAGTTCCAGTTAGTAAGACAACCTTCTGGTAATTCTTTCAATGACTCTTTAAAGGTAAGTAATGCTAAACCTTCTTCGTTCAAAGAAACCACAAATGCAGGGCAGTTCCACAGTAGGAAAAGGAAGCAAAGTACTGAAAAAGCCATCCTTGAAAAAAAATAAAGTGACTTAACAAAAAAAACTAAAGAGAAGAAAAACATGACTTGACAAGGACCACTTTTGGCACTAGTAAACGATTGAATAAAAAACAAAGGTAATGTAAAAGAGACTCACTGATCAAGCTCCTTTTTTTGCTGGATCTTGATTCTTGTATGAGATTTATGTTAGCACCAGACTCCAGTTACCGTGAGAAAGGTGAAATACGTACTCTGTGCTAGACTTTTTATGGATCCTCCTTAAAATGCATGAATTTGTATGGTAATTAGTGGCCAGCGAGGATTATTTATTTATTTTTTCAAAAGCAAAATAAGACTTGGCAATTATGTTTGATGATTCTGTGACCAGTTTGGCTTACACTTTAGGGAAGCACCAATAAGGATGTATGGCACGTGGCATGAGGTTATTGATTGTAGTGGAGTGAAGGTGGTCTGTATTCCTAATTGTACCGCAATTGGAGGCGATGTCTAGTATTGATTGGCGCTGAAAGAGTAATGGAAATTTTGCTAAAGGACGGTTTGACTAATACATTATTCTACGTGGACCAACTAGTTAAGTTAAGCAAAATTAAGGTACAACATAATTATGACTTAGACAGTTGAGACTCTACCTTTGTGCTTGGTTTTTAGACTTGTTAGAATAGTTGCCAAATCAATAATAAGCTGCATATATGCATTGGAAAACAAATTGATACTGCAACGTTTTCAAGTCTGCCCTTTGTTCCCCCTTCCTAGCTACCAATAATAAGTAAATAAACATTTATATGTATATATATTAGAAAAAAGGGCTCTAGAAGACTTATTCTACACCTATTTAAACGGTTCTAAAATTCTAATAGTCTTCCAACTTAGCCGTGTCTGCTACTGTGGCTGGGCCCGATTAGTGAATACTATCTTCTTATTACATTCTTCTACAAAAACTAATATTCTTAGAAGCTAAAAGAAGGCTGGTCTTTATCATTCTAAACACCCCTTACTCTCATTATTTTTATGTATATGTGTATATTAGGTCCTAAGAGAAAAGGTTTCCAAATAATTATGTTTTATTTGGTGCATGAAGAGGCACTGGTTCAGAGATTTTCGAAGCATAAAGTTGTAGAATAATCGTGAAGTTATAGCAGACTGTAGTGCCAAACAAACAAAATGTTGGAATAGAATCGGTTATGAATGTAGCAACATGGAGAGTTTAGTCATGTCGAGCCAAAAGAGTTATAATTAAAGAAGTGAATCTATTTGGAGATCTTGGAGGCCCTGGAATGCAAAATTTGTGCCAAAGAAAAAAGAAAGAGAAAAAACTTTGCCAAGCATTTGTAAAATGATAATTGTATATATAGACGAATTGATCAAGATGCCACTACAACAAATATGTCTAAATTTCAATCTCTGGGTGATCATGGCCATCTTCTTATAAGAACTTATCTGTTCTAATATGCTTCTTCTGTTTGCCAAGAAATTAGAAAGGTCTTCCTTTTCAACTCTCATTCATTTAAGTACACTTACATTATTATACCTCACTTTCTTTTCTCTTTTTTTTGTTTTTGTTTCAAAACCAAAAGTACATCGAAAAAGCAAACTAAAACGAGGTCAAGCGAGTAATTAAATTACATGAATTTGGTTCAGTGTGGCTGCCAAGTTCTGGAGCAAAAACTAAAGTGGCTTATGTACACTAGGATAAAGATCCATATGTACTCCGATTACCTCAAAAGAACACATCAGAAATCACAAACAGGAAGGCCTTTTATGAATAAGCTTTGTCAGAGGAGCGGACAATTTGTTGAATGCCTCAAAAATATTCAGCACACAATTATGTACATAAGCAATGCCTCACTGAGCTCACAGCATGCCTTTTCTCCATATTGATGCCTCACATGCTCAACCTAGAGTTATTTCAACTCTCAACATTAGAACTTTGTAAGAGTTCGTTTATTTACTTTGCCAAAGAACTGTGTAGAAAACTTTTATAGAAGCTCAAAGATTTTTGTTTGCCTTATTACTCTTGAAGAACTTTGCCAGATCTGGTATCACCTGCCTTTTCTTCTTAATGGGGAAAGAACTTCGTCCCCCCGGTGAGGCAGACTTTCGATACTTAGCTCGCCTAGATGGAGTCAAGTTTCCATTGCTGCTGCCTCTCATGGATCTTCTATGCAATGCCAGTTGCAAGTTTTCTGGTGTCACGCTCTTTTCCTGTCTAGTTCTCCAGCTTCGCAACTCCATCTCAACCGTCCTTTTCGCAGAAATTGACCTCTCCATTCCGTAGGCTTCTCTCTCTTGTTCCATCCTCATCTTTCTGATTTCTCTCTCAGCTAAATCTGTCTTCATCAGAATTTCCTTCTCACTGGCCTTAATAGCTTCAATCCATGCCTTTGCAGCTGCGACCTTTTTGTCAGCAAGTTCTTCAGCTCCAACTGCACGTCCAGTCAAATACTCGTATTCAAACTTTGAGATGGTAATTGAGGAACTGTGCTGCAGTGCAGAAGTTCTAGCTCCCACTGCATTCTCAATATGTGATTTTAGATTTTCAAGAGACAAAGCCTCTGATGATTTCACTGCTTCAAGCTCTTGCATTGCAGCTTGTAATTTTTCCTCGGTTAAATCTATATCTGACTCGGTTTTTCGAATTTCTGCCTTGATAGTTGCAGCCTCTTGAACAATAAGCTCCTTTTCTGTCTTTGCAGCCTCAGCTTCCGTCTTGAGTTGTTCGAGAGTGAGAGATAGATTGGATACAATTGACTTGGCCTTTTCCTCAGCTGCAGATACAGCTTCCAACTTGGATTTTGCTCTGAGAAGCTGTGAGTTAAGATTTTGTACAGTTAAATCTCTGTTCTTTTCTATTCCCTCCAGTCGTGCTATCTCGGCCCTGACATGTATCAGCTCATTTCGTATGATATCCATGGAGGCCATGTACTGAAAACCTTCTTCTTTGACTGAAGCCAATTCTTTCTTTGCAGCCTCCAATTCTTCGGTGACCGTCTGCAAAGAAAGTGAAGCATCCAAGTCCTCTTCTCCCCCTTGGAAACTTGCATCTGAACCTTTAAAGCTCTCATTCCCCCGAATTCTCTTCTCCATTTCCTTAACTAGCATCAGTTCATTCTGTAACACACCGATATCAGCCATTGTTGCAGCCAACTTGGGCTCAAACTCTTTGGATTGCTCTATGTCATCAACAATGTCCTTCATTTTCCTCCTTGTTTGCTCAATAGCAGACGAGAAACGATTTGCTTCCTTTTCTCTCTCAGCCTCAATTTCTCCATACTCTTTCAAAGCCTCAATCCGGGCTAACTCAACCAACACTTGCTCCTCATTTACTTCCTCAAGCTCCTTCTTGACTGCCTCCAAAGAGCTCGAACAAGACGATATTTTCGATCTTGAGGCCTTGAGTTGCTTTTCTGCCCGCGATTTCTGTTCCAAAATTGCAGCCATATCAAGCTTAAGCATACGCAATTCTTGCTTGACAGTCTCCAATTCCCTAACAACTTCTGCATACTTGTTATTCTCCACATCCACAAAGGCCAATGCCTTCTTTTCGTGCCTTCTCGTTGATTTCTTCAACGTTTCAATCACTTGCTTCTGAACCTTTGTTCTGGAGTCTGATTTTCTAATCAACGAAGATAAATCTCTCACTGTCCTTTTCGCATCATAGAGTTCAGACTCAGCCTGGGCTTTAAGAGAGTCTGCTGCCTCTCTAGTCTCCTTGAATCTACCTATGTCCCTCTTTGCCATATGGAGTTCTCTTGTTTTCAAATACGATCTCTTGTCAAAATTTTCCAGAAAATACAGAGACGAAACAAAAAATATCAGAAGGGAATGCAAATGTGTTCTCTAGCATAGTAATGGTGAAATGGGGTTTTCATAGCTTTATGAATTGTACCTCTGAATTTTCCATCTGGGATTTCTTCATTGAAGAACTGCCCTCATGAACCTTATCACCATAAAGCTTAATGGCAGCTTTAACAGACCACTTAGTTCTTCTTCTGTCATCAAACTCTCTATTCATAATGACCTGTTACACACCACAGTTCAGGAGTCCCAACTTTTTAAAGCTCAAAATTGAAACATAACACTAAAAAATACATAATGGGCTGTTTTCTAAAACAAATTTAAAGACGCATAAAGACTCAAAATCAAGAAGTTAATGTTCTTTCTTCCCAAATTCAAACTAGTTTAAACAAATAAATTACTCTTATGAAGTAGAAGGAGACAAAAAAACTCTTGAGCATGGAGAACATACCAAGTGCCAACCAAAAAGTAGTTTTCTGGGGTTGTCATGAAGTTTTCCCTTTTCTTCTATTCAAGCTTGTGTATTGAGCAAAGTTGGAGAAGTTAAGGTTAAGTGTAAGGCAGCCATCCCTAGAGGGAATCCAGATAAAACGGCTGGAAGAGTGTGTGTATATAGTGATGATTGGCTGATATTGGGAACATCGCCAGCCATTTGATTATTCCCTTTTCCAGCCTCAAGATATCGTTTTTCAAATGCTCCCATTTGGAGTTGGACCCATCTCAAGGTGGACTATCAGAAGATCCTTGGCAACATCTTAAATCCCAACAAAGTCATGTAATGCCTTAAGAGTATTTAATTCTTTCTTTTTTAGTAGTAAGTTATTATAGCACCCTTTTAATCTTCATGTTTCATATCAGTGTTCTAAATCCATTGGATTCTAGTTTATATTATACACAGAAAAGGCAACCATATCGTTCGATTGTGCTTTGATAATTCTTTGTTTAATCTTATTTCATGCAAATTTAAGCAGCTTCGTTAAACCAAGGCTGCTTTAAAAATTACTAAATAAAATTATGTCGGATAACCCCATAAGAAGACAATTGATTGGGCCGCATTAGTCATTGTTATGTAATTCTTTTGGAGTAAATTACAAATATATACTTTATGTTATAATTGTTTTAGCATATTTATTTATTCTCACCCTCTAGCTATTTCAGTTTATTATTTACCGAATATGATATAGCGCCACAATTCCAGCTGGTCGTAGTAATCAAACAAGAAAAGGTATTAAAAAATGAAACCATATATTTTTAACCCCTTTACTGGCAACCAGCTGTACCTTAATGAACAAAAAAAATACTCAATTTAATTGGGAAGCAAGAATAAAGATCAGCTAAGTTTTGAGTTAAAAATGTGGTACTTTGAAATGCAAAACGGGACATGTAATGGAGCTTGTAGTGTTGGGACAAAATAATTGAGTATTCTTTTAATAAATAATAATTTAGTTTTTTTTTTTGAAATGGATAATAATTTAGTTTTTGTATGTACATATTATTTTAAAAAGACCATATGAAAATCAGACAAACCTTATAAAAGGACATATTTGGCAGTGGTGAAAATGAGGTGTTTTTGTCTTCGGAGGCAATAATGCTGTCCCTTCTATCACAGAATCGAAGGCCGAAGAAGTGCCACAATGGTAGATGGCAACCCACAATTACATTGCACCACAGCAAACTGAGATGAATGGTCCATATTAGTTATGTGTGCAGAAGTTTTTCTTTTGAGGCTTTTATTAAGGGTAAAGATTAAGATACCTAAATTTTGTATCAAAAATTTACATAAGTGATATGATATTATTTATTTTTTTAAGGGAATATGTGACACTAATTTTAGCCAAGTAATGTTATGGGGTAATAAATGGTACAAATGGTATACCCAAAAATTATTTCTATGATAGGCATAATTTTTTTCTCTTGACATAAGCAGGCTTTTCAGGGAAATATCATTAATCGAAGTAAAAAATTTTAAATTACAATGTAAGCGTAAGTGTTATAATTTCAAATTTCTTAAAGAGAAGAGACGAAAAATGAATCACAAACACAACTAAAAACAAATATGTGGATCACTTAGAGTGGGCATAAATAGAAGTTAAACTTTTATACTATAAGAAACTATATATCATATAACAATTTATACACTGGCAGAAGACAAGAAATTATATAAGATTTACAAACATATTACCTATAGAATATATATGTATTTAAATATGACAAATTCATAATCAAATATTTNATATATATATATATATATATATATAAAAGGAACTTTTCAAAAATTCATATGCCCCCCTTTGCCGCAATGTAGGTCCTCCATTGGATGTGTCATTCTGTTACTAGCTAATTATAATTACATTTCAGATAAGGCCTATGTGAGACTTAATTTATTAATTAGAATCACCAGTAATAGACTGATATGTCATTGTGGCACTAAGCACTACTAGTACTTCACATTATTACTCTTTTTAGCCACGTAAATTTAAATGGTGTGATCCCATTACTCTATTTAGTCACATAACTTTAAATGGTGTGATTCCATTTTCAAAAAAGAAGTGGTAGAAATAAATGTTATCTCATATAGTGTAAATTATTGATGTAAATATTAGTGTTCATAACATTACTCTTTTATTAAATAGTATTGATAATGATAATAGTGCCATTTAAAAAAAAAAAGTAAAAAGAATGATTGTAGTAGGAAGGAGGCGTCTAACCTAAACCTAAGATATTAAGTTTTTCTCTCATGACGAGGTCAATAAATGCTCACATTCCGATTTGAGTCAAGTAGACGAGAGGTAATTGGTGGACGCAATTGGAATTATATTATGCCACACTTAATTAATCCCAATAATTCCATTCCGACCTATACTTCTGGGGTTCTTGAATGGAATTGTAAGGACGAGAACAACAACGGAGGTTATCCTTCTATTTAGAGATGTAAAGTGGGTCGGGCATCCCATATTTGATAAGTCTACATAAGCTTTGTACCGAGTTTAGGTCCGACCCGCCTAAAATATAGGCTGATCCTACCTATATTCTTATTAAGAGACTCAACACGGCACACAAACCTAACCCACATTTTATGTACACCTAAATGGGTCGTGCTTATATGGACCAAAATATGGGTTTAATTTCTCTGTTATTTTCTGTTTTAAAATATTAAATATGTGCTTATATGGGTTAAAATATGGGCCTAAAACCTATTTATATTCTTTTAAATTTTGAATAAACTGCAAATAAATAAATAAATAACATTAAAAGTATATAAATGAAAATATTTAATTAAAATTTTTTAAAATATATATTTAAAATTATATGTAAAATGACTAAATATGTATTTATAGAAATATGGACCAAGCTGATGGGCCTATTACTGAGAGCCACCCCGACCCCTACTATATATAACTGACCGGCCCAAACCCACATTAATATAGGTCAGGTCAATATCGTGCTTTTTCTTCGGAATGTCTGTTAGTTTCTTTGAAGTATGAGTCAGCCCACATTGACATCTTTACATCTATTTGAGATTCTCTTTTTTGATTTATTATGATATTAATTTGACCAAAGAATCATTTGCCTCTACCTAATAACTCGAACTAGTGTAGGTATATTTTATCGTAAGCATTCACCTAATATATGCCATCCAATCTAATTTTTTCCAATTTGTTTTTCTAAATGTTCTTGGATCTCATTTAGAAAGAGGACTTAACACAACATGAATCCAAGTACCGTGGGAAAAAAAGAAGGAAAATATTTCGTCTCTCAGAAGTTTGATTTTGAGTTGGATTGATTCTCAAGAGGAAATTTATAGTCATGGTCAAAGTAAAGAGTGTTGGGAGGAATTTTCTTTTGAAACTCATTCTCACTTGGTAATTTTGAGCTCACAAGGTTCTCCTCTTGATTTGATTGCAACTTTTTTTCCTTTTTTTTTTTGTTTTTAAAAAAGTTTGTCTAATATGCTTGAACGCTTGATTAAATAATGCACTAGAGAAATCCGAATCTTAAAGGATAAAGTTCAAGAACTGGTAATTGTGATATTAGGCTTTAATTGTGTATTTCAGGATTTAGTAGGTTCTTTTATTTTCTTTAAAAAACTAGTGGGTCACTATTATTAAGGAAAAAAAAAAAGAAAAAAACCCCAATTCCAAATTACTTAAAAGTTCAAAGAATAACATGAAATTCTATAAATTCAAATTTTCATAACTTAAAGGTTATGTTTACTAATCTTTAAATGGAACTAGTGAAAAGAAAATAGTGGGGAAATGGAATAAAGAGGAATAAGAAGAGCAATGTTAGGGATACATATAAATTACATACAAAACTGACACACAGTGACGTGGTATGTATTTTAACCACTGATATTTTTTTTTAAGTAGGACTATATTATGTATATGATAGTTAAAACTTATACTATATTAATGTGTTTACACATTAATTAACTGCCCAAAAAAAAAGGAATGTTTTTCTATTTCTTGTTCTCTTTCCTATTTATTACAAATTAGTAAACATACTCAAAGAGAGAGAAAGAAGGAGAATGAGTATATAGGATTAGTAAGAAGAGAGGTTTACCAGAAAAAAAAAAAAAAAGGGAATGGAAGAGGAATCTAAATAGAAGAAGACATCTAGACTCTCTTTTTTCTTTATTTTAAAAATGAATTTCAATATGATGATTACAATATAAGCTACAATTGTTTTTTATTGGGCTTGAGATAATTGTCGACTAATCAAATTGCACCAATTCATACCTCATAATGAGGAAAAGTTTGCATACCCTATTCTAGAATTTCCTCGTAATAATAATATAAATTTAAACGAATATGTATGGGCAATATATATGGGTAATACTTGATGTCCGTGGTAAAAAAAATAATCAATAGCTTAAAAAGTATTATTATGTTTGATTAATTCTGGAGTAGAATAGAATGAAGTTTTGCACTTTGACAACAAAATACTCTCAAAATTTTAAAAAAATACTTAAACAATTTTTATCACATTTAATACATAGTTCAAAATATCTTTATATATATATATATAGGATAATCATATTTTCATTACTAAAATATTTGTTTAGTCTATATCTTGCATTTTGGATATTACATTAATGTTAACATTTAGATTAAAAACTTGTAACAAATTTATATTTTTTATGGGTCAAACACCAATTTTGATTATTGAATTTATGAAAATAACATTTTAAAATTAAAAGTAATTCAAATTTAAATCTTATTTAAATAAATTAGTAAATAGTAAAAAAAATTTAAATTTTTACATTTTTAAAATTTTAACTTTTTATGTTAGTTTAATTCTTCATTTTAATTATTTTTTTTATTTTGATTTAATTATTAAATACATGTGTATACTTTTAAAGTTTAAAAAGTTATTTTGTTAAACTCAATGGTCAAAATTGATAGTTAACCTACACAATATATTAATTCGTTAAAAATTTTAAATCTAATGACCAATGTTGATAGTAGACAAAATGAAAGATATAAATTAGTGAACAGATATGCCAAATAACCTACTGTGGAGATAAAAGATAAATCTCATCCTTATCTCTGAAATTTAAAATGAAAAATACAAAATAGTAAACTAAAAGATGATTTCCTAATAAAAAATAACAAGATCAGAAAATAAATTCTTAAAAATTAGGGCATGGTTTTTATTTTCCACACTCCTCCTTAAGCTATATTCATTCCTAGCTTAGAAACATGATCTTCAAACTTCATTTTTGACAGTGACTTAGTAAGGACATCAACCACTTGAATTATTATAGAGATGTACACTAATTCAATTATTCTTTCTTCAGACTTTTCCTTAACGATGACAATCAAGCTCAATATATTTGATTTGATCATGACACAATATACCTTCGTAGGAATATTGGTTGTTATTCCTAGCTCTTCTAAAAATTTTCTCAGCCACATTTCACAAATGCTCAAGGCTAGAGCACAAGTTTCTACTTCTTGCCCCTTTAAGTTACTATGGTTCCCTAAATATGAGTGCAGTATTTTGTGGTAGACCCTTTATTAATAATATATCCTGCCTAGTTAGCAACAGAATATACCTCAACAACTCAGTTATTTCCTTAACTGAAAAATAACCCTTTCATATGTGTCATCTTCAAATACCTGAAAATTCTATAAACTACTTCGTGGTACTTATTATTAGGATTATTCATAAATTGACTTATTACATTAATATCATGTCTAGTACGAGACAAATAAATGATTTGCCTACCTAATGCTAGTATCCAGCTTTATCAACTAGAGCACAGTCACTCTTTAAATCAAGTTTATAATTTGACTCTATTGAAGTGTCAGCTGGTTTGTATCTTTATATCCATGTTTTCTCAAGTAGTTCCAAGACTTATTATCGATGTGAAATTGAAATTCCCTTTTTGGATCAAAATTTTTTAAGATTTCCTAGTTATTTAACCTCTCAAATTGTTTGGCAAGAATCTTCTTCAATAAGCTCATTTCCTCCAAGTAGTTACCTGTTAAGATGAAATCATTTATATATACTATTAATATGGCAATCTTTCTTTCTTGAGAACCTTTTATAACCAAAGTGTGATATGCTTGCCCTTGAGTATAACCATGCTCAATAACTATCGTGTAAATTTCTCAAACCATGTCTTTGAAATTGCTTGAGTCCATATAAAGGTTTTCATAGCCTACGCACTTTATTGTAATTCCCAATTATTTTAAACCAAGGACAAATATCCATATAAATCTCATATTCTAAATCACCATTGAGGAATGTATTTTGACATCTTACTGATAAAAAGGCCAATGATAGTTAGCTGCTAGTGACAATAGAACCAAGACAATACTAAGCTTCGCAACTAGAGCAAATGTCTATTGATAATCTAGGCCATAAGTTTGAGCAAACCCCTTAACTGCCATCCTAGCCTTGTATCGATCCACAGTCTCATCGGGCTTATATTTAACATCCTACAGGTTATTTTCCTGGTGGTAGGTTAGACAATTCCCAAGTACCATTTTTCTTCAAGGCTATAATCTCATCTCTAGTTGAAGCCTTCCATTCGAGTTTATTGAGACCTCATAGATAGATTTCTCGATGGTGGTCATATTTATAGTAAAAACTCAAAAATGTGATTATGGAACATCATAAGAGATAAAACTGTCCAATAATATTATATAATTTTTGGGTGATTGAATAATATCACTTCTTTTTGGTGTGGAGGAATATTCCAAAGAAATATACACTTGATGGCTTTAGGATCTAGCTTACTTCGAGTTAGTGAACGGTCATGGACAAATACACTTTAATAGAATATCTTTTGAGGTAAGGTAATGATGACTCCTGACGGGGAAAATATGAAAGTATAAAGTTTGAAATAGAGTTTTGAACTTGAGGACACGAGAAGGCATTCTATTGATAAGGTAGGTTGCAATTAAGACTGTTGTCCCCCTAAAATATTTCATGCACATTCAAGAGAACATAATCAAGTAAGTGTCTATTCTCTCTCGATGCGAGTCACACTCAGCCTAGGCTTTCCAAAAGGACTTCATTAAGCAAATGAAAGTAGTATTAGAAATAAAAATTACCATAAAACTCAAAAGTTGGAAGAATTTTAATTAAATGGACCATTCCATAGAGTTAAAGGTATGCTCATATCTACTTTTACTAAGGATCTCTTTTTTCTACTAAGAACATGGATTAATTCTTTGACTATAATAGTATTCTCAAAAATTATTATGTCTACATTAATTTTGGGTTATAGTAGCATTCTCATAAACACATCTTCTTTTTCATTAGGAGAAATGGTAATTGATGTAATAGGATAAATTCATATCGTGAAGATGTTACAACCAATTCTAAAGTAATATCTAGGTAATCTTGTAAAATACATTACGTCGGATAAGATACTGAAATTTTTCAAACTAGCTACCCTTAATAACTTTTGGAACGAGGGCAATATATATCATTAAAATTGAAGGTTTTTAGAAACTCTTATCATAAAAGAATTTTAGATAAAGTAAGTTATTAAGTATAATTAGGATCCTTCTATTTGATAAAAGAGTAATTTAGCAATAAGAATTAGTGTTTTCTCTTTGCTAAGTATCTTTTTATCTTGTAGTTTTCATTATAGTTTCTAAGAAAAATCCAAAATTTTACTTGTTTTTTATTTGAATGGTCACACTTCTCCGTCTTATTAAGGAGTAGCTTTAAAGCCACTATTCTAATATAAATAAAAGGTTAATTGCAAAAAAAAAAAAAAAAGAAAAAAGAACATGAACTTAGACTTTTTTACAATTTTAACCTTATCTTTTGGCTTGACAAAATTATATCTCAACGTTTAAAATATTTGCAAATGTCTACTTTCTACGTACATATTTAAGTGATTTTTGCTACTATTTTCAAGTTACTTGAGTAAATTTTAAGTATATTTATAAGCAGAAATAAGATATTCTCTTACTTTGAATAAATTTTAAGTATATTTGCAACTAGAAATTAGATATTCTCTATTTAGATTCCATGTTTGGCAATAGAGTTTTTGGTCAATTTATATGCATAGGATAACTATTTTACAGATATTTTAAATATAGAGATATTATTTTACACAAAACGAAAGATGATCTTAAAAAAATGTTAAAAATGGGGAAATTAGGCCTTTTAAGGCATATTTAGAAAAAAAAAAATTGAAAAATACAGTGGCCTGTATTTTTTGTAGGTCTGGTATGATTTTTATTAGAAAATACTATTTTCTAAAAAATATTTAAAAAATACTATCTTTTATAATAATAACTAGTAACTGGTAACCAGTTTCCAAAAACTAGTAATTAGTAACCGAAAGTATTTATAATTAGTAATTGATAACTGGTAACTAATTTTTAAAAACTTGTAACTAGTAACTATTTTAAAAATGATATTTTTCTATTTTTTTTAAAAGTGATATTTTTTCTAATAAAACTATACGGAAATCAGAAAAAAACTTAACCTTTATATTTTTGTAATTCTTTTAGGTTTTATAAGCAAAAGTGTCCAAAACCCTTAAAAATGCAAAAAGACATGATTCGAATTATTTTTTTGCAATTAACTTTACAGAAAGAACTCGGTGTATTGAATAGAAAAGAGATTTGTACAGGAATATCCCATTTTTGGGTATAGTTTAGTGGATATCCCGTTTTGATTTTATTAATAAATATATTCTTTTTTTAATATTAATGATTTATACTTACTATTATAACCTTGGTAAATTGTTCATTTACTACTCTTAAGTATATAATTTATTTATCATAACTTAAAAAATATTATTGCTTGTAGATGGTAGCATGTTTACCATTATGCATCTGGTAAATTATTCATTTACTACTTGTAAGAGGTGGTGCATGATTTATTTACCATGATTTAAAAAATTTTATCGCTTGTAGACAATAGCATATTTATCATTATACCCCTGATCAATTTCTCATTTATCACTACTAAGAGGTGGTATATAATTTATTTACTATGACTTAAAAAATTTTATCGCTTGTAGACTGTAGTATATTTGTCATTATACTCCTGGTAAATTACTTATTTACCACTGTTAAGAGGTGGTATATGATTTATTTACCATGACTTAAAAAGTTTTATCGCTTGTAGACAATAGCATATTTACCATTATACTCCTGGTAAATTACTCGTTTACCACTATTAAGAGGTGATATATGATTTATTTACCGTAACTTAAAATTTATCGCTTGTAGATAGTAGTGTATTTACCATTTTACTCCTATTAAATTACTCATTTACCACTATTAAGATATGGTATATGATTTATTTACCATGACTTAAAAATTTTATTACTTGTAAATGGTAGCATATTTATCATTATACCTCTAATAAATTACTCATTTATCATTATTAAGAGGTGGTATATAATTTATTTACCATGGTTTAAAAAAATTCATGTATAGGTGGTAGCTTATTTACCATTATACCTCTGATAAATTACTTATTTACTATTGTTAAAAGGTGATATATAATTTATTTACCATGACTTAAAACTAAAAGTGGAAAGATAAAGGAGGAGAAAGAAGATGTACAGGTTTAGGTTTAGAGATTTGGGGTATACCACTTCTTAATTGTAGTAAAATGGTATATAGATTTCCTCTCTAGCTCTCAGGTGCTAATGTTGGACATGGGTATAGACCATTTTGTTTGAAATGCTAGTTTCAACACCAATATGCATCATAATCCAAAACTTCTAAATCGGAAAGAAAACTAAGTGTGTGATATAGCTTAATCTTTGACCTATACTATTACATACCACATGTAACTCACCTCCTAATTCAATTTCCAAACAAATCTATTATCATCTTCACTTGTAACTTTTCCTATTCTTCCAAGTATTCTCATGCCAAGAGATGTCATCTACAATCCAAACTTCAAAGGAACACCCAATTGCAACCCATATTAGTGATCTTTCTTGATTGATATGATAAAAACATAAAATTAATAATTTATAGTAAAACTTAAATTAAATTTAAAAAAAAATCAGAAATGATATAAGATTTATAAGTCTGTCCTCATCATTGGTACTAACAAAGGCAAAATTTTCAGGAAAATAAATCAACTTCACCCCAAGTAAAGCTTCTTTGTTTTCATATTCAAATTCGATATTCATGTATAATTAAAAAATTATCAAAAAATTATTATTATTGCTAAAATCTATACAAAAATTAACATCAAAATTTCTAAAAATTATTCAATGTCACATGGTGGATTCATCATTATTGATCAATTTGAAAAGAAATGCAATTGAAAGAATTGATTTTACTTTGATAAGGTGAGAGTATATGGCGAAGTTTGAAGCAAGGTCATTAATGGAGATCATTTGCGTTGCAATGACTCGGACGAAGTTTGCTACCATTTTTGAGTTTGACTCGCTCGAGAACGATGGAATCAAATCGGTGACTGGACCGCAAACAAGGAAACTCAAGGAGAGTAAAGTTGGGGATTTAGGGATTTGACCAGAGAGAAAAGCAAAAGGGATTTAGCGATCTTCATAGATTCGAGTTGAAAGGGGTAAAATTGGAATAATGAAATTAAGTAGTTAAGAAATGGGCATAAATGTACATAAAACTAAAATAAGGCATTTACTAACGTAGGTATTAAAAAGGGTTACACGGTGTAGTTTCCTCAATAGAAAACAACAACGAAGCAAAGTATAAAATGGTTGAAGGATTAACCTTGACCTCTTTTGTAGTGCAACACATGTCGCGCTGGCATTAAATTCACATCTCTACAGATCCAAATGACTGTAGAGTCCATCATAAGTCATCCGAACAATGAACGGTCAAGGCTAAAAGTCAATCAAGTAAATCAACGACTGAGAAGACGAGATATCATAAACCAATTCATGTAGGTGTGTCGCAGAGAATCTCCATCTCTTATTTCCCTTCAAATGACTTGATCAAGAATTAGAACAAAAACATTTCATTTATATCGTATTCAAAGACAAGAGACAGAGTAGTGTCGGCCTTACCTTTTAAGCTAAAAAGGCAATTGCTTAGGGCCCATTTTAAAAAAGCTCTAAAATATAAAATACTTTAACTATTATTATTTCTTTATATTTAAATTTTTTTAATCAAATATCATTTTTTATACTTTGATTTCCTATTATAAAAAAGTCCCATCATCTTTCAAATAAAAAAAGAAATGCCTCATCATCTTTCAAATAAAAACAGGCCCATCATCTTTTAAATAAAAAAAAGTTTTCAATCCTAGTTTAAAATAGATATATTTCTCATATATACAATTTTTTTTTTATTTTTTTAATGGACAATACAAATCTCTACCCATTATACTTTCCTACTTTAGTTATTAAAAAAATATTAGACATAATTATTTAAAATAAATTTTTTTTTATTTACACCCAAAATAGCGAGACCAATTATTAAAAAATATTATCGACATAATTATTTACAATAATTATAAAGTTTTCAAAACACTTTATAAATCATATACAGTTGATATATTATTTTCTAAAATTGTGTACTTTATTAGGTTATATGCAGTTTGATGTATTATTTTCTGAAATTAAGTACTCTATTAGACCATTTATAATTTGATGTGTTATGTTTTAGAATTGTATTCTTTGTTAAGTCATATACGATTTGATACCTTATTATTTGAAATCACTTGTCATAATCATGTGACTAAGTTCTGTTTCACTGTTTAATAATTGAAAGAAGTATAATTTGAGACTATTTTTAAAATATATTAAAATTTTGGATATATGTAAGTTTGAAATTTAGGGAATAAATTGGTACTCAAGCAATAGTTGCGGCATTACTGTAATAACTAATTTTTTTTTTTTTTAAAGAAAAAGCCCTTATTTTAAAATTTTGCAGCCCAAATTATCTTGAGAGGGCCCTGAGACGGAGAGATCTAACACAGAAGAGAGAGCTTCTTCTTTCTTCTTCAATGGCGTTTTGGAGAAATTGGAATTAGGGTTTGAGATTGGAACTTCCAATGGATGTGGAGAGATCTTCGCTGTGCAATTGCGTAGTGAATTTTCTACTGGAGGAGAATTACGTGTTGACGGCATTCGAGCTTCTCCACGAGCTCCTTGACGATGGCCGGGACGATCAGGCCATTCGCCTCAAGGAGTTCTTCTCCAACCCCTCTCACTTCCCTCCCGATCAGATCTCTCGCTTCAACTCTCTACGAGGTCAAGCTTCCTTCTCTCTCTCTCTCTCTATATATATATATACACACACATATACATTTCTCCATTTTCTGGATTCTATATATATATATATATATATATATATATATATATATATACATTTCTCCATTTTCTGGATTCTTCGAAATGCTGTTGTTCGATTTGATTATGATAAATATGGGAAGCATTGAATTTGAGTTTTGTTTTCTAGTCGGTTTCATTGGCATTCTAGGTGGAATCTGAATGAAGAACCCTTGATCTTTAAATAAATGAAAAGAGTGGACCGTTTGCTCTTAAATTGCTAATATTTGAGCTTCGTTTTACGAATTATTTTTGGTGTTATTCGGTCACTGGAAGTGTTCACAAATGGATATGAACAATTCGAATGCAATTGGTTCTTTGGACTTGATTGCAAAAATTCGACATCATATTCTCCAGTATACCCTTTTCATTCACAGTTAAAATGATGGTTTTCCAAAAACAAGAACAAAAAAAAAATGTGACTTCTGTTCATGGTAGAAGTCGTTCACAGGAAATGTTTTACATTTGAGCAAGTACCTGATTTTTAATAGAATCATGGAGGAAGAATTAAGAATGGACCAACATTTTGTTATAAACTCGGTCTCTAAATTTTTTTGGGCTGTGGCATGACTCTTCTGCCTCTGCCTTAGATTTCAAATTAGAGGGAGGGCCTTTCAATACTATTTCTTAGATTTAATTTCTTGACTCCTAAGTCCATTTTTTATATTACACTTCTGAGTTGTAAATGTCTGATGTGGTGTACTTTTCTATTTCTCAATTGAGTTTGGTATTTCAAGTGGCATTTTTAATGTTCTATTCTCAAAAAGCTTGATTTGAGCCTTCGCTTTCCTTTCATTTGGTTGATATTTGATGTTCAAATTTTAACTGGGTGCCTTTAAATGCTTTTCTTGTTATTCACTTTTATAAGAAACGATAACCTTGTCTCCCTGTTTTATGTTCAATCTGTAATTATGGATGATTATTTTCTTCCCTCTTTTTTATTGTAAAGCAGTTGCTGACCCTCAGAGTTTGCTAGAGGAGAAAGAAGCACTAGAGGAAAAATTAGCAATCAGCAAGTATGAGCTCCGCTTGGCCCAAGAGGACATTTCGAAGATTAAGACCGAGTTACAGAAGAAAAACGAGTTTTCGAAAACTGACTTAAATGGTTAGTTACTAAATCTCTGTGGCTTTTGAAGGGACATTCCCATTTATGTTCTGAATTTTTGTAAGACGCACCATCTGTATGCTTTTTAGTTTCTTTTTTGTTAGCTTCATTGTTTTCTCTAAGGTCATGGTTTGTAAATGAGTCAAGTAAGCAAGGTAATAACAAATAGATGTGAATTATCTTAGGTGCACTAGCAGTGAGTTTATCTGTAAAATTAATAGATGACTATGCAGAACATGGTACTATTCTTATCTCCAATGGTATTCTGGAATTCATTTCCCTAGATTAAGCATCACACAATGCACACCAGTTTGAGACCAATCTGAATCATAAGTACTTTGATAATTGTTTTGTCTGGATTCAAGATTGCACCTGCAAATTGTGGCACATTGTAGATTATGCACGATGTAGATTGCTCCTCCATCAGTTATTTGCTGAAGTTTCTTTTAAATTTCTTCGATCTTGGCTTCATTCAGGGGCAAATGTAGATGTCTCTGTAAATCATGGTCCAGAATTTCTGCGACAGAAGAGAGATGCTCCACCTTCTGACTTGGGCCCTTTGAAGGACAATGAGCGTCAGGATCTTAACTGTGCTGTTAAAGAATATTTGCTTATAGCGGGTTATCGGCTTACTGCAATGACATTTTATGAAGAAGTATGTAACATATTAAATTTTTACTTCTCTCCTAGATTTTTTTTGCTTTTATTCATAGAGGACTGAAAAAATCAAACTTCTTATATGAACAATACCCCTGAGGGTTAGGTGGAGTTGAGGCCTGTGGTTCGCTCCCATAAGGTATGGCATTTGAAATATGCTAGAGTTTCGTACCTCCCAAAGATTGTAGGGTTCAGCAGGAGGATAAGTACTAACAAAGAAAACTTCTTATATGAACAATCAAAATTTGAGTGTGGATAAGAGGCTCATCTGATTATATTAGCCTGTTGATATCAGGTGGTAACAAGAAGAATAAAACTAGTGAAAATTGTTCATGTTGTCAAATTATTGTCTGCCAGCCATAATAACCAATTGATTGATGGAGACAATTACAACCCTACTATGTGGATAAATCACAATGCAATTAGTTGTTAGTGAATTATTATTATTTTTATTATTATTTTGTTGAAGCACAAAAGTAGTTATAGAAGGTGAGAAACTAGCTGATATGCTTCGGTAAAGTTTCTGGGGCAATCTTGGTTTTTAGCTGCCAATTGATCTGGTATATGATATCCATTATCGAACATTGAATTTTGGAAGCATTTGACATCGGAATTCATGTTCATGGCATGCTTCATTTGTTTAATTAAGTTCTTCCCTGTTGACTGCAGTAAGAGGTGAGACTGGAAGTAGTTGATTAAATTTGTCTCTATACTGACCAATTTGTACTCCCACTCTATTTGATAAACTTCATTTTGAGGTGAATACATATGCCACTGCATGGATTGCGACTTTCTTATGTTGGTAATCTAAACTATTATCATAACCTGCTGACTTATCTTAAAGAGTTACAATAGCCTATCACTTCTTCCATTGCAGGTTGCAGATCAGAACTTAGATATCTGGCAGAATACGCCTGCATGTGTACCAGATGCCTTGCGCCATTATTATTACGAGTATCTTTCATCCACTACAGAGGCTGCTGAGGTATTTCCTGTATACCATGATATAGTGAATGTGATGTTTATATTACTTTAAGAAGTGCTAAAAAACCCGTTCATCTTCCACTTTTGGGTTTATAAAATCTATGAAATTCAGTGTTTGAAGAAGCTAAGTTTTCATAAGCTTGGTGAATTATGTAGCCTTGTGTTTGTATGTGTATGTCTAGATCTATGTTTTGCGTTCTTGTTTGTACCGTTCTGATCCTTCTACTTGTGAATCTACATTCAGGTCTGTTTCAGACATTCTGTTAAAGCACACTGTATATAGCATTTGCTTTAAGTGTGACATTATTGTTGACATTATCTCTACTTTATGGCCATTAATAGTTTGAGGAATTCTGCTGAACCATTAGTTCCTTCTTTTTCTTGCTTGTGTTGTTGTGCGCATAAATAAAATTCCTTCTCTTCTGCAGGAGAAAGTTGCAATGATTCGAGAAAAAGACTCACTGAAGAAAGAAAATGAGAGGCTCAATCATGAAAAAGCATGCTTGCTGAAAAACAAAGATTTAGCTGATGGTCAAATAAGTGCGTTAACTAAAGCTTTAGAAGCTGTTCAGAAGGACCTCAAAGACAAAGAAAACGTAGTAAGTCAACTTATCATCATGCATCATGAGCTGCTGTCAAAGTGAAACTCATTTTGAAGGCAAAAACTCAACTTGCCGTTTCAGGTTCAAAATTTAAAGCAGTCCTTGGAGCACCAAAGAAAGGATCTTAATGATTGCAGAGCTGAAATTACTGCACTGAAAATGCAAATTGAAGGGTTTCGTTCTGGGAGAAATTTGTCTGCTACTGATGTTGATCATACCCAATCTGAGTCCTTAGAAAGATACAAGGAAGAGATTAAATCCCTGCAGATGGAAATAGAAAGCTTAAAATCGAGGAATCCGTATGCTTCAGATTCTGTGGTCTCTATCTCTTCTGGTAGAGAGACCACCTATGCATCAGAAAAAATTGTTGAGATACACGAAGATAAAAATGTGATTCCTAATCCAGCTGATGCAGCTCCTAGAGTTGCAGATGGAGAAGATGCTCAATCACAGATTACTCAAAATTCCGAAGACTGCAAAGATAAATCTGCGGAACTTTCACTGGGGTTGTTAGAGAATCCTTCTAGTGAGAATAGTTCCTTGGAGAATAGTGAGAGTGTCTCCAAGCTTAATAGTGAGCAGATGTCAGATGATAGCAGTTTACTTCCAAAGTCAGACAACCTCAATTCTGAAGCTGCTTCTGAAAAGATGGCAAGTTCACTATTCTCTATGAGGCATTAGGAAACCCAGGAATATATCAAAAACAGCATACTTCTTAGAATTTTGAAAGCTTTAAAAACCTTCGACCGCAGCTCTTTTTGTTCCTTTCATACCTAAAATTATTGCAGAAATTACAATTCCAAAACTTTAAATATGTCTGTACTGTGGCAGGGACCAGGGACAATTCAGATCCTAGCTGATGCCTTGCCCAAGATTGTTCCTTATGTCCTGATCAACCATCGGGAGGTTGTTTTTGACTTCTCTCCTTTTATATTCTTCTTGTACATCTCCAAGACTTCTAATTAAAGGTTATTTATTCTAAAGACTGTTTTTTTCTTTCAGGAGCTTCTTCCTCTCATCATGTGTGCAATTGAGCGCCATCCAGAGAGCAGCACCCGTGATTCCTTGACTCACACATTGTTTAATCTAATAAAACGTCCAGATGAACAACAGAGACGAATAATTATGGATGTAGGAATACATTTACATGGCAATGTGGTTTTACATTTTCTGCCATGGTGTTTAACCTTTCAAACTTCCTTTCAGGCATGTGTTACCCTTGCTAAAAATGTAGGAGAGATGAGGACGGAAACAGAATTGCTCCCTCAGTGCTGGGAACAAGTAAGTTACAGTCACGGGGACCTTTTTTTTTTGTTTTTGTTTTTGTTTTTTCTTTTTTGTAAAGCTTTTCTTGTATCATTCAACCTTATCGCGTGTGTTTTATTTTCCTTTTTGTTGGGTCAAAGATAAATCACATGTATGAGGAGCGTAGATTGCTGGTTGCTCAATCATGCGGACAGCTTGCAGAATTTGTCAGACCAGAGATTCGTGATTCTCTTATTTTGTCTATTGTTCAACAACTGATTGAGGATTCTGCAACCATTGTTCGTGAGGCTGCTGCGCGTAATCTTGCAATGCTGCTACCGCTCTTTCCGAATATGGATAAATATTTCAAGGTCAGCCTCACTAAATATGCTTCGAGGCTCTCATGGAGAAGATTTCTGACTTGACGGAAATGGCTACAATGTAAGCTCTAGAACAGGTCCATAACACATGGTCTAGGGAATGGAGCCTTTTCCACATAAGATAATAACTTAAAGAAGAAATAAAAGGAAGTAAATAAAAACGAGGATCTCCAATAGGTGATTTTTTTCTTTATAGGTTGAGGAGCTGATGTTCCAATTGGTCTGTGATCCTTCTGGAGCGGTGGTTGATACTTCACTGAAACAATTAGTTCCTGCAGTAGTAAAATGGGGAAACAAATTAGAACATGTTTTGAGAGTTCTTCTTTCGCATATATTAAGCTCTGTGCAGGTATGCTTAATCTTAACTCACTTTCTGATTTGCAACTTTCTTCCAATTCCTTATTTCTTTAACTTATATGTTTTATTCCATTACTATGTTATTGCAGCATTGTCCACCACTGTCAGGAGTTGAAGGATCTGTGGAGTCATATCTTCATGTTTTAGGCGAAAGAGAACGCTGGAATGTCGATGTTTTACTTAGACTTCTGGCAGAGTTGCTTCCTTCTGTGCATGAGAAAGCAATTGAGACGTGCCCATTTCCTGCCATTCCTGAAACTACTGGAACTAAATTTTCTACCTCTTTGCTTGAATTGTACGCAGGGTAAGCTCTACCTTTTCCCTTTCTCTTTTCTTTATTTTTGTTGTTTGTTTTATTTATTCATTTATCTTTTATTGTTGCATCTTTATTTTATATACGGTTCCCAATCCAATAGTTATTTTTTCGATCCAACGGCTATAACGATGTGCATGAAAAGATGTGCATCATTAATGTTATTTCTCTTTTACTTTTTACTCTAAAAAGACGTGCATGATAAATTTTAATTAGTCAAAACGATACCTATATATAGGTGTAAAAAAAAAAAAAAAACATACTGGATTAGTGTCCTTTATATATATATATATATATATATATATATATATATTTTTTTTTTTTTACCAATTTGACAGCTTGGTGTTCTAAATGCTTATGAGAAATTCTATATTTGGCTAGGGGACATGTTCAATGGCCTTCATTTGAATGGATGCATGTCAGTTGCTTTCCTGATTTGATGCAGTTTTCCTGCTTGTTACCTCCAAAGGAAGATAATTTGCGGAATCGAACTACCAAGGTTTGTCTATGTAAATGGTTTTTCTTCTTGGATATGTATGTATGAGATCCTGATTAAGGAAAGTTCTCTTCTACTTGTTTTTAATCTAAATAGTGGTGGTGCAGATCTTGTTGGCTGTGTCAGAACTTTTTGGGGATTCTTATTTGACGCACATTATGCTGCCTGTTTTCTTAATAGCTGTTGGTGGTGATGGTGATTTGACATTTTTCCCATCTGCTATCCGGTCTCAAATGAAAGGTAATGAATTTTGAGATTGATAAAATCTTTTTACATCATGGGTTCATAATATTTGTCTCTTAATATCAGGTTTGAGACCACGGACGGCTGTGTCTGAGAGGCTGGCCACTATGTGTGTCCTACCTCTTCTCTTAGCAGGTATTCTGGGAGCTCCAAACAAGCGTGAAGAATTAGCTGAGTACTTGAAAAATCTATTAGTTGAAGGCACTGCAAAGGAGACTCAGTCAGTGAAGTGCAGTGCTGAGATTGTTGATGCTGTTCGCTTCCTTTGGTTTGTAACTTAACAAAGACTATATACTTCTTGTCTGCATTTAATTGTTTTCTCAATGGGCTTCTTTCACAATGCAGCACATTTGAAGAACATCATGCTATGATATTTAATATTCTATGGGAAATGGTTGTAAGCTCGCATATAAATATGAAGATCAGTGCTGCCAATCTGTTGAAAGTCATTGTGAGTTTTAGCCATTCTTATTTTGTTCTTATATCTAGGTGTTTCTGATAGTAGAAGAAAGGCTTACAATTAACCTGGTTTGTTTAATAGGTTCCCTATGTTGATGCAAAAGTTGCATCCACACACATTTTGCCTGCCCTAGTTACTCTGGGCTCTGACCCAAACCTCAATGTAAAATATGCAAGCATAGATGCTTTTGGACCTGTTGCCCAGCATTTCAAAAATGATATGGTATGGATTTTGACTTTGCATTGTAACCTTACCATCTGAATGAATTAGTTTTAATGTATCTGGCTGACCAATTTTAACACATTCAGATTGTTGATAAGATACGTGTACAAATGGATGCTTTTCTTGAAGATGGATCCCATGAAGCTACAGTTGCTGTGGTTCGAGCTCTGGTGATTGCTGTTCCACATACAACAGATAGACTTAGAGATTATATCCTTAACTTCTTTTATAATGTACAATTATACATTTTCTCAACGACCTAACGTTTGTTGCCTCTTCATATTATTTTCTATGTTACAATTTTTTTCCCTTAATATATATACATCTTTTGTCAAAGATTTTCCAATTTACAGCTACCCCGATTACTGCTAGTGATCTTTTGCGTCGCCGCGAACGAGCCAATGCATTTTGTGAAGCAATCCGTGCTCTAGATGCTACAGGTTTGCTTTCTTTAAGAATAAATATGTTTGGGATAATTACATTTTTATACTTGCGTTTTGCGTTTTTGACTGTTTGTTCAATTTATACCTCACGTTTTGATTATAATCAACAGTGATCTTCAGATTTATAATTTATAATAAATTTATACCTTCTCTAGGTTAAATACAAATTTTGACTATTATGTTTACCAAAATACCACTAAAAGTTTAAATACATATTTATTTTTTGAAAGAAATAAAATTTAAAACATAAAATTTAAAACTTATATACAATTCATAAAGCTTTCTATAAATAATAATTGATTTTTGTAGGTTTTTGCATTTTTTAAACTATTTTTTTAATATTTGTTCTTTTAGTTAGTAATTTTAATTACATTTAAATTTAAATTTAAAATATAGAACAATGGTCAAAATTTGTGTTTGACCCTAAACAGGTATAAATATGTTACAAGTTTTATATCTAGAGGTCAATGTTGATAATAACCAAAGTATAAGGAATAAATTGAACAAAGAGACAAAATGCAAGGTATAAAAATGTAATTTTTTTTTTACAAAATAAAAATGTAATCAATACAATATGTTTTTACCAGAACTTGTGGCTGTTAGTCTTTTTCTGGTGTTTAGATTTTCAGGACTAGTACTTATGGGCTATGGCTGATAATTTATGTATCAAAGCATGGGAATGGTATCTGCATTTACAAATCAGAATACGAAACTTTTTGTGATTTTTGTCGTGAATGTGATCTAGAGCCACTGTATTTGGTTGGTCAAATCTGGTCGTCATCCATCTGGAATTGGATCTAAGTTGGTGGAAGTCCGGAACATTGATTTCTTCCTATAGTATGGGGAAATGGTTTGGATTTAAGATAGAGGTATATAGAAATGTTCCTTTTCTTACACCATGAAAAGAGAAATTGAGAAAAAACTCTGGGAACAGAAGAAAATTGGATCTTAAATCCAGGTTGTTTGGGCTTTTGAAATGACAAATGATCCTAATACTCGGCAAAATTCCTCTACACGTCTGTTTGTTGGTGAATTGTCTATTGAGAGAACCCAAAATTTCTAAACGTGGACAAGAAAAAGAAAGCCTTTTAACTTGCAGGTTCTAGACTTGGAGGTTCCTCGAGAAAGTGAACAGATAACACCTTTTGTGGAGAAAGGATGTCTTAAGAACCTTGTACCATGTAGACCAAACTTTACTTTGAAATATATGAGCTAGTCAGACAGTGTGCAAACTGTTTTTGTGGTTGACAATGTTTCATTCGAAATATTCTGGCAACAACAAATTTATCTGCTTCTATTTGTTTTGCGTTTCAGCCTTTGAATGTTGATGTATTTGATGCTTTCTCTTTGCTTCTTGCAGATCTTTCAGCAACTAGTGTCCGGGACTTCCTTCTACCTGCCATACAGAACCTGTTGAAAGACTCGGATGCGCTGGATCCTGCACACAAGGAAGCCCTTGAAATTATAATGAAGGAGAGATCTGGTGGAACCTTTGAAGCCATTAGTAAAGTGATGGGTGCTCATATTGGGATTGCATCATCTGTGAGCAGCTTCTTTGGTGAGAGTGGACTGTTAGGCAAGAAAGAAAGTGCAGAGCTCCCAACAGAGACAGCTGAATCACCACAGCCAGTATCACCTGCACCCGCAGAGGATACCAGATTCAGGAGAATAATGAGAGGGAATTTTACAGACATGCTAAGAGGCAAAGTAAAGGGTCAAGAGGAAACGTAGAACCATCGAAATTTTAGTTCCCCCATTGACCATACCCGCAAGAGTACGTGCCTCTTCTTTTTCAACTCTTGTGAAGATCATTTTGTATTACACTATTTGCGATTATCCTCTAAACAGCAAGAAATTATTTCTCATTTTTTGTTTTGTTTTCACTTTTACTAAAGAATTAGAATACGGAGAGGAAGGTAGAAAACAAAGAGCAAAGCTCAAAATAAAATCTACTTGATTTTTCTTTGTTCTGATGTTATTGCATATTATCTATTGAATTGATTGGATTATTCTGTTGAGACTGTTAAGCGTGTATTTTTGCGGTGCTGCATCGGCAACAAGACTGAAGTTTTTATTTCAGTGACCTGAAATAGTTACCACTTACTAGCAGAAGTTTTGAAATGCATGGCCCATAAATGCTTTACAAATTATAATTACTCCTGTTATATTATATATTAAGTATTATACACTTGTCAATATTGCGCCGTACAATACAATTTAGTACAATGTGCCGAACAATACATAAGTTTAATAAATTCAACTTGCTGCGAGAAGTGTTTTGGCTATAGAATAGATGAATGTCATGAAACCTTTTACGGGTATTTACAGCTAGGCCCTCGTAATGAAAAAATTAACTCATCTATGAATATTTTCAAAACTAATTACTGTCGTATTTTTTTAACTAAAATTAGTTAAAACGTTTAATATAAGATCCGAATTTTATTCTATAAATTCGAACTTTCGTATAGAAAGTTAAGTTGATAGAATAAAGAAAGTTAATAGAATAAATCCTCTGTGAACATGTTATTCGTGAGCTCCATGGTAACGGACTTGCCACGACAAGACCATTGCTTCTATTGAAGGATGCTTTTATTAGCCCCATCTTCGCCGACATCACCACATATGTCAAGCGCTGCTCTGCTTGTCAGACTGCGAAAGGGACCGCATAAAACACCAGCCTCTACACACCTTTACCAACACTGGAAAACATATGGGAAGATGTCTCGATGGATTTTGTCCTTGGTCTCCATCGCACGACTCGACATGTTGACTCCGTCCTTGTCGTCGACCGCTTCTCCAAAATGGCACTTTGTCCCTTGCAAGCGCTCTTCGGATGCCAGCAACATTGCCAATATTTTCTTACGTGAGATCGTTAAGCTTCATGGTATTCCTAGAACCATCACTTCAGATCGTGACGTGAAGTTCATCAGTCACTTTTGGAGAGTTTTATGGCATCGTTTCGATACTGTTCTACAATTGAGCAGCGCATACCACCCATAAACTGATGGTCAGACTGAGGTTGCGAACGATACTCTTGGCACCATGATCGTAAGCATTGTCGGTAATAAACATGGACAGTGGGACTATGCTCTTCCACAAGCGGAGTTTGCCTACAGCAGCATGGTCAATCGCTCAATAGGCTGTTCCCCTGTCTCTGTTGTCTACACCGAAGTCCCTAACCACACTGTGGACCTCCTGGTGTTACCTTAATCTAACAACAAGGCTGCTGATTCCTTAGTCAAGAGGATACTCGGTGACCACACTCTTGTGCGACAACACCTGGAAGCTGCCAATGCTCATTGTAAGTCAGCAGCCGATCACCATCGTCTTCCCAAATACTTCAAGGTTGATGATCTTGTCATGGTCCATTTACGGAAAGAAGGCTTCCCAACTGGTGCTTATCATAAACTTCAGTCTCAGAAATTTGGACCCTTTACCGTCAAGAAACAGTTGGGCCCAAACGCTTATCTCATCGACCTCCCTTCCGAATGGCAGATTTCCCTAATTTTCAATAAGTGCTACTGCTCTTGGTTATGTTTCATGTGCTACTGCTCTTGGTTATTACATCATAAACTTCCCTCCGGGTGCCGCTGTTGTCTTGCCTGGGCTCACGGAGTCGAGCTCTTCGAAGGCGAAGGAGAACTGATGCAGGAAGAAACCTTGTCGTTTACACATTGGCTGCACAGTGTCGTTTTCATTGTTATTAGAGTTAATTTGTCGTTTTTTTTAAATTTCAATAAGTGCAGTGTCGTTGGAACTTGTAATGGACGTTTAGCTCATTTCCTTTATTTCCCTTGTCGTTTTGGACTTGCCCAGCTGAGATATAAGCCGAGGTCGTAGACGTAGAGAAGGAACTTTGGCCTTTGAGTTTGTAATTTTGATATTGGTGAATTAATCAGATAAACGGAGCTACTTGCTCCGTCTGCCTCCTTAAGGTATTTTTCCCCCGTTCGTGCTTACCCAAGAATTCTAACTAAATAAATAAGTAATCTAGAAATTACATATGTAACCTGCAGAAAATGTTATGTTGTATCAGATAGATAAACAATATATGGTGACTAATATACTATAGCCCCTCAGATAACTGTTAAACCTCGTTTTTTTCCCCGGTCAAAATAAAGAGTCTTTTGGGGAAAAAAAAAAAAAAAAAAAAAAGAAAAACCTTCAGAGTGGTTGACCTTGAGTTTTCCTTTTTCGAATGTACCCAGTAGTTGTATCTAATTTGTGATACAAATGCAGCTCTATCGCTGGGACTAAAAAGCTCCAACACCAGCATTCGGACTGGTGGATATTTCCAGAATCAGGCTTTGTAAGAAACTTAAACTAATTATTAAGTTTAACTAATTAGCATGGATCAATTTATAATTTATAACTTAATATTTTCTCTTATGTAGAAAGATGCTTTGTGCTTGGAAGAACAAGTTGGTTTGTTTAAGAAGACCGTTGAAGAATATTTGCCATTGCATTTGAAAAACAGTGTCGATCGCTCTCTGCATTTGGCTAAATCCTTTTTTCTTTTTGTTTAAAATAACAGTGGTCAAACAGTTGATGATGAAGCTTTTGCTATTTTTTTTTTTAATTAAAGGCATTATTATTATTATTATTATTTTTATAAAAAGCGGCAAAGCAAAAACTATAATTATAAAAATTTAGAGAGCGTAAATAAAAGATAAAACTGAAATTTTGAAATAAAATTAGGGTAAAAAAAATACAATTCTCAAAAAATGAGGGGAGGGGGGAGGGGGTGTATTGGCTCCGTCCATGATGACACGGATATATAGGTCAAGGAACATTCGTGTCAAACTATCATGTTCTATGCTTGAATATTGATTATCATGTTCTCCAACCTGTTGTAATTCTACTTGGCAATTTTATATTTAATCGTGTCCTATACATATGCTTTGGCCATGTTAGCCCCGTACACAATTAAGAGTTCGTGTTAATTATACTAATAGTCTGAATTACGTATATTATATTATTTTGGTCTCTTAATTTTCAACTTAAATAATATATTATCTTGAATTATATAATTATTATAACAATAATTCTTTTGTGTCACAAATTATTAAAATTTTAACAGAAATGAATTCTGTACAAAGCATAGAAACACTGTTTGGCACTTGGAGTCAAGTTTTATTCTCAAACATATGTAATTAACTGTGTGCTTTATATATTATTTTTTTCTATTAAAAGTTTAACAATTTACGACAAAAATATCACTACTGCAATAATTACACACTTAGAAGTAGTTTAGCTAGTGTGAGTTGAAATTTTAGAATCTCATTCTAAGTTATAATTACAAAATTATATGCTTTGTAAATGACTTATTTTAGTTAAATTTTAACAATTTATGGCAAAAAGACTATTATTGTAATAATTGTAATTATACATAATATACTAAGTAAGTGAAGATTAAAGTATTATAATAAGTATAATTTAAGAATAATTAATCTTTAAAATTAACATCTTGCTAATTCAGGTACGATATTAATCATGTCATAACACAATTTACACAGTTAAAATATAATCGTAGTTTGTGCCAACTCACTAGGGCTACTCTATATATTTTTATGCTACTAGTTTTGCTTATCATGTACAAATAAAAGTATTCATTTTATTTTGGGTCTAGAACAAAAAAAAGAATCAACCACATTAAAATTACTTTACGGGGAAATATGTTTAATACCCACAAACTACTCAGCAACAGTAGGACAAATAAAGAATATTGAAGTGAACTAGAAATTTTGGGTAGATGTAGATCTAAATATTAGATAGGTAAGCAACCTATAGTAAGAGAAATAATTATGAACTATGTAGACTATCCTCGTAGGAGTAGTGAAGGATAGCCCCATTGGTAGAAAAAAAAACTCTCAACCTCTTGAGGTTATCCTGTAACTGACAAATGAAATATTAATTTTTTCTTTCTAACTTTTATTATAAAAAAATTTATATGATGAATTTTAATTAGTAAAAAGAATACTTACAAATAAATACAAAAAACTACTGAAATGGTGGCATGGTGCTTATATCTATAGAATTATAAGAAGTACGGATGGGCTTTGGAATTTGGACCGTTACGCTTATATCTAAAGAATTATAAGAAGCATAGATGGGCTTTGGAATTTGGGCCATTCCTCTGCCCATCTTGCTTCACCATCATAATTTTTTTTTCCTTCAGGTTTAAAAGTATATGGCTACACACCTACACGTTTATTATTATGTCCTTGTACTTTAATAGGTTGTTTAGGCCTCCCATTGCCACATGTGCCCATTATCTATTTAATTCTTTTATTTTGTGAATGGAAATAGTTTTTAATTGGTTGCAGATGTTCCTATTCTATTTAAAGAGTTCTATATTAATTTACTTCTATTTATCATTTTTTTTTGTTTCACCAACTTACCTTTTTTTTTTTTTTCAGGTTTAATTTTTATCAGCTTTATATGGCTACGTAAATTTTATTCTCTATATATGGAATAGATTGTTTTAAGTCCACATTCCCACATATTCTTATTACCTATTTAATATTTTAGTACTTTCCACACTGCATTTTTTTATTATTTCATTATTTTACGTAAATTATTACACACTACATTTCTTAGCACTTAAATTATTTTTATTAAAATTATTTAAATTTCTGAATATTATTTTATTAAAACATACCTAAAACTAGTATATATATCCATTATTCGAACTAACCATCCTATATATTTCTTTTTGTCCGGTTAATGGAGATTTTTAAATGGAAATAACCACAGAATGGTCCTCTCTCTGTGAAGTGATCTGTTAACTCCGTTTTCTTAGGTTTTGTCTTTTTTTTTTTCATCATATTATTATTATCTTTTTATTTCTCATAGAAAAATGTCTATAAGTCATGACATGTTTGTTATAATTACTAGTATATATATATATTTATAGCTTTCTTCTCTTCTTTTTACTCCCAGTACTAATAAGAAGCAAAGATATTTGCCGTTTTCTTGTGTAATTGCATGCAAGTTATAAGTCACGTGTTTCGTTTTGCGGTGGGCCAAGTTTAAAGTATTTTGTATTTTGCTTTGACAATTTTAATGTATGTAGATATTCTTTTGAATGATGTGAACGCTGGTCCCACCAACAACTTGCCCCTACGTTGTCTGGAGGGTCGTTAATAAAACTGACCGAATTATGATTTTTTTTTTTTCAAGAAAACAAAAATATGATTTTGTATTGGTGTTCCGTTGTCATTACTTTCTTTCATTCTCACTCTCGTTTACTAAATTGAAAAGTGATAAATAGACAGAAATAATACTAAATAATTAGAATACTCTTTCGTAATTATTCTTGCTTCCTGCAAACCCCTTAAATAAAATTGATAAAACTTTTGTGAAACTACGTCAAAATAGAATGAAATCTAAATTGCACAAAAGTAAAAAGAACAAAAATAGGCACACACAAAAAAAAAAAAAAGAGAGAATATAGAAAAGAGAAATCTTCTTATTCACTTCTTCTTAGTGTATATCATATAAGTTCCCAAAGGCTTTATATATAGGCCAAGGATAAAAATGTGAGGAAACCTAAAAGGTACAAGTAAAGCATATAATTATGGTGGATAAATTTGGAGGTTATGGAGTACTTATTTGTGTAGAGGTTATGCAACTATAACGGGGTTATAAGAAAATTAACGTTCATTAATATAAATGGAATATATTTATAACACCCCGTTTTTGAATGTGTATTATACGAGAATATATCTCGTTAAAACTTTAGTAAAAAATCTTATGGCCCGTGGGATGAAAATTCTAGTGAAGCAAAAAAAAAAAAAGAGTCCAAATTCTTTTTAAAATGCTATTAAATTGCCTAGTTAAAAACTTTGTTACAAAAATCTAACAGAACAATACTTCAATGATGAGAGAAAAATAATGCAGTGTGCATTTGTCTCCCCCTCATGACAATCTCCAGGGTTGTGTGAATAATTCACAGTTTTTCATAAAATATCTTTGAATCGAGACATCTCCATATGAAATACAATTGCAATTGATTGTCATTATTTTTCTCACTAGATTGTCACTTCACTGAATATCTGAATATCTGTATTACTGCTCTTCCAGAGTCAATATATGAAAAATAATTCGAGTTTAATATATTGTTGACTATGGATAACGATTCATGTATACTTCTAATACAAGATGCTTTTAAGTTTTTCATAATCAAAAGTAGCTGAAAAAGCTGCGTAACACATCCTTATTGTAAAATCCTAAATTTTTGTAAAGATAATTAAGTAATTTTACTTCAAAGATAATTTGATAATTTGATATTTTTAGATTTATTAAATAAAAATCTGAAATAAATTTGGTGTTGAATCTAGACAAGATAAAGCATAGGTGCATTTAGGGCAAAAGTAAAAAAGAAATTTCAAATCGGGGACAAAAGTGTAATTAAGGAGGGACTAAAGTGAAAGAATTTTTTTAAAATTAAGGTCAAAATAGAATTTTAGAAACTTTTTTTTTTCGGTCGAATCAGATTGCGCTACATGTCCCACTGCTACAGTTTCCGAAAATTGCATAACAACCCCCATTTTCTTCTTTCTTCTCCGCGGAATCCCTCAAGATCCACTCTCTGCCACTGTTCACCCGAGGCTCCTCCGGCCACCGTACTGCCCGACGTGCCACCCTGCATCCTTGCCCAGTCGTCGATGAAGCCACACCCGGTTCTGCCGTCTCACTCCGCCGGAGAAAAGGCCACCCGAAGTTAGCATCATCAGACGGTTTTTCACCTGCCGTTCGACATCCTATCACCATACCACCACCACCATTGGATTCGTCTCGACTCCAACTTTCATTTCCGACCACTCTCGGCCTCCAACTTGGCTCCGGTGAGAAGTTGACTACTGTAGTAATTTTATAATATTTAATTTTTGTGGTATTTTCGTAATTATTTCAGAATTGAGTTATTTTTTCCAAGAAAATTTTACCACGTGATAGAGGAGTTTGAAATATGAAATTTCATGATTTTTAAGTGTTAAAACGATAACGGAAGATCGTTAATTATCAAGATGAAAATGTGGTATTTTTCTAATTATTTCAAAATGTGGTATTTTTATAAATTTCAGATTTTTGAGCCAATTTAGTGTTCGGGACCTCGAAACTTAGTTTTGACTTCGAATTTGGACTCAGTGATGTCGGGACATGAAGTTTGATATAAAATACTACTATTTTCCGAAGTAGCACGAAAATCGAAAAAATAACTCGTGAATGCACCGTTTTGCGTGCCATGGGCCGGTTCCGTACTTGGACCCGTTTTCGACGAACTTTATATTTAAACTAATGTTTTTGGATGTTCTGAATTCATTGGTGACCTCAGTTTCTCAATTCGAGACTCCGTTTGAAAAGTCAACTTTTCAAGTGAATGTGACAAGATTCGAAAACACTTGTCCGAATAACCGGTGAT
The DNA here is from genome assembly GCA_002914805.1 of Parasponia andersonii. Taxonomy (NCBI): domain Eukaryota; kingdom Viridiplantae; phylum Streptophyta; class Magnoliopsida; order Rosales; family Cannabaceae; genus Trema; species Trema andersonii. Next base: position 1,369,292 of record JXTB01000013.1, read on the forward strand.
AAATTGAGGATATTTTGGGCGTCATTAGCTCAACATAACTATTATTTCGAGGTAGGAGATTCAATTTCCATGTTTTCTATTATTTTAATTAAAATTAGAATTTATTCTGACAAATGAAATTTCGTGATTCTATTAAATCAAATTATTTGAATTGTTATTTTAATGAACTATGAATTTGTGAACCATTGTAGACTGCTCTAAATATTTCTACATATGATATTATACAAGTTTTATATTTAGAATTTGATAAAACCATAAAAACTGTACTTTTGGATTTTTAAGTACAAAATAGATTTTTAATTAAAAATCAGAGCATGTCTAGAATGTTAAACCACTGCATGGTTGTTTGAGACTCCAAATATTGCACATTTCATATGATCATGCATGAGAATCGTCTTAGGCATCACGTTGTTGTAGTAAGCAGACTAGTACACCCGTCTTCGGTGAGATCCCGTAAACCTGCGCGGGGTTTGTTTTCTGACTATCTTTATTCGGTAGGTGTAGGTATTCGATGCTCCTCCGGTTCAGTAGGATTTGACACATGGGTATTCCTCTAGTTTCTAGAGATAGATGTCAGGTAGAGAGCATTCAATACATGTAGTATAAGTTACACTAGTTGTGATGAGAGGATGAGAGCTCATGTGATATGTTGATTTATGTGATGTGTATTATGCTTATTTTATTAAGATTTTTATATATTTTGACCTGGATAGCTGGTTCTAGTGGTTGGCATAGTTTTCTGTACATGTTTTAAATCCTTAATATTTATAGAAATACTTTCCAACTACTAACTATACAGATGTTTTGAGATTTATAAAAGACTTTCCTAAAAAAGGAAATTAGGTAACCTACTGGGTAATTAATGCTCACCCTCCTTACTTTCTCCACAGGTGGTGTCCAGTGTGACATTGACGGATATTGTTAGCATTCATGTTAAGTGTGTTACTTTAAAAATGTCTGTAACTATATATGCCATAATAGCTTGATGTTGAGGTGTGAATGATGATGCTTAGTTTATTTTCTTATAATTTTTCAGTTTGTGTTTATTGGTGTCTATAAACTGTGGGATAGGTCCACTAGTTGGAATTCACAATATAAATTTTTTTTTTCTAATTTTAGTGAAATTTCCCTTCTGCCATTGCTCTGGAGTTTGGGAGTTTGGGTCGTGACACTTATAACTATATCTTTCTTTAAATCTAGCTTGTGATCCAGCTTCAAGTGTTTCACAGAAGTAGTTTTGCAAAAAGTAGCCAACAAATTTCATATCAATCATCCCTTCAAAATGATATAATATTTGTTCAACTTTATTCCAAACTTTTCAAATTGTACCGCGATATTATTATGATAGGAAGCGCCGCAATAAAATATAAACAGTAAATATAAGTTACAATATTATGAATACTTTTAAAACAAGACATAATAAATTGCACAAAGTAAACCGACAAAAAAAAGACACAACATATATATAGGCATCTTAGGTAAAAAAAATAGGATTATGATCAATATATATATATATAAATATATATTTACAATTACATACACATATAAACACTATATTGTGCATTTTTTTAAAAAAATACTATTGTTTCTTCTAATACCAAAAATTCTGTATGATTTCCTTAATAAAATACATCTAAAAGCATCATATGGTACTTCAAGGCTAAATATTGCTTTATCATTTTCTCCTTAGGGAATCTCTTACACATCAAGTGACCAAATAACTAATAGATAAATCGTTATGAGTGACGTACATAAAAGTATTTTAAGACTTTCGTTTGAATAAGTAAATCATGAATGAGCATCTACTTTCTCAAATAAATATTAATACATTTATATTAATTATAATTCAATAATTATTTAAGAACGTATTTCCCGTGGCTAGTTTAGTATACTTTACCTACGCATTTGGTGAATTTAGACTCATTACTCCTAATTAAATAAAAAGAGTCTATAACTCCGGTACCAGATAGTGTCCCCAGCTTCTACCTTATGGGCACTGAACAATATTTAGACTAGATATTATGTGTACCACACATAGTTCTTCATGTGAAAAATTCTATCATAGACCTTTAGTTTAAGATTATAACTTATGGGCGCCGAACAATATTTAGACTAGATATTATGTGTACCACACATAGTCATGCATGTGAAAATTCTATAATAGACTTCTAGTTTTTGAATCTTAAGATGTTTTACATTTGATATAAATAATCTTACATTATGAATAATGAATAAAATAGATAATAAGCAAAAATGTCTTTATTGATGTCAGAAGCGTGTACGACGGTGATGCCGTTTGAATCTTCAAATCTACTGTCAGTATAGAAATCGCTTTGGTACCTCATGTCTATTGTAGAAAGACTCCTTATTTGAATACTTGTAGTTAGTAGTATTATAAGAATAACTACTATAGATTCCACTACTCAAGAGCACTCACTGAAATTCATTTTGGTAGAGAGAGAGGGAGAGAGAGAGAGAGAGATGGGAGAGAGAGTGTATCTTTTTTCTGTTCTATATCAAGAAAAAATAAAAAGAGTACCAAACTGATACGTACATATCCTTTTCCTCTTATTAAGGATATTTCCTGATTGTTTAATTAATAGGAAATATTCCTTAATGAATAGAGAGATGATTAGCATTAAATGCACCAAAATATAAATTTGACGCATTCATATCTCAAAACCTATTAAGAATTATTACGTCTATATTTTTTTCTTGAGTACAAACTATTAATTGCAATATTCTGATTAATGACAGAATATTTATAATTAGTCTCCCTTCACATTAGTCCACAATTATTGGGCCATGCACCAACTATGGGTGCTCAATAGAACTTTGGGACAAGAAGTCTAACAATTGATCTCAAATGTATTATTATAGAAAATTAATACTTTTAGGACATAATTATAAATCCATCAATTACCTACAATGAATTTCTATGTTAAATTAATAAGCTATTAGGAGTGAGTAAAGAATAAAAAGGACCATAAAAAAAGCATGAAAGATCCAATTATTCTGTTTATACTTTAAATTAATAAAAAAGAATAAGCCTAAAAACTTTTTGATATTGAACAAATCAACAATTGTGGCATCATTAACCATATTATTGAAGTCAAATCAATAGTGTTGTTCACATTATATAAAGAAAAAAAATGCTCACCAACCAGTCGTAATAGCAGCAATAAAAAGGTGGTGTTCTTACTTGTTCATACCACCTCTCAAGTTCTATGAATACGGAAGCTTCGTCACTTATTTGGCATCCCATTCTAAAATATTTCTTTCCCTCTTAAGAGAGAGTTTGAGCCTAAAAATTCCTCTTAAGTATCTCACTTTAGTTTTTTTTTCTAATTTGTTTAGAGAGAGTGTTTTCTCCTATTTCAAAAGAGAGAGAGAGAGGTTCATTTGTACTCTCTTTGTATTTGGAGAGAAGTGAGTTGTAATCTCTTTTTCATAGTGAAATTCTTAACAGTCTTATTCGTAGATGTAGCCTAAATTGGACCAACCACGTTAAATTTTTTGTGTGTCTTATTTTTCCATTTTACTTAAATTTTTTCAACTCATATTCTAGTTATGTGTACCAGAGCTATTAGTTAGAATACTATTCAGATATACAGTACAATTCACATATACACTACTGTTCATGTACAATGAAAGTATTGGTAACTGAATAAATCATGGTAAACAAAAATGACGATGAAATTTAATATTGAGAAGCTCAATGGGAGTAATTTCTTTCTGTAAAAAATGAAAATAAAGGCAATTTTAAGAAAAAATAATTACCTAACAGTAATTGAGGAAAATCCTACTGAAATCACTGATGATAAAAGGTGGGATGAGATAGATAGTAATGTTATCGCTAACTTACATCTAGCACTAGCAGATGAAGTTCTCTAGAGCATTGAAGAGAAAAAGTTAGCCAAGGAGATATAGGATACACCGACAAAAGTTTATCCAGCCAAGTGGCTTCATAATAAAATTTCGACCACATCAATACCCTCAACACTCTACTTTCACAACTCACAGCAATAGAGAATAAAATAGAGGATAATAAACATGCATAAATCTTACTTCAGAGTCTACCTGATTCGCATGATCAACTCATCATAAATGTGACCAGTAATACCACAACTCTAGTTTTCAACAATCTTATAGCTGTTGTACTTGAAGAAGAAAATCAGTGTAAGAATAAGGAAGATAGATTGACAAGTTCACAACAATCAGAGGCTATGATAATGAGAGAAAGATCAACGAAATGTGGTCCTAATAGAAGTCTGAATCAAAGTAGATCAAAATTAAGAAGTTAAAAGAATGTCAAGTATTATCATTATGGGAAGAAAAGACACTTCAAAAGGGAGTGTTGGCAACTCAAGAAGAATGGAAATTCTAGAGAGAAGGATTGCAAGTCATCAAATACTTAGGAGAACGTTGCAAGTATTTCAGATAATGGATAAATCCAATATAACGAAGTAGCAATAGTTCTAAAGATAGAAGATAACTCACTGATGTTTGGTTAGTGGATTCAAGAGCAATATAGCACATGACTTCTCACAGAGAGTAGTTTCACACATATAAACCTATCTATGGAGGATCTCTATTTATGGGTAATAATCATGCTTTATAGATTGCTGAAATTGGCACTATCAAGTATACTTGTAAATTTGGGCCAGGCCCAACGGGCCGGCCTGTGGCTCGCTCACTTGGCTCATGGGCTGGGCCGGGCTGGGCCAGGCCGGTGGCCCGCACACTTTTTTTCCCTTCTATTTTTAAAAATTTGTCTTATTAATTTTAGTTATTTATTTTACTAAATAAGTAAGTATGCAACTAGTAATTTTATTTTTTATTGAAAAAGATTTATTTTTCTATTTTTTCGTTTTTTTTAAATTACCGGATTGGGCTGGATTTGGCCCGGATTTAGCCTGGCTTGGCCCGGCCCGAAACTTTGGCCCTGCGAGGTGCCGGGCCGGGCTGGGCCTTCAAAAATGCTTTATGGGCTAGCCCGCCCCAGCCTGGCCCGAATTTCTCCTCAAGCCCAAACGGGCCGAGCTGGGCCACCTATATTTACAGTTCTACTCTCAAGATGAAAATATATGATGACACTATTCGTACTATTCAAGAAGTGTGACATGTGAAGAGCCTGAAAAAAAAACTATTATCTTTGAGATTATTAGATAATCTTGGTTGCAAAACTCGTGTCAAAAATGAGATCATGAAGGGTGTGCTTATAGTAATGAAGGTGGAGAAGATCGCAGTGAATTTGTACATGCTTAAAGGAGATACACTGATGAAAGCAAATGTATTAGTTGCTCTAACAAATTCTGTAGAAGAATCAACAATAATGTGGCATCGTAAGCTCAACCATATGTCGGAACGAGGCTTGAAGATTCTCTCTGAACTAAGATTTTTTCTTGGTCTCATAAAGGTATCTTTACCCATTTGTGAGCATTGTGTCACAAGCAAGCATGATAGATTAAAGTTGAGTACATCTACTTTAGAACTAAAAATGTTCTAGACTTGGTTCACTCAGATACTTTATATCTTTTATTGATGATTACTCCAGGAGATATTGGGTATATCTTATCAAGAGGAAGGCGGATGTGTTTTTAGTGTTCAAAATATTCAAAACATAGGTAGAACTTGAATCTACAGATAAAATCAAGTGTTTGAGGACAGACAATGAAGAATAATATACGAGCGATGAATTTGATAACTTCTATCAACAAGAAGGTATCAAGAGACAGTTCACGGTAGTGCACACTCTTCAATAAAATGGAGTGGTAGAATAGATAAAAAGAACCTTGTTGGAAAGAACAAGAGCAATATTGAGAGCTGCAGGTTTACCCAAGGTATTCTGGGTAGATGGTAATTGAGTAACATTTAGTTGTTAGAAATAAATGCATAATATCAAATTAACATTTATAATTACCTCTTATTAACTAACTTAGCAAGTCTAGTAAAACCTAGAATTAACTAGTATAGCAGCAAGAAGGGTCGATCTACAGAGATTGGATTTTAGATTAATTGTTAAGTGCCAAAATTATCGTAGCTTAATTTTATCTAGGCATAAAAAATAAATGAATTTAAAACAAAATGAATAAAAAAAAAATTGCATAAATAAAATATGAAAATTACTATGCACTAATGTACTAAGAATATGATTTCCCCTAATTACTCATAAATTCGTCAAATTAAGCAATTATTAGTCTAATTCCATTAAATTTACTAATCAAGAGACCTAATCTAACCTCATTTCCTCTCTCGAGTGCTAAATGAGACAATATAGCTAAGCATCCAAGTTGATATCTTTATCTAACCCGGTTCTCTAAGCACTCATTAAGTTTTAGCCCTTAAGAACTTCTTAATTTGATTTTCTAGGTATTAATCTCCTCTTAGTCTCACAAAAACCTAAACTATGTTTCCCAATTCTGGTTTATAAAATCAAACTCTCTCAAGTATCAAAATCACAACCTAAGTTCAACTAATTTATTGGCCACATAAATTAGAGGCAATAAATAAAGAGAAATAAAAATGAATAACAATGGGAAATAAGCCAATAATTAACAAAATATGCTAAACAAAGTATAAAAAGGGTAGATCAAATCCTAAGATAGAGAATTAATCCAAGTATAGTAGAATCCATAACTAATCTCATAAATAATTTAATAATTTTTAACAAATTATACAATATGCCCAATACAAAATTAAAATGAGATTAGGGTGAGAAAGAGGAAGAGAAAACTCTTTTATGGAAGAAGAACTTCAAACCTTCAATTCTTCAAGCATCTCTCTCAAGCATCCTCTAAAAATTTCAGCTCCAAAGCTCTCTCTCTCTAGGACTTTTAGCTCTCATAGATGTGCCTCTTCTTCAAACTCTCTACACCTTGAAATAGAGGCTAAAGTGTGTATTTAAAGGGCATTAAGATAACTTAAGAATGGAAGAAATATAACCATCCATTGGTGTTAGATTAAGAGCCAAAAATAGCCTTTAAAATCTGCCAAAAATGAGTGGACACGTGGCTGTTAAATGGAGAAAATTTGGCTTGTGCACGTGCTAAAATCAACGTGGCACTACGGTGCCAGTATTTTTGGTACTGAGGCATTGCGATGCCTTTTTCTAGGCACCACGGTGCCATTACCCTAGAATTGAGGCACCGCGATGCCTAGCTACTGGTCCAGTTGAGTTTTTTAGCTCTCTTTGACGCTCCAAACCTCGTTTTGGCTATTAACGACGTAATAAACTTCTCCTTTTTAGTGCCAAATATACACTAAACCTCAATTTCTTATTTTCTACAATAAAAACACAAAATAACATTAAAACAACACAAATTCTTGAGAACTTATAATTATTTGAACTTAGAAAATACTTGATTTGTGAGTAGACTACACACTCATCAAATACTCCCAAACTTAATCGTTTGGTTGTCTTTAAGCAAAACAAAACAAAGAAGAAAATAAACACAAATCAAATACTAAAAACTTAAATGACAAAGTGTGAGTTTTGTATCAAATCAATGACCATGCAAGTATTTCCTAAGTCACAAAATGCTCTAAGTTCAAATAAAAGACAACCATTGAAAGTATCTAGAATTTCAACATCAAGTATCGGCTTTATTCCACTCAAGACCCTCTCATGAAAGTGTGTGCATAATCAATCTCACTCAACAAAATCAACTCCAGATTAACTTATGTGCTTAGGAGACTATAAGTTATCTCTAGATAATACAATTTAGAACAACTATAAGCCCATTTTTCAAGTCACTCTCCACTAATATAGATTATAGTGTCATTAAAGATCAAGAGTTCTTTCAAGGGTTATAATGTAAGGCTAGGGTAAAAGCTAGATGAGAAGAGTAATTTTCAGCTTGGATCATCTTGAGCATGCATCACAACTCAAGGATCTTGCATAATTCCAAAGAAAATTCACTCACTAAACCCTTTAATTACATTATTTTTCTTCCTTCAATTCTTCCCACAACAAGTTTATTCACTAAAAACACAAAATCAACTACAATTCTTTTTCTTTTCTTTATTTTTTTCTCCTATTTTTTTTTTATTTCTTTTAATTTTTTTGAAGTTTTTTTTGTTTATTTAACAATAAGGTAAGGATTGTGATACAAAGAAGAAAAATATAAATCTTACCCCCAAACTCAAATCAACATTGTCCTCAATGTTGAAAAACATAGAAGGTAATACACAATTTACACCAACTCTCTCCTTTCCTTTATTGATATCGAATCAATCTACCAATAATTTTCCAAACATAGCCCAAACTTGTATTGATGCTCAATGAACCATGCAAGAGTGTAATGCAATCATGCCTATTAGTGATAAGTTTAGGAAATGAGAATTAATTTGGTGGTTTGGATGCACTTATGAAGGTGATGAAGGAAATATGTCAAATCAGTTCAAGAGGGGTTAACTAAGGATAAAGCTTTCAATGATTAGCATTAAAAGCTCAAACGGTCTAAAGAAATGCCTAAATCCTCTCTTCAATGATACTTAACTTAGGAGTTCACCTCAAGTAATATTCAAATAGGTTCTAGAGCTCATGAGATATCAAAGCCTAACTAATACATATAAGTATTCTCTAAAGCTCAAATTATTCAAGTGATCATGGTTCATGGTGCTTAAATATAGAGAGTCAAAAGTAAAATTCAAAGAATGTGAGTCAAGCATATAGATAATTTAATGAATTACAATCCAAAAGACCTAAAGAATACTAAGTGACTATACTCATCATCAATATCAAGTCATCTCATCTTATCAAAACTCCCAACTTCTTCAAAACAACTAAAAAAAATCAAGTAAAAATATTTATGAAAGATACAAATTATGGAAGGAAAAGTCATGGCCACCAATAAATAAACTAAGCCAAAAGCCAACAAATAATCAACCAACAAGTGTCCTCCCTATCCCAAAACTCATAATCAACAAGATTCAATACAATATAGTACAAGGGAGTGAGAAAACATACATAGGAGGGGTGACATCTCGCCTCCAAGTATGGTGGCAACGATGGTGCTCTAGGCATAGTGACTTTAACTCAGGGTAGTAGGATGTTCCTCTATATCTTGTGCCTTTATGCTTAACTATGTACAAATTGGAAGCTTTTCAAAGATTGGACATCGCCCATAGTACAAGTCGTACAACACGATATATGGGTCTTAGTTTCGAACGCTCTCAAGCTTGGCGATGCACATCAATACTCGGCACATATGCTCAATTTGATTTAGCTTTGGTTTATGTGCATAATGGGCTTTAATAACCAAAGCTAAAGGTAGTGGGGGAGGTTTTGGCCGTATAGGATTGTCATAAATATGAGCTTTGATAGCTAGTGGCATAATAACTTGGACATCAAAAGATTGAGATTCGTAGGCATTGTCTTGAACCTCCTCCTCACTTGAGTAGTCATTATCAAACAACCCAAAGATCCTCCCGCTTATGCCTATATCCTTTTAGTGGCTTTCACAATTGTATATATCTTGTGCATCCCTTGCCACTGTCTCTGTTCGTTCTAACTTCTCTATATGAAGCATTGTCTCCTCCAAAACTTAGGTAACTAGCTCTTCAAGGCTGAAAGAAGACTCTGCTTGATCATGTGGAGGGTCAAAGCATGGCACTGAAATGATGGAATTATCACCTAAACTGAGGTGGCTTAGTGGATAATTACAACTTCGATAATCAAAATTTGCCATGCCTTTCAACAACCAATAGGCTTTGTTAGTAGATAATTGGTAGAAATAGGTGGGACCATCTACTCTTTCCACCCACATTCTTGTTTTGGGCCATAAGTTGTTGAGAAAGATTTGTAGGTTATATTCTTGAGAGAAGCCATGATGAGGAAACATCGTGAGCACTTCTTTGTATCTCCACCATGCACAATGAAACGGTTTGTGGCCTTATTGAGCAAATCGCAAGATGACTTGTCAATCTATCATCTCCAAATATCTCGCAAAATAAACATAAAGAAAATAGAAATAAAAATGAAAAATAAAAATAAACTTCTAAATTAAAATCAAGTTACTTACTTCTAATATCAACAACAATCTAAAAAATACTATTCCCCGGCAATGGCACCAAAATTTGATAATTGAGTAATGTTTAGTCATTGGAAATAAATGCACAATACCAAATTAACATTTATAATACCTCCTATTAACTAACCTAACAAGTCTAGTAAAACTTAGAATTAACTAGTATAGCAGCAAGAAGGGTCGATCTATAGAGATTGAATTTTAGATTAGTTGTTAAGTACCAAAATTATCGTAGTCTAATTTTATCTAGGCATAAAAAATAAATAAATTTAAAATAAAATGAATAAAAACAAAGATAAAAAGAATTACGTAAATAAATTATGAAAATTACTATGCATTAATGTACTAAGGATATGATTTCTCCTAATTACTCCTAAATTCGTCAAATTAAGCAATTATTAGCCTAATTCCATTAAATTCACCAATCAATGGATCTAATCTAACCTCATTCCCCCTCTTGAGTGCTGAATGAGACAATATGCCTAAGTACCCAAGTTGATATTTTTATCTAACCTGGTTCTTTAAGCACTCATTAAGTTTTAGCCCTTAAGAACTTCTTAATTTGATTATCTAAGTATTAATCTCCTCTCAGTATCACAACAACCTAAACTATATTTCTTAATTCCGGTTTATGAAATCAAAATCTCTCAAGTATCAAAATCACAACCTAAGTTCAACTAATTTATTGGCTACATAAATTAGAGGCAATAAGCAAAGAGAAATATAAATGAATTGACAATGGGAAATAAGTCAATAATTAACAAAATATACAAAATAAAGTATAAAAAGGGTAGATTAAATCCTAAGATAAAGAATTAATCCAAGCATAGTAGAATCCATAGCTAATCTCATAAAGAAATTCATAATTCCAAATAAATTATACAATATACCTAATACAAAATTCAAATTAGATTAGGGTGAGAAAGAAGAAGTGAATACTCTTTTGTGGAGGTAGAACTTTAAACTTTCAATTCTTCAAACATCTTTCTCAAACATTCTCTCCAAATTTTAGCTCCAAAGCTCTTTCTTTCTAAGATTTTTAGCTCTTAAAAATGTGCTTCTTCTTCCAACTCTCCATACCTTAAAATAGAGGATAAAATGTGTATTTAGAAGGCACTAAGATGACCTACGAAAGGAAAAAATCTAACCATTCATTGGTGTTAGATCAAGGGCCAAAAACTCTACCAAAAATGAGTGGACACATGGCTGCGAAATGGAGAAAATTTAGCTAGTGCGTATGCTGAAATCACAGTGGCATCACGGTGCTAGTGTTTTTGTGCTGAGGCACCGTGGTGCAACTTTCTGGGTATCGCGATGCCATTATCCTAGAGCTGAGGCACCATGGCACTTAGGTACTAGTCCAGTGAGCTTTGTAGCTCTCTTTGATACTCTAGGTCTCGTTTTGGCTATTAACAGTTTCATAAACTTCTTCTTTTTGGGCCAAATATATATTAAGCCTCAATTTCTTATTTTATACAATAAAAACAAAAAATAATATTAAAATAATATAAATGTTTGAGAACTTACAATTATTTGAACTTGGAGAATACTTGATTTATGAGTAAAATACACACTTATTAACAGAAGCGGTCAAAACCGCATGTTATGTGATTAATTAGACTCCATTAACTACGATTGATCTGAAGACATCAATAGAGACATGGGCTGATAGGCCAGCTGATTATTCTTGTTTACACTTGTTTGGAAGTTCTGTGTATATGACATACAATACTCAAGAAATTACAAAAATGGATTCAAAGTTCAGAAAGTGTGTATTCTTAGGATATGCTGATGAAGTTAAGAGGTATCGCTTATATGGTGTCTGAGATTCTCATATGCATAATAAGCCAATAATAAACATGTTCTAATTACATATTAGGCATCTAGAAGTCATTAATACTACTTTCAAAGTAACTTACTCATTCTTTATGTTATATGCATTTAGATATATGTTATTACACTAATAATTGCCAAAATGTCCTAATGTAGTGCAAAAGTTCAATACCCTTTAAGAGAAAGGTCGGCGTGCCAAAAGAATAAAGAAGAATATATTTATGAAAGCAATACTATGTGCACATATATTAAGATCATGTTTGTTGATAACTTGGTCAAATAGTAGTTTTTTGATAAAATACAATTTTCACGCTTTATAGAGCCAAATTCACTGTACATTTAACACGTCAAATAACATTAATTAATTATTTAGAACTCATTTATAGCTTTTTATTTGTCGACTCCAGGTAAGCGCGAGGTTGCATTCATGACACTGATTTGTGTTTTATTGCACTAAGCTAGCTTAGATTTAGCTTAATCGTGTAATATCATTTTTGTACATTCTAATTATTAAGTACTAATACTATGTTTGCATTATTAATTTGAGTCTAATAGACTTATTTTTATATTTAATGATTGGTTATGGGATTAGGTTTCACTAGATTACAATATGACCTATCACATGCGATCATAAATCAAAGTATGACTAGTTTTCACTTTCCAAGCTAGGATTCACCAACTTTAGTTACACTTGGATATATAGGAGTGACCAGCAAAGTGATGAGTACTCTAAGGATGATTCAAAGCTTGACACATGGAAAGTAAAGTGTAATAATACCCAAAATACTCATAAGAATTTAAGTTATGTCTTTTTTTAGCCATTAAGTATCACTTTTAGACCAAGTCTGGCCATTTTCTTCTCTTTTCTCCCTAGCCATGACCTGAATCTCTCCAACACATTTCTATACTTCTCTCAACTCCTCTTAGCAATATCCAAGAGTTTTCACATGGTAGAACTCAAGTTGGAGCTCTAGAAAGCAAAATAGATCAAAACTATTTAAGGTAATTCTACTAGATCCTTTTCTTAGGTCTTGTCCTTTAATTTCAATTATCCACTTCTTTCTACTTAAATAATGATTTCTTCAGGTCCTCTTAAGTCCTAAAATTTAATTCTAAGCCTTGAAAATCAGTTTAGTGGAGGTAGAAGATAAAAGCTTCAACAAAAACTCAAACTAGTCAAGGTGAGACTTAGTTGGGATTTTGAGTTGTTCATTTTTCTTTCTGAAACTCTCAAAACAAAGCTAATATTTGATGAATAATGGTTCTAGGAATCTTATATATTGCTAGAAATATAAAATTTAAGCATAATTTAGACCTAAAATCCCAAAATTTGCTATTTATTGATTTAAGTATTTTCATGTGTAGAGCTAACTGGGGCTAGCTCAGTTGGTCTAAGACTTGAGGGATATATGTGTGAGTTTGAGGGGGTCAAAATTTGGTAGAGTGTGTGTGTGTTAATTTTCTTTAAATTTGTAGTAAGTGGTGGTCATTAATTAAGCCCTACTTTTTTTTTTTTAAAAAAAAAAAAGTGTTTTCATGTGTAGTAGATTAAGTTTTCTATATTTGTAATCTGATTTTTTAAACTAAGAGTGTATATTTTATTGATTCTATTATTTATTACACTTATTTTGTGGCTTGTTGTGATGATACATAAGTGTAAAAGTGATTTTAAACTTTGTTTAAATCAAAAAAGAGTTCAAGCTTGCTTATGCCATTCTAAGTAATTCTTTTTAATGGGTATATGTGAGAATTGACTTGTAATTTTTTTTAAAGGTTTAAAACCATGATTTTACCCATATGGGAATGTTCTAAAAATAAGAGAGGTGCTATCCAAATATTTTAAAAATAAAATGGCTCCATTTAGAGGCAATTGGTCTAGTTTCCATAAAATTATATGCCATTTTGGATCATTTTGTACTAATGAATTAGTATTCATATTTTAAACTTTTAAATAGTTTCTCAATGCTAGTTATTGGCTACTAAGTACTTTAAGTGATTTGTATACTTCTGAGTCATTTTAAGATCAAGTTTTCTAAATTAGTGAAAGTTCTAGTTTCGGTCTTGTTCAAGTATCTTAATGCATTCTTTTTACAAAATGTGCATCTTGAATAATTATAATTTATGACAGGTGATTAGCACATCAATCTTTAGAGGATAAAGACTTACAACTGTAACACAAGAATTACATGAGATATGTCCTTATGTAAAACTTACTTATTCTTGAAAGTTATGAAATGACATGAGCATGACATGTCTTACATACAAATTGAGAATTTCATTACAGAGTATTCAGAAGTGAGTACTATTTTATCAATTTTATTAGAAAAATTTTAATGGCAATTAGTAATCTGTTAGAGCTAGGTAAGTAAGTTTGGTGATATAGGCTCTCCCGTTAAAGCGGAACTTACAGATCTTATGATATATCTCATTGAAGTAGGATAATATTAGCGTAGTGTGGGATGTCCCTTTGATGAGGGAAAAAATTTTCAAAAACCTGACACAATAGTTGCACTTTATTTTTACTTTTGGCTAGAGTTTTTGCCTAATGTTATTACAGCCTACGACTTACGGGACTAGTAATATATTATGTGGCCCAACTATGATTATTTTTTTTTGGAAAATGCATGGACTTAAATGTTTAAGAAAGAAAAATGTACAATAGGAACTTGATGAGATTTAAAGCATACATGAGCATGCATAGTTTTTACTTATTGAGGTTCAGCTCATTTTGGTCTCGTGATGCAGATGAGGGGGCATACCTTAGTATTGAGTAGATGTTTGTCTAGCTTGATCTATGAGCAATATTTTTGTTTTAAGATATTATAGTATAATGTAAATACTACTACTGGTAGCAAAATAGACTAGTGAAAAGCTCTTTTGATTAGACATTTTGTAAAGACACTTTTAACAAAAAATATTGTGCAGTTGCTTTTGCTTAAAGATTTTAAAAATTTCAAATTTTCTCACCTTTTTATAAAATTAAAAGATATGGTTTAAGAATGAATAATACTTCATAGTTTGACTATATATGACAATATTATTAAACTAGGAACTGTTACAGTATTAGTATTAGAGCGAAGTTTTAATTGTTTTTGAAGACTGTCTACATGCATATGATCATGTGACAAAAAGCTCAGTCAACCAGTAA
>JXTB01000013.1:1390992-1428409 GCA_002914805.1 Parasponia andersonii
AAAAAAAAAAAAAAAAATAGCACATGATATATTTATTACTATTAATTATCGTTACACTTGCTCGATTGTAAATCCATTCAGTCCTCGAGTGTAATAATGCATTATCTTCCTTTAAGAAAAAAAACGAATGCATTATCTTCATAAATTAATTATTAATAAACTGTAATCATGTAGAAGAATTACCGTCACAACAATATTATAGTCAACTAAATTTAACTCACAAATCCACACCAGAAAAAAAAAAAAACCTCCATTCATGTATCCTTCCAATAATGCAGCTTTGTTCATCTCTGTCTCTCTCTCATTCCGGTTTTTGCCTGTCTCACCTGAAACGACGTCACGACAAAAGTACCCACCCAGAAAAAATGAACATAAATTGTCATTTGAATCGCCATTATCGAGGAGAAAAAAAAACTTGAAGCTAAGCTCAGCGTATTCCTCCAATGGCAGTTATGGCACCATTTGGTTCTACTATTTCTCCATCAACTTCTTCCTTCTTCTTCTCTCAGACCCAGAAAAGACCTTTCCAAAGCCTGATACCCAGAAAGCTCAATCTCAAAATCTCGGCCAAGGCCAGCTTCCTCCCTGGTACGGCCGATAGTACGGTCGAGGCGGTTTCTGAGGTCTCTTTGGCCGGAACGACCAGCTTTGGGTTCAAGAATTTGACAGAGACTTTCTGGGTCGATGTTCAGAGAGCTGAAGAGATGCCGTTGAGGGTGAAACTGGGTGACCCGCCGTCTCGGCTCGAAAATGTGGCGATTCGGGTCGAATTGAGTAATGGGTGCGCCGGTTGGGGCGAGGTGGCTGCGGCTGCGGCTACGGCGGGGGCGGCTCTGGCCAAGGCGAAGGAGGCTTGCGAGTTTCTGCGACGGAGTTCGGCGTTGACTTTGAATTTGGTGCTTGAAGAGATTGGTAATATTCTTCATGGACAGGAATATGCTTCTGTGAGTATGATAATAATTACTATTATAATAGTGTTTTTAAATTTCTTTATATTTGTTTCAAAAATTAAATGAATAAAGTCACTTATTTAATGATGTTACGTTGTTTGTGTGTGTTCTTTTTTCCTTAAAACATTTATTTAATTCTTTTTGTAAACTATTGTGCTGAAAAAATGGTGAGTGATGTGGTTGTCGCCTTCCTGAGAGGTATTGTGATTGTTTGTGAATATTAGTCCGTGTTTCTTCTTAATTAATGAGCTACTTCATTTTTTTTTTGGGTCCCGGTTGAGAGTTTCTGCATAGCAATGGGCAGCCGTTGACTATATCCAACTGACAATTATTCATAATTTGTTGCTTTCTTCTTTTAATCTTACAAGTATAACTACTGTTGATGCATTTTATCACAGTAACGTGTTATTATGAATCAAAGAAAGCAATTTCTTTTCTGTCCTTTTTTATTTCTTTTTTATTTCACTTGTATTTCTCATCGTTTTAGGATAGTTTGGCCTCTTTCTTTATTGGCCTCTTTCTTTATTCCTAAGCTCGGAGGAACATTTTAATATGTAACATGCACTAAGTTATATGTCTTTGAACTTTGAAGATCAGAGCAGGAGTTGAAATGGCATTGATTGATGCGGTTGCTAATAGCATTGATGTGCCTCTGTGGAGATTATTTGGCGGTGTTTCAAATAGTTTAACGACTTCTGTTACAGTTAAGTATCGGACATGCTATAACTAGAAGAGGATTTATCTAGTTTAATTGATTATTATTATTATTGTCATTATTTTAATTCTCATTGCTGAACTTAATTTTGGCCCTGTCTCATGTACAGATTCCAATTGCATCCCCTGCTGAAGCTTCTGAATTGGCTTCAAAGTACTGTGGAAAAGGATTCAATATTATAAGGTTTAACATGGGATTAAATCTATCTGCAGAATTGCAAGTTATTAAAGCTGTGCAGGCAGCTCAACCCAATTGCTTATTCATCTTGGATGCAAATGGGAAGTACACTTCCAAAGAAGCTATTATGGTTCTTGAGAAGTTGCATGGTACGGTACATTCTTAATAGTTGTATAATGGTTTTAGATCAGAGAATTGTGGCCATGACATAATATTTCCCTAGAGTTAGCATTGGTTTTCGTTTCATTTACATTTTTAGTTATAATTTTTCTGTTGTAAGTACCTTATATTTGTTGTTCATATGCAGAGATGGCTGTTTGTCCTGTTCTCTTTGAGCAACCAGTTCACAAAGATGACTGGAACGGTCTTGCAGACGTTTGTGATGTTGCTAGAGACAAATATGGAATAAATGTTGCTGCAGATGAAAGCTGCCAGACTCTGCTTGATGTTCAGAAAGTTGTTCAAGAAAATATAGTAGAATTCATCAACATTAAACTAGCAAAATTTGGGGTTCTGGGCACCCTCCGAGTAATTGAGATGGCAAGAAAATCAGGCCTGAATCTTATAATTGATAGCATGGTTGAGACCAGACTTGCCACAGGCTTTGCTGGTCATTTGGCTTGTGGGGTTGGCTGCTTCAAGTAATTTTACTCTGTATTTTGCATCATAATGTTTAGTTGATGCTCTAGTTGTGTTATCAGTCTTCCTTAGGCTGTTCTCCAACGTCTCTGAGTTTCCACAAAGTTTTAATGGGCAATTGTTTAAAAAGAATTTTATGGTTCATTTTGCAGATACATAAATCTGGATGCGCCTTTTGTGCTGTCAGAAGATCCAGTTTTTGGTGGATATGAAGGTATAGGTTTGAATGAATTTCCGGATTTAGCCACGTGTTCCATCATACGTGATCTATAGCTTATTTTCTGTGTCTAAATCTATTATCACCTAACCTTTGTGTCTCTAGTTTTTGGACCAGTTTACAAGTTCACAAATGCTAGAGGCGTAGGAGGTTTCCTTAAGCATGACACTATTGCCCAGTGAGTTAGTTCTCCTTTTTTCTGTCGTTCTAAAAATCTACCTTCTGATTTTGCTTTCTGTGTAAATAGATGTGATTCTTGCTTTTTGTCAGATAGTACTGTAACCAAGTCGGGAAAACTTGGTGAAAAAAAGAAAATATACTTGTGGCTGCAATATTTTTCTTCTCCATGAAAGTTAGTCGCTTGGTTATGGTCACCCTAAAAAATGCCTGATCAGCTGGGAAATGAAAGAACAGTGAAAGTTATTTCATGGCCATCTAGTTGGCCATGAGTATAGTTTGTGCACCCTTCTTTGTGTTGATATGCATGCGAACTATGCTAATGTTACAAGAAAGAGTTGAAAGTTTTCGCAAGAAGCTTTAAGTTATAGGGAGTCTTTGTTGCTCATAATTGTGGACCATCAGTTCATCTTACGAGCACTGTAGTCTTCGGCTTAGAAACTTCTATAGGCCTTTACTTAGCTTTCATGACAGGAAAATTCTGTACATATGTACATTTGTTGGTGTCATCTTGTGCTGTAGACAGACTATGTTGGTAGTTTGGTTGTGTTTTAAGTTTCATCGTTTGTAGTCTAGTTGTATCGAAATCAAATGCAGACTTCAATATGCCTAGTTCTAGACTGTAAGCTCAGACTTCGAAATTCAATACCTAGTTTCGAGCTTCGCAAGGGCTTTTTTCTCAACAATGAACTCTGTTTGCAGAAAATTGTAAAATGGCTTGCCGGGACCTCGTTTTAACCGGTTCAGCATGAGACTAAAAAGTTGTAATTGTGTCAAGTGCGACGCTAATGCAGGTATATCGATTATTATAACCTCTCTCGGCCTCTAAAGAGAGCCTCCCGGAAAAGGCAGATTTGTATAATGTTTGATATTCTGTATTATGTAGAATCCATTTTATCAATTAAGACTTGGTTTTACCTTTTGTGTTATATATATAAATTTGTATGTATGCATATATGTTAGAAATGAACTATTTTTAGTAGAATAGTCATTAAATTACGTCGGAAGGGGACGAGAAGTCCATCAAATGAACAAAATGACAAAATGAAATCCCAACTCTCGAAGTAAATAGAAAGTAACAAGTTCTTAGTTACTTGGGCTTGATTGGAGCTATTTATATTTTTTGGAACTATTTATATATATATATATATATATTATTTTTAAAAGTAAAATAATTGGTAAAAATGTCCTCAAAATGTTGTTTAAGAAATCTTCATTATTCATTTTATTTTCAAAAGCCAAAAAACATAAATGTTGCCAAGTGGTATTGACTAATCTATAGGGTCATTTTTTAGCAATGAGTGGGTTAGGGTAAAGATTAGGTTCTAGGTCAATTTAAAGAATGCATGAGTTATTATTATTTTTTTTAATTTATAATAAATAATAATCATTAGTTAAATTTTACTTAAAAAAAATTTATACAACAATTTAAATATTTTATATTGTTTCCAAATCTTTTCCACGTGGTCAAATATTATAACTTTTCTCTAACAGTAGGACCAATAAATTGCCAAATTTTCTTCCCTCTCCTACTACAAAATTTGACAAATCAAAAAGATTTTTCTTTTATCTTTTTTTTTTATTATATATATATATATATATATATATAACAGGCTCTTCAAAATATATTACTCAAAGTAAATGTTTCAAGATTACAAAGTATAAAGATTACAATTCAAACTTTTCAAATAATGATACAAAAAATAGATCACAAATATAATAAAAAACAAAAAATGTAAGTTATCATCATTCTCTTATAAAAATAAATAATAAAGACTAACATGCTGTAGTATTTGTCACTTGTTCTTACTGTATTCTTAGTAGACTAAATTTTATAGTGCCAACATCAATTTAGATTCATACATAAAAAAAAAAAAAAGGATACATTCACTAAAAGATTTAAATTAAAGAAAGATCTCTAGTTTAAGTTCACATGAACGAACCTCGAATTTACCACAAAAATGTGGTACTATGTCCAGATTTAAATATGAGATTATTAAAAAATTAGAAAGAAAAAGAAAATAAAAGGAAATAGCACTGTGGAAGAGAAAGAGGATGAGGAAGAAAGCGAAAAAGGGAGGCCAAAGAGGAGGAAGGAAATGCCCCCTCTTCAGCCTCCACGAGGAGCCGCACTGGTGCTGATGCCAATGGAAAGGAGGAGAGGCTGCTGGCTGGCGCTGGAAGACGAAGGCTCCGCTTTGGATCTGCCACAGGTGAGAGCAAATGAGAGAGAGCATGTGAGAGCTTTAGTAATACGGTTCACAAATTTGAAAGATCTTGGAATGGCCCAATAAAATTTAAATATCAAAAGTGATCAATACGAAAGAGCCAATTATTGTAACCATTTTTAACTTTAGGGCTGGTTTGTGGTTTGATCTTTGTTATGTGTTGCTAATTAATTAAGCAATTATGATTGGTAGTATAGTACAAGTATAGGAATAGAAGACTATTAGCTTATTTAGGTTGCCCATGATGCCTGAGCTAGAGATATTTATTTAATTGTAGTCACTGTCCACCGCGTGGAGTTGGTACAAGAATGTCATTTCCATGAAGGCTATGCTAGTGACACTGAATTGCTATATGAGTTTTACTGATATCTGCATATTATTAGCCTATTAGGAACGATCATTTATTCGGTGGTCCCTATTCCAAAATTGTAATTTAATCCTGTACTTTAAATTAACACATGGTAGCCCCAAACTTTCCAAAAAGCTATCTTTCCGGTCCTTGTGATCAAAATACTTTTAGTCAAGTATCTGGTAGAAAGGCACTTAAAAAGGGAACATGCCCGTCACAGGTTTTTTTCTGTAAATTACTTGAAAGAAAAGTTTTGACAAGGATCAATAAACAAGCAGTTTATTGAAAGTTTAGGAATTATTGCTCTTGAATATTAAGTTTAGAGGTTAAAATAAGATTTTTTAATATTAGGGACCAAATCACCAATCAAAGGAATAATCTATACTACACGTAGATAACTTGATAGTAGGAAATGATAAGGCCACGAAAGGAGTCACTAGCTAGAATATTTAAAACAACGGAAGGTTAATTTAGAATGGACAGCAAAATCTTACTTCTCTCCTGTCATTAAGACAAATATCTTGTAAATTCTTCGCGAGATTAATTATTCTCTAAACTCAATTAAATCTTTCAGGAGAAACTTCAAAACTAAAAAATTAAATTGATAAATAAAACAAACTCATTGAGATGGGTTAGTACAAGCATAAGTTTGTCGATGCTTTTGCCTAATTTGATCACTGGTGAAGACTAGCTAGATATATATCCCCATCCATGCCTTTGTGCAGATGATTGGAATATGCAATTTATTTATTTATTGCCAATCCTTATTATCTAAGGCTCAATCTCAAAATAAAAAATACCCAAGACTACCATATAGGTTTTTTTTTTTTTTTTTTTCCCTTAAGTTGAATAATGAATTTGAATTATTTTAGATCAATACTGCTACTGGCACTGGGTACTACACAAAATAGAGACGTGAAACTCACTAATAAGAAAATGTTAAGGAGCATGTATTCCCATCTCTTTTTTTAAATTTCTCTCAAAAAATCTAAATATTTGTTTATATTTTTATTTTCTATTAAAATTTTTATCCAAAGTCCCAACTCAAAAATAGAAAAACATAGAATAGTTCCATAAAATAAATACGATTAATTCTAGTCCACTAGACAAATCCCTGGTTCCATACTTTTTTTGCTCAAAAGACAAACATTTATTTAATTCCTGGCTCTATTTTTGCATGTGGTGTTTATTTTTTTTTTTTTTGATATAAATGGAATCTTTGAAGGAATTTCATTAATGGAAGCAAAAATTTTAAATTACAATATAAACATAAAGGGTTATAATTTCAAATTTTTCAAAGGAGACAAAAAAAATAGATAATAAATACAAAAAAGAAATATAGGTTACTATAATTCTCTTAAAAAGAATAGATAACAATGATTATTAACAATCTATTACCTTTAACATTTGTTCTTGGTTTAGTTCTTAGTGGAGATTACAAATAATATTGAGAGTATATAATATAAGAACTTAATAATACTAATGCTAAACCCAAAGAAATTAATAGGAGAAAATCTCTTATCTTCTCTTCACACTTTTTTTATTTCTTTTCTTTGTTCATATTTCAAGAGAAATTGAGAAGCCTATTTATAAGTTAATACAATTAATCGTAGTCATACACTTATATGACATCTATTGAAGAACACCTACTATACTCTTAACTTTCAATAGTTTACACATCACACATTATGTGAAAGAAACACACACCAATTTAGATCCATACCCGTAGAAAAGAAATAAAATAAAATTGGCCACAAATAGATCTAGATTTGAGAAAAAAATATCAGATATACGATATAGACCGCATTAAAATCTACACAAATGATGATATTATAAGCCAAATTTAAATATGGATTTAATAAAACTGAAAAAGAAAAAGATACGAACCCCGCCAACTTGTGGCGAAACCTGAAACAAAGATAATACCAAGGACCGTTCTACAATCAGATTCGGATGGAAAACTTTTGACCCAACACCTATAAAGAGATGTGAACCTTGGTATAAAGGAAGACGCCACAATCAAGGATGGAAAACTCGATTGATAAGTCAAGGGATGAACGCTACAGAGAAATCTGATAAGTTCGAGTAAGTTCTCAAAGAGCCAAAGAGAAATTGCTCTCAAATTTTAATGGATTGTAATTTGATCTTATTGAATGAAAAGTGTACATTATATAGGACTAGGCCACGAAATTTTAATACTAAAAAGATCCTAAAATGCCTAAGGTAACTTACCCAAATCAGAAAAGAAAAGTTGGAAACTATCTACCTAATAACTACCTAAATTCGGCCTCAATTAAAGGGTATCAATCTGATTTTATTCCCTTAATTTTCAGCCTATTACACGCCACTAAACAAATAGAAATAAGTAAGTAAATCGTTTTGGGTAACTACCAATTTGCACATAAGATAACAAAAATAGGAATATAAACTATGACTTGGTGTCTAAGTCTTTACAAATCAGATTTCTATGTACCAATTTACTTTATTGCATTTGAATTAAGTTTGTTATGGGTTTAGAAATCCGTTTATCTCCATCAATGGGCCTCTACGTATATGCCTGAGCCCTAATGTCTTGAATCAGCCCACTTAATGCATTTTTGAATCTCTTTGCACGTGCTCTTGTAAGTGGATCAATGAGAACTTAAATAGGATCCGCATTTTTATGTATTCGTGCTTGTCATGTCCTTATCANATCAGATATACGATATAGACCGCATTAAAATCTACACAAATGATGATATTACAAGCCAAATCTAAATATGGATTTAATAAAACTGAAAAAGAAAAAGATACGAACCCTGCCAACTTGTGACGAAACTCGAAACAAGGATAATACCTAGGACCGTTCTACAATCAGATTCAGATGGAAAACTTTGACCCAACACCTATAAAGAGATGTGAACCTTGGTATAAAGGAAGACGCCACAATTAAGGATAGAAAACTCGATTGATAAATCAAGGGATGAACGCCACAGAGAAATCTAATAAGTTCGAGTAAGTTCTCAAAGAACCAAAGAGAAATTGCTCTCAAATTTTAATGGATTGTAATCTGATCTTATTGAATGAAAAGTGTATATTATATAGGACTAGGCCACGAAATTTTAATCCTAAAAAGACCCTAAAATACCCAAAGTAACTTACCCAAATCAGAAAAGGAAAGTTGGAAACTATCCATCTAATAACTACCTAAATTCGACCTCAATTAAAGGGCATCAATCTGATTTTATTCCCTTAATTTTCAGCCTATTACACGCCACTAAACAAATAAAAATAAGCAAGTAAATCGTTTTGGGTAACTACCAATTTGCACCTAAGATAACAAAAATAGGAATGTAAACTATGACTTGGTGTCCAAGTCTTTACAAATCAGATTTCTATGCATCAATTAACTTTCTTGCACTTGAATTAAGCTTGTTATGGGCTTAGAAATCCGTTCATCTCCATCAATGGGTCTCCACGTGCATGCCTGAGCCCTAATATCTTGAATCAGCCCACTTAATGCATTTTTGAATCTCTTTGCACGTGCTCTTGTAAGTGGACCAATGGGAACTTAAATAGGATCCGCACTCCATGCATTCGTGCTTGTCATGTCCTTATCAAGAAATAAGGAAGAGGAGGTAGAAGAAAGAGCCGGAGGGGAGGGGGCAGAGAAAGGGAAGAGAAGACCCTGATCTCTGGTCTCCATACGGTGTAGATCTAACTCTTTCGTTGGGAGGAATCACCGGTAGAGAAAAAGAAAGAAAGAGAAATGGCGGCTGGATGGAGGAAGAGGCTGCTCTACTGCGAGTCTGCTATGGAGAAAAGAGAGGGAGCAAGTTACGTGTGGTGTCTTAGCCCCACAACTAATAAATTTGTTAAACTTAAAAGCAATTTTATGTTGGGTCCTATACCCCTATTAGTATATTTTGTTTAGAATCACGTATATGCTCTTTAATATTTTCCTATATATATGGATTATGCTATTGTCCTAGACAATCTTCTGTTGGGATGGATTCTATCGTAGACTCCCCTATAGATCGGGTGGAGATCGGTTAGATACTTAGACACATAAGAAAATACAAACATCCACCATTTGATCATATGTGTAACTTTGTAGATGTAAGTGTCAATTTCTATCAAATGGCCGCCCACAAACCATAAATCAGAAACACTTAACTCGTGGACATAGGTCGGCATGTTCAATACAAACAGATTAATTATATATTAGAGGATTTAGGTTGGATAATTTGTGGATTTGATTAAATGAAATTATTAAAAAATGATCTCTATATGTGAAGTAGTTGAATAGGCAAAAAATGTTGGTTTCACACCAGTATGAATCCTCAACATGGCCGTTGGAGCATTGTTCCTTTTTTTTTTTTTTTTTTGAAACGAAGAACTGCATTAACATAAAACTTCTGAGACCACTAAGGTGGCAATACAAGTCGGAGTTTCCTGACTCTAGAAACAATTTGAATTATAAGAAATAACACCTTTGGTGAGTGAATGGGCCAAGTCCTTCCTACTACGGAGAAAGAAACGACAAGTGCCATCACCCGTCTCCTTTAATAACAATCTAATGTCGTTAGTAATTAGTTGTGGAGAAGAACGACCACTAGAAGACTATCGTATTGATAGCATTGTTTTAGTCGCTCTCCAAAATATTAATGAGCACTCCTAAGTCCTTAGCAAACTGTAAACCTGTTCTGATTGCTAGAAGCTCCGCAACTAACGGATCACAACATCCCACCAACCTGCAGGAAAAAGCCGTAAGGACCAAGCCGCTATGATCTCGAATAATCCGGTGTTACCGATATTCGGAAAGCACACTGCATCAATGTTTAATTTTAAGTTCTCCGGCATCTGGCTTTTCTCACCTTGGCCGATAAATTGACGTTGGAGGAGGACGCGGTTCAGTCATGGAATGGACTTGTTGGTACTTAAACAAGAAGGTTCTGGCATCGGCGATGACTGCTGAAGGGTCTTTGTTAACTTGTTTATGGATAAATTTATTCCGCTCCCACCAAAGGTACTATAGCACCACAAAGAAAGCTGCAGAGTCATGCTTGTCTAACACCACAAAGAGAAAGAGTAGAAACTTGTCCATTGTGTCGCCCCGAAAACTCTCAATCTTATACCAACATACTGTCAAACCCCCGTAAGTTTTGGCTATCTCACAATCTACTAGTGCATGCCAAACTGATTCTACCCCATCTCCACAACATCCGCAGCCTGGGAAGATATTAATACCCCTCCTTTGAAGATTACTGAAAGACGAGAGAATATCATGGTAGCACCTCCAGGCAAAAATTTTTATTTTAGAGGGGATTTTAAGATTCCACAAGAAGCACCACCACTTACTTAAAAACCTAGGAGTCAAGGATCCAAATTCCTCACTCTGTTTCATAATAGTCTTGTATCTGGACCAAACTGTATAGGTGCCATCTCTATCATAATGCCAGATAATCAAATCACTGGTGCTGGAGAGGCTTAAAGGGATGGTGAGAATGGTTTCTCTGCCAATAGGCAAAAAATTGTCCCTGATCATATCTTCATTCCAGCACCAAGGGTTGTCGAGTAATAAGTCACTGACTACCCAGTTTGAGTTCACAACAGTTGGAGAGGTGATTAGACGAAAATTGGTAGGTCGAGGTATCCAGGAGTTAATGAAGAGGAGGACATTGCTTCTATTACCTATACGCTATCTAAGACCAATTCAAGAACTTCACGAGCCCACATTATACTCCTCCAAATGTAAGATGGGCTTTTTCCGAACGGAGCTTTCAAAAATGAACAATGAGGGAAATACTTCGATTCTAGAACCCGAGTGACCAAAGAATTAGGGTATCTAATTAATCTCCAGTCCTGCTTAGCTAGTGGAGCTTTGTTGAAAGTAACAAAATTCTGAAATCCCATGCCTCCTTCATATGTAGTGGTACAGAGTCTATCTCAGATTTTCCAATGAATTTTTTTGTCATCTGGATTGCTGCTCCACTAGAATCTAGCAATTAGAGATTGTAATTCTTGACAGAGGGTCGTTGGAATTCTATAGACTCCCATTGTGTAAGTCAAAATTGCCATAACTACTGCTTTAACGAGTGTCTCTTTCCTTTTGGTAGAGAAGAGCTTGCTTTTCCACATTTGTAGCTTTTGGCAAAGTCTTTCCTTTACCATCTTAAAGAACTCCTCTTATTTCGGCCAGAACAGAGGGAATTGGATAGGTTAAGCACATGTTGGATATCCTACCTTAGTATTAGATCCACATTTGGGCTGTAAGTAGCACAACTTTTATTCCCAGAAGCATTTTCGTAGTGTTTAAGAATAGATTTAATTGTGCCACACTCTTCCAAGTTAGCTTTGCAGAAGACAAGGCTATTGTCTGCAAAGAATAAATGTGAAATTTTTGGCTCGTTTCCAACATAAGCAAAGCTCGTTAGGGTCCCCTGACTTTCAGCATGTTGAATAAGACTTGAAAAATCCTCAGCACACAAAAGAAATAAATAAAGAGAAAGGGAACACCCTTGTCGTAACGCTTATTGTGGGATGACCAGCCCATGAGGGTGCCATTTATGATGAAGAAGAAGGAGGAAGAACTAATACACCTTCCCACCAGCTTTCTCCAATTTTTGTTGAACCCCAACTGATTCCTAACACCATCCAGAAACTTTCACTCCACACGATCATAGGCTTTACTCATATCTAGTTTGAGACTAAGCCATCCCTGATTACCATTGTTTCTTTTTTTTCATTGAATGCATCATTTCAAAAGCTATGATGGTGTTATCAGAGATCAATCTATTAGGGACAAAGGCACTCTGATTGTCTGAGATAATCATCTGCAGAATGCCTCGAAGTCTATTAGCCATAGTCTCGGAGATAATTTTATAAATGACATTACATAGACTTATGGGTCGATAGTCTGAGACACGCCTGGGATTCTTCACTTTAGGAATAAGATCCACGTGAGTATGATTAATATCACCAATCTCTTTCTCATTGTTTTGGATTCTAAACACAACTCCAGCACTCTATTGCCAACAATCTGCCAGTTTTGCTGATAGAAAGCTGCATAGAACCCATCTGGACCTGGTGCCTTTGTTGCTCCCATCGAGAAAACAGCTATTCTTATTTCCTCTGCACAAAAAGGTTTGGATACTTCCCGATTCATTTCGTCGGAGACTCGACGATTAACATGTTGAAGAACCTGGTTCATATCCTCCTCGGACGGTCATTGCGAAGTAAATATGTCAGAAAAATACTACTTAATAATTGTCTTAATGTCCTCTGTGTTGTCTCTCCATCGCCCATCTTCATCTTCAATGTCGTGGATCAAACTTTTCCTTTTCCATTGGGCAGCCTTAGAATGCAAAAACTTGTATTAGCATCACTTGCTTTGAGCCATTCAACTCTAGATCTTTGACACCAATAGTACTCTTCCAAGATCAGTGTTCTTTCCAATTTCTTATTGAGAGTGCGGATTCGTTCCTAATCCGATGCTGTTTGAATCCAATAATAAAGAGCCAATAAATCCTTACGAATATGCCTAACAGTTTTAGAAATGTTCTCAAATTTATGTCGTCTCCAAACGTCAAGTTTTCTAGCACAAATTTGCAAGTTGTTCATAAAAGAAACGACTGATCTCGTAAAAGTAGCTTGAGTCCAAGCATTAGATATAACATTCCCACACTCTTCTTCTCTCATTCACCAAGGTTCAAGGCGGAAACCTCTCCCCCGTTGACTTTCTCTACGAGAGATGGCTCTGCTATTCAAAGATACACAAATAGCTCTGTGATCTGAACCCTAGAAGTCAAGATACTCAACCCAAATACCAGGAAAAACGTCTCTCCATTTCGAAGAAGTCACCACTCGATCAATGCACTCCTGAACGTTAGCTGTATCATGCTTACCATTGTTCCATGTCATAATAGGTCCTTTGAATCCCAAATCTATCAAATCACAATCACCTAGAGCAGAACGAATCCAATCCACAAGAAAACCACACTTGTCAGACCCTCCTATTTTCTCCTCCACATAAAGAATAGCATTGAAATCACCCATGCAACACCAAGGAATATTCATTTGAGAGTGGAGTCTGCGAAGAATTTGCCAAGAGTCTTTGCAATGAGCCCGGTGAGGACCACCGTAAAACCCTGTGAACCTCCAGGTAAGTGTTATCATCAACGACAACAACATCTATATGATACAGAGAAAAGCTATGTATATTCACATTTCATTTAAATTTTCCACATTAGAATAAGCCCACCACTTCTACCCACACAATCAACATGTAAACCATTATTAAAACCAAGAGAATGTTTAATAGAACTAGCAGCCATACCCCAAAGTTTAGTTTCCATTAGAAAAACCATAGCTGGAGAAAAACTAGAACAAGGCTTCGTAGTCGTTGGAGCATTGTTCTTAATCAAGTGAGTTCAACTAATCAGGATGGTCACATGGTTCTTTATAAGCTACCAATCTCGTTTATGATAATTAATAAATTTATTCATTTTTGCGAGCAAATATTTGTCTTAATCAATCTCTAAACATAATTAGATAAATTCATAATTTTCAAAAGCAAGAAAAAAGAAAAAAGATAGTAAAGTTTAGCGCATAATCTTCAATTTTCTATGTAGTAGACATAAGTATAGAAATAGTAAGTTCAAATATCTTCTATCCAAGTAAACAAATAAATAATTTAAGTGCACTGATTGATCTATATTCGATAGAGTTCATAATCTAAATTGGCCTTGAAAGTAAGGAGTTCTTTTTCAATCATAAATGTAGTTTGGGATAACTTGTAAACATAATGCTATATAACTACCTATTTTTTTAACATGGAAATTTGAAGTTCCAATTCCTCATCTTCAATTTTTCTTTGCGCGTTGTTTACACCAAAAATTGGTGTGTATACACCCAAAGATTGGTGTAACAACCAAGAAGTAAATTTGTTGAAAAATGATCATAAAGTAGAGAGCAAACACAATTTTTATAGTGGTTCAACTGGAATTCTCTACAACCTATGTTCACTATAGTCAATATTATTGAAAAGAGATTTTTGTATACAAGAATGGGTTTAAGAGTTTTCAGATCCGCCCCTTTGCCTTCTTTATGTTAGGGTTTATATAGAATGTGCAAGCATGTTTACTATAATATTACTATAGCAATGCGTCTACTGTAGCAGCATGTGAAAAATGGTCTGGTGATGTCAAAAGAGTAGGTGGACTTTGTATGTAGTTCCCCTTGCATGTAGTGCAACTCCTAAAATATATCAACTATTACTAGAATAATATTACACCCCGCTCATTTGGCTCCCTAAATCCAAATATTATTGCTCATAGTTCTAAGGTCCTTTATATATACTACTCACCCAAAAGGATTAAGGAAGACTTTAGAATGTGGTGGATACTTCTAGAATGATCAATAGAGGTCTTGGCTATACTAGAAGACTCTAGATGATGCTACTAAGTCCTAGAAGACTCTAGACAAGGCCGGATGGTGCTAGATAGGTTGAACGGTCCTAGAAGCTCCTAGAATTACTTGGAGGAGCCAAGATAGTTGGTGGATATCTTAGAAGGATCTAGACTATGCTTTTTCTAGATTTCTCTATGTAAATATCTTCGTAGATATTGTAACTTCATTTGAGAATATTCTAAACCCTTTGTAAGATCATGCTACTTAGCACGATCATAATTCTTGGTTGGTTTAGGCTTTACCTATATAAAGGACCCATAGGATTCATTTGAATATAAGTCCTATTGATGAGAGTTGTAAGCATTCTAAGAGTAATACAAAGCATTCTTTTACTGAAACTCTCTTATCATTTGCCACTTTTCCTCAAAGCTTACTCTAAATCCCTTTCTTGAGTGTTGGTAGGCTGACTTAGTATGACGGACTATGCTAAATACTGCACGATTGTCTAGTTTAAGGCTAGGGTCGTAACAGCATAGTATCAGAGCTTTGGTTACGGGTTTTATCTTGGTAGTTCCATTGTCCATATGAAGACCATGGTTGTAACTCCCGACTCCGTTGAAGTTAGTGCTTTTGAATGTGGGCGTGATGAAGGGAAGAAGGGTACTACCTGCTGCAAGTCGAGGGATGTGGTGATTAGCATGGAGGCTAGAGTGTCCCCGACTAGAGTCTAACTTGGACAAGTTGGGCGAGCGTGTAGACGATCTAAATAGCCGTTGTGACGGTTTGGAGACTGAGGATATGGAGATCCACAGCGGTATGAACGATGCGCTTGGTGGGCTAGAGGCTAACTTAAGGCGTGAGATCGAGTCCCTTCATTCGGAGATTACCAAGGTACGAGATCTCTTCCAAAGAGAACTCACTAATATTTTACATTGAGTAGATAAGATGGGTGATGATCTTGCTTTGTACAAGCGAGCAATGGCCACGAGGGTAACCACCATAACAACTATTGAGGCAAGGAAGGTTAAAGTACCTAAACCAAAGACTAATGGAACTCACAATACTAGGGAAGTTGAGAACTTCCTATGAGGACTTAAACAATACTTTGAGGCTGCCGGTGTGATAGCGATGCAGGTAAAATTCATAATGCTGCTTTTATTTAACCGATATCGCCATACTATGGTAGAGGCAGAGACATGGGGAGATGCAACTAGGGGTGGGTACTATAGCCACCTTTGATGACTTCAAAAGGGACCTAATAAGGTAATTCTTACCTGAGAATGTCAAAGAGAAGGCGAAAGGCCGTCTTCGCTACCTTAAAAAATCTGGCAGTGTTAGAGACTATGTGAAAGAGTTTACCACACTTTTGCTCGAAGTCCCTGACACTTTAGATAAAGATACCCTATTCTTGTTCATGGATGGTCTTCAGAACTGGGCCAAGTTAGAGCTCAAGCACCGTGGCGTCCAAGACTTGGCTAATGCTGTTACAGTAACCGAGAGCTTTGTTGATTACTCTACTAACAAGGACCCCTATAAGGTCAGAGACAAGAAGGGTGGTGGAGCAAAGAGTGGGGGAGAGTAAACAAAATAAAGAAAATGGAACAAAGATAATTCCTCCTATAGGCACAAACATAAGGACAAAGAGAAGGAAGACTGTGGCTTTTCCAAGCCAAGAGTCAAGTGCTTCCATTATGATGGGCTACATTAGGTACACGAGTATCCCAAGAAGAAAGCACTCAATGCCTTAATTGCCTCTGAGCCAAGCCAAGAAGGAGGTGATAGGAAGGACGGTGGTGCACGTGTTGTTCCTTGCAACTCCTTAACGCCTTACAATCAGCTCATAAGTCATAAGCTATGGGCTTACTCTTTGTAGATGCAACAATCAATGGCAAAGCCACTAAAGTCTTGGTCGACACGGGTGCATCTCACAACTTCATCTTTGTTGAGAAAGCTAGGTTGTTGGGCTTGTTAGTGTCCAATAGAGTAAGCTCCCTCAAGGCAGTGAACTTAGCAACACGCCCTATCCATGGAGTTGCTCATAGTGTTAAGGCTAGCCTAGGTGCATGGGCTGGCCAACTTGACTTATCAATGGTGCCAATGGATGATTTTACGGTGGTGCTTGGTTTGGAGTTCCTTGATGCAGTGTGGGCATTCTCTGTTCCTTTTGCCAACTCTATGTGCATCATGAATGGTGAAAAGACTTATGTGGTACTAACAGAGCGATCCACGAAAGCGGGAAATAAAGTACTCTCTGCGCTTCAATTTAAGAAGGGATTGAGAAGGGAGGAGGAGAGTTACTTAGCCATCCTAAAGGAGCATGATGGTGAAGATTTGGAACCTCAAGATAACCTACCTATAGAGGTGCAACTTGTCTTGGATGAATTCCAAGATATAATGCCAGACGCTCTGCCCAAGAAACTTCTATCTAGGAGGGAGGTAGATCATGAAATCAAGCTTGAGCCAGGCACAAGACCACCCGCGATGAGTCCCTATCGAATGGCCCCTCCGGAGTTAGCAGAACTCCGGAAACAACTAAAAGAGTTGCTTGATGCTGGTTTCATCAGGCCCTCCAAAGCTCTTTTTGGTGCCTTAGTGTTATTCCAGAAGAAAAAAGATGGCTCACTAAGGATGTGCATTGATTATGGGCTCTTAACAAGATGACAGTGAGAAACAAGTACCCCATCCCGCTTATTGTTAACTTGTTTGATTTACTTGGGAATGCTAGAAACTTCTTAAAGCTTGATCTACACTCGAGGTACTACCAAGTATGCATATTAAAGGGAGATGAGCCCAAGACTACGTGCGTGATAAGGTATGGTGTTTACGAGTTCCTAGTCATGCCATTTGGTCTTACTAATGCACTTGCTACCTTTTGCACCCTCATAAATAAGCTATTCCATCCCTATCTCGATCAGTTCGTGGTGTTCTATCTTGAGGATATAGTCATTTATAGCAAGACCATGGAAGATCACCTAGAACATTTGAGAAAGATGTTCGAGATCTTGAGGGAAAACCAACTATTCATCAAGAAAGAGAAGTGCTTCTTCGCCTAAGAGGAAGTGATATTCCTAGGGCATAAGATAAAGGATGGGAAACTTATGATGGATGAAGCCAAGGTACAAGCCATCCAAGAGTGGGAACCTCCTATTAAGGTGCCAGAATTAAGATCCTTCCTCGGACTTATGAACTACTATAGGCGGTTCATCAAGTCCTAATCAGCAAGAGTAGTGCTAATCTGCTCAAGAAGAATAAGTCTTGGGAGTGGACACTTCAGTGTCAAGTTTCATTCGAAGACTTGAAGAGGGCGGTAAGCGAAGAGCCGGTTCTCAGCTTACCCGATCACTCAAAGGCATATGAGCTTCACACGGATTCCTCTAACTTTACTATTGGCGGAGTACTAATGTAAGAAGGGCATCTAATTGCATATTAAAGCCGCAAGCTCAATGTTACCGAGTGATGCTACATAGTGCTTGAAAAAAATATGACTACTGTCATCCATTGCCTAAGGGTATGGCGATACTACTTATTGGGTATTCACTTCACGATCATGACCGACAACATAGCAACAAATTGCTTTCAAACTCAGAAAAAGTTGAGTCCAAAGCAAGCTCGGTGGTAAGATTTCTTGGAAGAATTCGATTACAAGCTTGAATACAAGCCTGGGAAGACCAATGTGGTAGCAGATGCCCTAAGTGGAAAGACGGAGCTGGCTGCCTTAAGCAGGCCTGATAGCACCTTGATAGAGAAAATCAAGGAAGGACTAGAACACGATATTCTTACAAAGAGCCTGCTTCCCCTAGTGACAAAAGGAAAGACAAGACATTTTTGGCTGAGCAACAGACTTCTTTACACCAAAGATAATCGACTCTATGTACTTAAGTAAGGGAAGTTAAGAAAAGAGTTTATCAAAGAGTGCCACGATTTCTTGTGGGCTGGTCACCCAGGTCAGAAACATACTCTTGCTCTTATCAAATCAATCTACTATTGGTCTCTGTCGAGGGATGATGTCGAGGCCTATGTACGAACTTGTCTTGTGTATCAACAAGACAAGATGGAACATCAATCACCGGATAGATTGTTGGAACCTCTCCCTATTCCTGAGAGGCCGTGGGAGAGTATATCTATGGATTTTATCACTAGCCTGCCTAAGTCAGAGGGCTTTGACAGTATTATAGTAGTGGTGGATCGCTTCAGCAAGTATGTCACCTTTCTACCTTCTTTACCTGATTGTCCCATTGATGAGATTATGCGGCTATTTATGAAGCATGTTATGAAGCTTTCAGGAGTCCTATCAAATATCGTAAGTGATCGTAATCCCCCATTCACTAGAAGGTTTTGGACAAAATTGTTCAAGTTGATGGATTCAAACTTGAACTTTTCTACTAGCTTTCACCCCAAAAGCGATGGCCAGACGGAAAGGGTGAATGTCTTGCTGGAACCATATTTGAGGCACTTTGTGAGTGCCAAACAAAAAGATTGGGTAAAATTACTTGATGTAGCCTAATTCTCCTTTAATCTCTAAAGGAGTAAGTCTACGGGCAAGAGTCCCTTTGAGATAGTCATGGGTCAGTAACCTATGACTCCACATGCCTTAGCAATAAGTTACAGTGAAAAGAGTCCTACAGCATTCAAGTTTGCTAGGGCCTACTTGAACAAAACTTTTAAAAGAATGAAAAAGTGGGCCGACAAAAAAAAGAGGTGCGTTGAGTACCAAAAGGGGGATTTAGTTCTTGTCAAGTTGTTGCCCCAACAATTTAAAAACTTAAGAAAGGTGCATAAAGGGTTGGTGCGTAAATATGAGGGTCCATTTCTAGTACTCAAGTGTGTGGATAAGGCCTCCTATAAGCTTCAACTCCCTACCAAGTTAAAGATTGTCCCTGTCTTCTATGTTAGTATGCTAAAACCCTACCATAGAGATAAGGGAGATCTTTCAAGGGACGAGTCCAAAAGGGTATCTATTATAGTGGTAACCACTTTTGATAAAAAGGTAGTGTGTATTTTGTTTGATCACTTGATCCGCCGATGTGTGTTCCTAATTACAGAGAATATCTAGTGAAATGGAAGAATTTGCCTGAGGCTGAGGCTAGCTGGGAGCATGAGGATGTCTTATGGCAATTCAAAAACTATATCGAGTGGTTCAAAGTCGATAGCGTGATAGGGACATCGCGAACTTAAATGGGGGAGGGTGTTACGCCCTACTCATTTGGCTCCCTAAATTTAAATATTGTTGCTCATGGTTCTAAGGTCCTCTGTATATACTGCTCACCCAAAAGAATTAAGGAAGGCCCTAGAATGTGGTGGACACTTCTAGAATGATCAAGAGAGGTCTTGGTCGTACTAGAAGACTTTAGATGGCACTACTAAGTCCTAGAAGGCTCTAGATAAGGCTGGATAATACTAGATGGGTTGAACGGTCCTAGAAGCTCTTAGAATTACTTGGAAGAGCCAAGATGGTGGGTGAACCTCTTAGAAGGATCTAGACCGTGCTTGTTTTGGATTTCTCTATGTAAATATCTTTGTAGATATTGTAACTTTACTTGAGAATATTCTAAACCCTTTGTAAGATCATGCCACTTGGCACGATCATAACCCTTAGTTGGTTTAGGCTTTGCCTATATAAAGGACCTATTGGGTTCATTTGTATATAAGTCCCATTGATGAGAGTTGTAAGCATTCTAAGAGTAATACAAAGTATTCTTTCACTCAAACTCTCTTATCATTTGCCACTTTTCCTCAAAACTTACTCTAAATCCCTTTCTTGAGTGTTGGTAGACTGACTTAGTACGACTGACTATGCTAAGTACCGCACGATTATCTAGTTTAAGGCTAGGGTAGTGACAGAGTGGTATCAGAGCTTTGGTTATTTGTTTTATCTTGGTGGTTCCATTGTCCATATGAAGACCATGGTTGTAACTCCCGACCCCGTCGAAGTTGGAGCTTTTGAATGTGGGCGTGATGAAGGGAAGAAGGGTACTACCCACTGCAAGTCGAGGAACGTGGTGACTAGCTTGGAGGCTAGAGTGTCCCCGACTAGAGTCCAACTTGGACAAGTTGGGCGAGCGTGTGGACGATCTAAATAGCAGTTATGATGGTTTGGAGACCGAGGATGTGGAGATCCACAGTGGTATCAACGATGTGCTTAGTGGGCTAGAAGCTAACTTAAGGCGTGAGATCAAGTCCCTTCATTCGGAAATTACCAAGGTACGAGATCTCTTCCAAAGAGAACTCACTAATATTTTACGTTGAGTAGATGAGATGGATGGCGATCTTACTTTGTACAAGCGAGCAGTGGCCACGGGGGTAACCATCACAACAACTATTGAGGCAAGGAAGGTTGAAGTACCTAAACCAAAGACCAATGGTACTCACAATGCTAGGGAAGTTGAGAACTTCCTATGAGGACTTGAACAATACTTTGAGGCTGCCAGTGTGACAGCGATGCAGGTAAAATTCGTAATGCTACTTTTTATTTTACTGATATCGCCATGCTATAGTGGAGGCAGAGACACAGGGAGATGCAACGAGGGGTGTGCACTATAGCCACCTTTGATGACTTCAATAGGGACCTAAAAAGGTAATTCTTCCCCGAGAATGTCGAAGAGGAGGCGAGAGGCCATCTTCGCCGCCTCAAACAATCTGGCAGTATTAGAGACTATGTGAAAGAGTTTACCACACTTTTGCTCGAAGTCCCTAATACTTCAGATAAAGAGACCCTATTCTTGTTCATGGATGGTCTTCAGAACTGGGCTAAGTTAGAGCTCAAGCGTCGTGGCGTCCAGGACTTGGCTGATGCTGTTACAGTAACCGAGAGCTTTGTTGATTACTCTACTAACAAGGACCCCTCTAAGGCTAAATACAAGAAGAGTGGAGGAGCACAGAGTGGAGGAGAGCAAACAAAATGAGGAAAATGGAATAAAGATAATTCCTCCTATAGGCACAAAGACAAGGACAAAGAGAAGGAAGACTGTGACTTTTCCAAGCCAAGAGTCAAGTGCTTCCTTTGTGATAGGCTACATTAAGTACGCGAGTGTCCCAAGAAGAAAGCACTTAATGCCTTAATTGCCTCTGAGCCAAGCCAAGAAGGAGGTGATAGGGAGGAGGGTGGTGCACTTGTTGGTTCCTTGCAACTCCTTAACGCCTTGCAATCAGCTCATAAGTCATAAGCTATGGGCTTACTCTTTATGGATGCAACAATCAATGGCAAAACTACTAAAGTCTTGGTCGACATGGGTGCATCCCATAACTTCATCTCTGTTGAGGAAGCTAGGTGATTGGGCTTGTTAGTGTCCAATGGAGGAGGCTCCCTCAAGGCAGTGAACTTAGTAGCATGCCCCATCTATGGGGTTGCTTATGGTGTTAAGGCTAGCCTAGGTGCATGGGCTGGCCAACTTGACTTATCAATGGTACCAATAGATGATTTTATGGTGGTGCTTGGTTTGGAGTTCCTTGACGCAGTGCGGGCATTCTCTGTTCCTTTTGCCAATTTTATGTGCATCATGAATGGTGAAAAGACTTGTGTGGTACTAACGGAGCGGTCCACGAAAGCGGGAAACAAAGTACTCTCTGCATTTCAATTCAAGAAGGGCTTGAGAAGGGAGGAAGAGAGTTACTTAGCCATCCTAAAGGAGCATGATGATGAAGATTTAGAACCTCAAGGTAACTTGCCTATAGAGGTGCAACCTGTCTTGGATGAATTCCAAGATATAATGCCAGACGCTCTACCCAAGAAACTTCTACCTAGGAGGGAGGTAGATCATGAAATCAAGCTTGAGCCAGGCACAAGACCACTCACGATGAGTCCCTATCAAATGGCCCCTACGGAGTTAGCAGAACTCTGGAAACAACTAAAGGAGTTGCTTGATGCTGGTTTCATCTGGCCCTCCAAAGCTCCTTTTGGTGCCTTAATGTTATTCCAGAAGAAGAAAGATGGCTCACTAAGGATGTGCATTGATTATAGGCTTTTAACAAGGTGACAATGAGGAACAAGTACCTCATCCTGCTTATTGCTGACTTATACGATCAACTTGGGAATGCTAGATACTTCTTAAAGCTTGATCTACGCTCGAGGTACTGCCAAGTGTGCATAGTAAAAGGAGATGAGCCCAAGACTACGTGCATGATAAGGTATGGTGCTTACGAGTTCCTAGTCATGCCATTTGGTCTTACCAATGCACTTGCTACCTTTTTCACCCTCATGAATAAGCTATTCCATCCCTACCTCGATCAGTTCGTGGTGGTCTATCTTGATGATATAGTCATCTATAGTAAGACCATGAAAGAGCACCTAGAACATTTGAGAAAGATGTTCGAGGTCTTGAGGGAAAACCAACTATTCATCAAGAAAGAGAAGTGCTTCTTCGCCTAAGAGGAAGTGATATTTCTAGGGCATAAGATAAAAGATGGGAAACTTATGATGGATGAAGCCAAGGTGCAAGCCATTCAAGAGTGGGAACCTCATATTAAGGTGCCAGAATTATGATCCTTCCTCAGACTTGTGAATTATTATAGGCAGTTCATCAAGTCCTACTCAGTAAGAGTAGCGCCATTTACTAACCTACTAAGAAGAACAAGTCTTGAGAGTGGACACTTTAATGTCAAGTTTTATTCAAAAACTTGAAGAGAGCGGTAAGCGAAGAGCTGGTTCTTAGCTTACTTGATCACTCAAAAGCATATGAACTTCACACGGATTCCTCTAACTTTGTAATTGGCGGAGTACTAATGTAAGAAGGGCATCCAATTGCTTATGAAAGCCGCAAGCTCAATGTCACTGAGTGATGCTACACAGTGCTCGAAAAAGATATGACTGCTGTCATCCATTGCCTAAGGGTGTGGCGACACTACTTATTGGGTATTCACTTAACGATCATGACCGACAATATAGCCACAAGCTACTTTCAAAATTAGAAAAAGTTGAGTTCCAAGCAAGCTTGGTGGCAAGACTTCTTGGCAGAATTCGATTACAAGCTTGAATACAAGCCTGGGAAGGCCAATGTGGTAGCAGATGCCCTAAGCAGAAAGGCGGAGCTGGCTGCCTTAAGCAGGCCTGATAGCACCTTGATAGAGAAAATCAAGGAAGGACTAGAACACAATATTCTTGCAAAGAGCCTGCTTCCCCTAGTGACTAAAGGAAAGACAAGATATTTTTGGCTGAGCAATGAATTTCTCTACACCAGAGGTAATCGACTCTATGTGCCTAAGTAGGAGAAGTTAAGAAAAGAGCTTATCAAAGATACTACGATTCCTTGTGGGCTGGTCACCCAGGTCAGAAACATACTCTTGCTCTTATCAAATCAATCTACTATTGGCCTCAGTCGAGGGATGATGTCGAGGCCTATGTACGAACTTATCTTGTGTATCAACAAGACAAGATAGAACATCAATCACCGGGTAGATTGTTGGAACCTCTCCCTATTCCTGAGAGGTCGTGGGAGAGTATTTCTATGGATTTTACCACTAGCCTGCCTAAGTCAGAGGGCTTTGGCAGTATTATAGTAGTGGTGGATCACTTCAGCAAGTATGTTACTTTTATATCTACTTTACCTGATTGTCCCACTGATGAGATTGTGCGGCTATTTATGAAGCATATTGTGAAGCTTTGAGGAGTCCTATCAAACATCGTAAGTGATCGTAATCCCCCATTTGCTGGAAGGTTTTGGACAAAATTGTTCAAGTTGATGGATTCAAACTCGAACGTTTCTACTAGCTTTCACCTCCAAAGCGATGGCCAGACGGAAAGGGTGAATGTCTTGTATATTTGAGGCACTTTGTGAGTGCTAATCAAAAAGATTGGGCAAAATTACTTGATGTAGCCTAATTCTCCTTTAATCTCTAAAGGAGCGAGTCTACGGGCAAGAGTCCCTTCGAGATAGTCATGGGTCAATAACCTATGACCCCACATGCCTTAGCGATAAGTTATGGTGGAAAGAGTCCTACAACATTCAAGTTTGCTAGGGCCTACTTGAACAAAGCTTCTAAAAGAATGAAAAAGTGGGCCGATAAAAAAAGGAGGTGCGTTGAGTACCAAGAGGGGGATTTAGTCCTTGTCAAGTTATTGCCCCAATAATTCAAAACCTTAAGAAAGGTGCATAATGGGTTGGTTCGTAAATATGAGGGTCTATTTCTGGTACTCAAGCGTGTAGGTAAGGTCTCCTATAAGCTTCAACTCCCTGCCAACTTAAAGATTGTCCCTGTCTTCCATGTTAGCATGCTAAAACCCTACCATAGAGATGAGAGAGATCTTTCAAGGGACGAGTCCAAAAGGGTATCTACTGTAGTGGTAACCTCTTTAAATAAAGAGGTGGTGTGTATTTTGGTTGATCACTTGATCCGCCGACGTGTGTTCCTAATTACAGAGAATACGTAGTGAAATAGAAGAATTTTCCTGAGGCCGAAGCTAGCTGGGAGCATGAGGATGCCTTATGGCAATTCAAAAACCATATCGAGTGGTTTAAAGTCGATGGCATGATAGGGACATCGTGAACTTAAATGGGGAGGGTGTTACGCCCCGCTCATTTGGCTCCTTAAATCTAAATATTATTGCTCATGATTGTAAGGTCTTCTATATATACTGCTCACCCAAAAGGATTAAGGAAGGCCCTAGAATGTGGTGGACACTTTTAAAATGATGAAGAAAGGTCTTGGTCGTACTAGAAGACTTTAAATGGTACTACTAAGTCCTAGAAGATTCTAGACAAGGCTAGATGGTGCTAGATGGGTTGAACAGTCCTAGAAGCTCTTAGAATTACTTGGAAGAGCCAAGATAGTAGGTGAACCTCTTAGAAGGATCTAGACCGTGCTTGTTTTGGATTTCTCTATGTAAATATCTTTATAGATATTGTATTTTATTTGAGAATATTCTATACCCTTTGTAAGATCATGCCACTTGGCACGATCATAACCCTTAGTTGGTTTAGGCTTTGCCTATATAAAGTACCCCTTGGGTTCATTTACACATAAGTCTCATTGGTGAGAGTTGTAAGCATTCTAAGAGTAATACAAAGAATTCTTTCACTCAAACTCTCTTATCATTTGCTACTTTGCCTCAAAAATTACTCTAAATCTCTTTCTTGAGTGTTAGTAGGCTGACTTAAAGCGATGGACTATGCTAAGTGCCACACGATTGTCTAGTTTGAGGCTAGAGTCGTGACAATAAGCTCTTAGGAAACTGTGAGCTAATGTGTTGACAAGCAGTCATGC
This sequence comes from Parasponia andersonii, assembly GCA_002914805.1. Classification (NCBI taxonomy): domain Eukaryota; kingdom Viridiplantae; phylum Streptophyta; class Magnoliopsida; order Rosales; family Cannabaceae; genus Trema; species Trema andersonii. Next base: position 1,417,031 of record JXTB01000013.1, read on the forward strand.
ACTTCGAACTATTATTCCATTAGTTGCCACTATTTGAGTGGGCAAGGTGTCAATTAATATCATTCATATGAGCTAGTTGCTGACTTTTCTTTAATGGAAAAATTCCATGCACAATAATTAACCCTTAGGCTCCTTGGTTCTTTCAGAGTTATATGGAGCTTTCATTGTCAGGAAGGTGCGAACTTGTGAGGTGATGACATCTCGATTACCCCTAGTCCTATTATACTTTTTAGGAATCAAGTTCTTCGTTCTGCAGGTATGAACATGTCAGCTTACATCAATAGTTCAGATGATGCTCAATTGAGACTTATGCATCGTAGTAATATTGTCATAGACCACAAATAAGAAGTGAATGTATAAGATAGAAAACAGTACACCTATGTCTTGATTGTACTTAGATTAGTATAAAACAATTCAAATATGAATCAAATTTACCTGGTAATTAGGCTTGCATGATCTTTCTTCCCGTTTGTAGCTAATCATTATTTTCTAGGGCGAACTCAAGTTCTATAGACGTCAATGAATAGGTTGGAGAATTGCGACCTCACATGAGAGATTTTGATTTTGCTAAGAGGATTGCAACCTCAATTGATTAGGAATACTTTTGCCTATTGTATCTAGTTGATGCAGATTAGTTCAAACTTTATGCGAGCATGGCTCGACTTAAAGCAATCAGCCTTCACTTTGAATCTATTCGACTTAATAAAAAGCCATCCGAATAGGTTAGGTAACTTCTAAGAGATATGAGCTGAGTGATTCACACGCAAATGTCGATCTAATTTTCAAAAGTTTTATGTTGAAAGTTTAGCAGCAGTGTTTCATTCAGCACTATATACATTTTGCATAGTCACTTGTCATTCATGGAGGGACATCATGTTATTTAATATCATGAGTGTGACATGTCATAAGAAGGCTCATCCATACCAAGAATGAGCTTAGAAAACTAGCTATACAGATTTGCCCATGAATGAGCTTAGAAAACTAGCTATGCGGATTTGCCCATGGGAGTTTACCGATGGTCACTTATGCAGAGTTTTGGGACATAATTAGAATTTTTTAATTGTTCGTCTTACGTCTGATAATTTTTCCTGTCAAATGGACCCTATCATCTCGATGAGAGGATCACAAATATACAATTGATGTATTAATATCCTAAAGAAAGTATTTATTAGGCCATATGCTTTTTAGGCAAAAATTATATTTCCTTGGGAAAAATGGCCAATCACCCGGTACTATGCATAGTCTTCACACAGGAGCCAAGACTTGTGCTTAGTACTGATCCCCCAGTATTGCGCATAGTCTTTACACAGGAGGTCCAGTGGTGCATTCAGCTTGTGAGTTGCTTTGCCGTAAGCACAATTCGTGGACTGAGTTTCTGAGAGGATGCGTGGAGCTCTTAGACCATGCATGCATCAACATGAAATGGTCATATAAAGGCCACTCATTAGGAGACCAAGGATGCATGGTGCGCCAAGGCCACGCATACCTCAATACAAGTTGGCCTTGGTCGAGCCACTTGTGGAGTGGGACTACTAGAGGATACGTGGTGTGCCATGACCACGCATGCCTTAACAAGTGTTAGTCACGGGTAGACCTCTTGTAGGTCTCGATAGTAAGTAGGAAATTGGTGAGTAGTAGGATACTCCTATAGAGAATGTTACACACAAAGCTAGGAGCCACAAGAGAATCGTAAGCACTTGCTAGCACATAAGTGGCTTATTGCCATGATGATGCCTAGATGTGAGAACACCATTAGTGCCACGGAAGCTATCTGAGAGGTATTGATGTGGCTTTATTAGATGAGACAAAGTACTGACTTGGTCTTAGAACCTAATGACACATGCTACCAAGGGGTGAACATCCCTGGGTAGGGGCCATGTGGCATGAAACTTAACAACATATTGATAAGCTATGAATAGGGCAAGTAGCTCAGTAGAGGCAGTGGCATATGGAAGCCATCATAGTTATCTACAAGTAAGACTCGACATAAGTTATTCTTATAGGCATATGGCTTAGAACATGCACACCTAAAGGCGCGAAAAAGCAACCCATGGTATATGGATAGGCTGAAGGCTTATCGGGACATAGGAAGCCTTTGACATTAAAACTTTTAGACCGTAACACTGAGCATGAAGCGAGAAAGAAGATTCAAGGATCTTTGAATTTTCAAATAGGGTATGCAAATTCTACTCCTCTAGATAATCAATGCGTTAGACTTTTAGAAAGTAAATAGGAGATTGTACAACTAATCTTATTGCCCTCCTGTGTTGTAAGGTGAGCCTGAGCAATGCAATTGTATAAGGAGCCTCTAATGGAGCAGAGCTTATTAGAGCATGATAGAGTTTGAACATTGATTTGGAAATAGAGAGCTCCCCGATGATGCAAACCTTTAAGCACTTTTTCCAAAGGCGAGGTGAATGATGAACTTTTGCATATTAAAGAGCTCGAATGTGTAGATTTCGATGATTATTTCATGAGCTACTTGTTGAATCCATGGTCGTCTTTATTTCTATTGTCTTTTCTTCGGAGAGCTATTTTTCAGACAACTCACTTTTTTGCCCTTTCGACCTCTCAAGATATTCTCTATAGGATTCAACCTTCAAGTAGAGATCGCATCTTCGATAAAAGTCCATGGGAGTTCTACATTTTCGTTCTTGTATTTCTTCCCATAGTTTGCTTTTAGGTCGCACCTCTACCATCATTAGGAATAGGACTCCATATTCTGCAGCATAGGCAACTTTTGTGAGCTTGGTTGTGAAGCGGTTGAGGTATGATCTGAGACTTTCTTCGGGGCCTTGGTGAATATTTACTAGAGTATTCAATGGAATTGTGAAGCTCCTCATGTCCTAAAACTGCCTCAAGAATGCAGTTGAAATTATTGCCAAGAGGAAATCATATCGGTCTATAGTCTTTTGAACCACTTCTTTGCTACTCTTGTTAGAGAGTTGTTGCAAAATAACGACAATGTACGAGGTTAGCCAATTGTTGAAGCTCTATAAGGTCACTAAAATGATCCATGTGATCTTATGGGTTGGTCTTCCCTTCGAATCTGCTCATCGAAGGTAGCTTGAATATAGCAGAGAGTGGTGCAATACGGATTTCTTCATTGAAGGGCGAATGGCGACTAGTGACAAGCTCATCGTCATATATAAGCAGTGTATCTAAACCTGCTCTGAGATGATCAACATTAGTATTTCTAGGGAGTTGATCATTATCTCAAGCTGGCAGGATAATAGGCTCCTGGTTGTTATTATGGTGTGAGCTAGATTGTTGTAACTTCAGAGAAGCTTCAGTCGCATCATTAACTTAATGTGATCGTGGTCGATTGACATACTGCAAATGTGATCTATCTTGGTCATGCTCTCGTTGTTACTTCTCGAGAGTTCATCTTGGGTCTTTAACAATTTTTTTGATCGCATTTTTTCTTTGGTGTAGGATTACAACATCTACTTGATCACGATTGCCAGAAGAATTTTATTAAAGGGCTAGAGTACGACCAAAAATTTCTATGTCATAACTTCTGATTTGAACTTCGCATCGATCATTAGCTTTGCCTTTACTTTTAAGTAAGTGGCATAAATGATGACTATTCTGAAATATTATTTGTTCGTGACCATTTTCTTGATGTTTTGAGTATCTGGTGGATTGTGTTTTAGTAAGGCACTTAAGAAAGTCGTTTATTTGGTCAATGGCTAGCTGGAGATTTTTGAGTGTACTCTCAATTCTATCTTATCTTTGTTCGAGAGTTTTGCCAGGATTACTGATTTTAGGTCGATCATGTGAAATTGTGACATGTTTATCAGAATTCTGGGATTAATTCTGGCCATCAGCAATGACGTTTTGGTGAAAGGTACTTCATGTATTCGTCATAGATAATTTGAGAACTTTTGCTAGAATAACTCTCTTTCTAATACGAAACTATTGACACCAAAAATTGGTGTGTAGACACTCAAAGATTGGAGTAATAACCAAAATGTAAATTTGTAGAAAAATGATCGTAAGGTAGAGAGCACAATTTTTATAGTAGTTCAACTAGAATTCTCTACATTTATTGTTGTCAATATTACTATGAAGAAATTTTTGTATACAAGAATGTGAAAAATGGTTTTTTTTTCTTTCTTGTTTTTTTTTTTTTTCTGAAAGAGAAACAATTTATAGGACTAAAAATATCTCCTAATTAATTACAAATATACAATTGTAATATTTTGTAATTAATTCTAATTCATACTAAATAATTTAATGCTCCCCCTCAAGTTGGTGCGTAGATATCTATCATGCCCAACTTGTCCACAAATTTTGAAAGTGTGCGATTTGAGATTGCTTTGGTGAGAATGTCTGCCAATTGTTCTTCTAATCGAATTTCAAGTAATTCTAAACTTCTTTTCTCCAATTTCTCTTTGATAAAAAAAAACAATCAATCTCTACATGCTTTGTTCGATCATGATGAACTGGATTATAGGCCATATCACGAGCAGACTTGTTATCACAGTATAACTGGATTGATTTATTTGATAAATAACCCAAATCCTGAAGGAGGAGATTTAGCCACAATCCTTCACAAACTCCAAGAGCCATCCCCCTAAGTTCTGCTTCACCATTTGAGCGAGCAACGACACTTTATTTCTTGCTCCTCCAAGTAACAAGATTGCCACCTACAAAGGTAAAATATCCTGAGGTAGAGTTTTATCTCCAGCCCAGTCAGCATCAGTATATACCTCGATAGTTTGTTCCTTTGTTTTCCTAGAGAAAAGAATTTCTTTTCCTGGAGCTATTTTCAAGTATATCAAAATTCGTGTGACTGCATTCCTATGCTGCTCACCTGGATTATGCATAAATTGGCTGACGATGCTCAAAGCATATGTAAGATCTGGTCTTGCATGTGCTAAGTACATCAATCTGCTAACAAGTCTTTGGTATATTTCTTTGTCAGCTAGAACTTGATTAGATTCAGCACATAATTTTAATCCTTCCTCAATTGGTGTATTTACTGGTTGACATGCTGACATCCTAGTTTCTTTCAAAAGGTCGAAAGCATACTTACTTTGAGACAAGAAAATACCTTTTTGAGATCGAGATACTTCAATTCCTATAAAGTACTTTAAGGAGCCTAGATCTTTCATTTCAAATTCTTTGGACAAATATTCTTGAAGGGCTTGTCTTTCAACTGGATTATTTCCTGTTACTACCGTATCATCAACATAAATATTAAGTACGGTAATATTATCATTTTTCTTTTTCAAGAATAACATGTAATCTGAATTGCTCTAATGATAACCAAATACTACAATAGATTTTGTGAATCTTCAAAACCAGGCCCTGGGAGATTGCTTTAGACCATACAATGATTTCTTCAATTTACACACCTTCTGCCTTTGTTTTCCTGTCACCATGCACCCTAGGGGAAGATCCATGTAGACTTCTTCAGATAGTTCCCCATGAAAAAGGCGTTCTTCACATCAAACTGCTATAGTGGCCATTCAAAATTTGCAGCTAAGGATAACAAGATCAAACCATATTGATTTTTGCTACAGGCACAAAAGTTTCAGTGTAGTCAATTCTATGAGTCTGGGTATATCTCTTTGTCACCAATCTTGCTTTGAAGCATTCAATTGTACCATCAGCTTTGTACTTTATAGAAAAAATCCATCAACACCCAACTGATTTCTTTCCTATGGGAAGATCTTCAAGCTCCCATGTCTAGTTCTTTTGTAAGGAGGCCATCTCTTCATTAATTGCAACTTTCCATCTTGGGTCAGTTAAAGCTTCCTGCATACTATTATGAATAGATACAGTAGATAATTGACTTACAAATGATTGATTTGTTTTTGACAATTGATGTGTTGACACATAATGGCTCACGGGATATCTTACTTTACTAGACAACTCAGGTTCATAAGTTGGTTTTGGAATACCTCTTGTGTGACATTTTGGTAACTATCTCCTAGATGACTCAGGTATAGTATAAGGAGTATCCTCAGCTAATGATTGGTTTGGTATATTACTCGGGAGAGATTGAATCTTGACTTTTGAAGTTTCTTGACTTTCTGGATTACCACTTATATCCAAGTTTTGACCACTCGTATCTAAGTCACCTACATATTCATCAGATATTTCTGTCACATTAACGTTTATGTCCTCCGTATCTGTCATAAGATTGTATTTAAAAGTTTGAATTTCATCAAGATACTAACATCTGTCATAAGATTGTATTCAAAAGTTTGAATTTCATCAAGATACTCACTCTGAAATTCAGACGTAGAGTAATACTTCGTATCTTCATAGAAGACAACAACCATAGTAATGAATATGCATCGAGTAGGAGGGTGATAACATTGATACCCTTTTTGATATAGACAATATCCATCAAAAATACATTTCAAGGCTCGAGGCATTAACTTACTTCATTGATCTTTAAGTAGATGAACGTAGGCAATACAACCAAAGACATAGGGAGTTAGATTGGGGACTATGGGTGCTACAACAGCATCTGTAAGTGCATGAAATGGTGTTTGAAAGTTGAGCGTTCTCGATGGAACCTGATTTATGAGATAGGTGGCAGAGAAAAGAACTTTGCCCTAGTAGCAAGGGGGCATGTGTGCTTCAATGAGCAAAGCGCAAACAACCTCTAATAAGTGTTTGTTTTTACATTCAGCAACATCATTCTACTGTGGTATATCTGGACAACTAGTTTGATGAAAAATGTTGGAGTTCAGTACTACAATATTCTTCCTCGTTATCACTTCGAAGTACTTGAATCTTCGCATTATATTGTGTACGCATAATATTATAAAACTTCTGAAATAATAATGTAACTTCTGATTTGGATTTCATCAAACTTTACCGAGTTATCTGAGTACAATCATCGATAATGGTAACAAACTAATGAGCACCTCCTAACGTAGGAACTTTAGAAGAACCCCAAACATCAGAGTGAACAACCATAAACGGAGTTGAAATTTTATTTAAACTTAAAGAAAATGAAGCACGATGGCTTTTTGCAAGTGTACAAATATCACATTTAAAACTAGACATAACCAAATCAGTAAATAAAGTAGGAAACTACCGTTTTAAATAACCAAAAGAGGCATGGCCTAAAAGTCGATGCCAAAGCCAAATCTCAGTCATTTTCTTAGAGGTAGTGGTACTGTTCACAGTGAGAACTTGTTGAAGTTTGTTGACTCCAGATCTAAACAGTATAACATCCCTTTCTTAATACCATAACCAATCATTTGTTGAGTCTGAATATCCTTAAATACACAAGAATTAGGACCAATAAAAGCTTAAAAGAACTGTGTGAGGTCATGAGATGTGGGACTTGGCATGCTACGGCGTAAGACTCGACGAGGGACTTGGCGAGACATGAGATACAGTGTGGCGAGACTACGCGACGCGGACGCGGTATTGAAGGCACAGTAAGATGCGGTCTGGATTGCGGCAAGCGCAGCTGGGTCATGGTAAGGACTGAGACGCGGCAAGTGCGGACTGGGTCATGGCAAGGTGTGGTATGGATTGTGGCAAGTACAGCTCTGATGTGCGGGCGGTTTAGATCATGGCAAGGTGCGGGCTGGGTCGATCTGGTGCGCTGGTATGTGGCAAGGAACGAGTGAGATGGTTCTGGTGCACTGGTTTGGCAAGGCAAGCTGAGTGGTCTCGCGTGGTACACGGCGTTTCTGTTTTGGAATAGTGGTGGTCCGATTGTGGAGAAATAGAGGACGGTGTTGGTGTTGTGTGTGGAAATCGGTGGTCTTGTAATTCGATTTTGAGAATTCTGAGTTTTTTTTTTTTTTTTTTTTTTTACAAGAATAGGATTCAAACTCGCTCTGATACCATGAAAAATAGTTTTTTTTTCTCTCTTATTTTTTTTTTTCTGAAAAAGATACAATTTATAGAACTAAAAATATCTCCTAATTAATTAGGCCTAAGAGTTTTCAGATCCGCCCGTTTGCCTTCTTTATTTTGGGGTTTATAAGGAATGTGTTAGCGTGTCTACTGTAATATTACTATAACAAATGCATCTGCTATAGTAACAAGTGGAGAAATGGTCTGGTGATGTCAAAAGAGCAGGTGGACTTTGTCTCCCAATTATCTTTTGTAAAGTGCCGTGCATTTCCTCCACTGTTTGACGAAGTTTTGGTCAGCTTGCTATAAGAGGCAGCAAACTTCTTTTTGCTTTGTTTATATACAACTCATCTGGGCATCTTGAATCCGCGAGCTTTAATGTGTGAGCAGGTATAAAATAGCGAGCAGCCAAGTCTTATGTTCATATCGCACGAGCTGGTCATTGTTTGTTCACTGGGTGATACCTTGCATGTGGTGCAACTCCTAAAATATATCAATTACAAGTTACTAGAATAAGCTCCTAGGAACTTCAAGCTGATATTTGACAAGCAGTCATGCACTTTGAACTATTATTCCACGAGCTGCCACTATTTGAGTGGGCAAGGTATCGATTAATATATAATCGTTCATGTAAGCTAGTTGCTGACTTTTCTTTTAGTAAGAAAATTTATTCGGTGATTCTGTTGCCAATCCTCTATCTATTCTCTTTGCCCTATTTTTAAAATTATAATCTCAATTAAAATTTAAAATTTAATTACTAATTTTATAGCCTTTGTTTTTCCTAAACTGATCCTGAATTTATTTTATAATTTCTTTCTACTTACGCCCTTATCTTCTCCCTTTTTGTTTTTTGTTTTTTGTTTTGTGGATACTTTCAACTTTTTCCATGATTTTTTTGTTCTCTAGTTCTTGAGTGCTTCTATGTCCAACTCAAAATTTATTCTTCTCATTTATTATATTTTATTTTTATTTCTTTTATTTTATAACTTCTTTAATTTTTCAATTACGTAGAGATTATCTTTTGAGATTGTCTTCATAGCATTGGCTTTCTGGGTTTGAGAATATGTTTATTTAATGTGACGCACTCTATTTTAATGAGGTAAAAATGTGGTTCTTTACTACAAATAAAAATTTATTTCATGTCAAAATCGAATATGTACCAACTGGGATTAGAACGACCTATATCTGTAAAGGAACTAAGAGTTTCCCAATTTTATGGAATGTAAAAATTATGGGTTCTTAGCCTGAAGAGGAAAAGGTAAGGCAAGAGGGATACATATAATTAAGAAAAAAGGACAATGATAGACGGGGTTGTGTGGGCAAGAGTTTGAAATAGATAGATGTGTATGAACAGTAGATTTAGGGTTAGTTTGGGAATAATAAAGGTATAATAAATTGGAGTTAAATTTTAAATGTTAATTTCTATAATTTTGAAAATAAGGTGGAAAGAGTAAACATGATCAAAATAGAACCACTTTTTTTTTTATTTATTTGTTTTGTTATTTTTTCACTTATTCGAAGAATGACAAAAAAAAACAAAACACATTTTCAAGGTCCCGTTGAGATACTTCATAACTTCTCCCAAGAAAAATTCTTGCCAAATTGTGAAACAACTTAATTTTGTCAAAACAAAGAGACTGTTCTTTTGTACGTATATAAATGCTAAAACGATCAGCGATGAGAGATGAACAATTGTCAGCTTTTAAGTTCAATTGAAAACGCTTATAAAATTTGGGTTCATCGACCAATGTAACGTATGATGAGAAGGTAGAATAGGAGCGATGTGGACATGGCTTCTCTCGCCAAATGGGAACGCTAAATCGGAGAGAGGCACGTTTTCTTTGGGTGTCGAGATTTTACTGAGCTGAGCACCACAAATTATTCCCAAATTCTGCCCTATGACTCGCCCACTTACCTTCCAGTAGCTCCAACTTTTTGCCAAAGGACAAAAGTTCAAGACTAGAATATGTCAAAATGTGACTCAAGTACTCTTTTTTTTTTTTTTTTAACACTACTCAATTTCTCTTTTTACTTCTGCATTTACGTCTCAAAATTTCCACGATTGAGCCAACTTCAGACCAGATTAGACCCTTGTACGATTCCCTGGTTTCGTCTTTTCCCATTTTATTGCCTTCTTAATTATTAAAAAAATAAAATAAAATAAAATCAAGTGGCGATAGTGCTTCAGAGATATCAAACTAGAATAATAATAAAAATGCTATCACAAGTCCACTGTGCAATAACCGTTAAAATATCACCTTCATTTCACTTTCATAATCTCATTTCACAATGTTATAACTGGCAGTAGGCGAGACTAGTATCTCTCAGCCTGATATAGTGCTATTGATCAGCACAAAATTATCTGTTTTTTTTTTTAAGAAACAAAAACTGATTTGGTGCTATATATATTATTTATATATAAATATCAATTTAATCAATCAAAATTTATTATAAATATTTTTTATATTAAAAAATAAAAAATATATTAATAATATACTTCATAATAATTATTGAATCGCCGTAATCCATATGTAAATAATGTAAAGACGCTATAAGTTTTTCCACCAAAATTTATTTACCACACTATTGTGCCAATTTCATCGTAGTCAAACTGTATAGCAGTTCACATAATAAACAACTAACTCACTCGACCAACTATCAGATTTGATCACTTAAAAGAAATTATAATGAAATTGTTACGTCAGTTGCTATATAAATACATACCATGAATTTTAGGAGAAAATTAAAACTTCGCGGACACATCCCAATTAAGCTCATATCTAACTCGCAGACAAGCTCGCACTTGTAACAAATTATAAGATATAGTTTACTTGTTTGGTACGATCGTACTTTTAGCCGTTAGATTTCTTAGGAAGGAATGGGTCAGCTATTATTCATTTTGCGACAATTGCCATCAAATATATGTAGCAGATTTATAGGATACCGATGTAGATATATAATTAATTAAGGTGACAGTGTTCCATTGTCACAATAGGAGAGAAATGTGCAATAACCGGTAGGGTACTGATGCTTTTGAAGTGTTTTTTCTTTTTTTTTTTTTTTTGAAAGAGGCTTTTGAAGTGTTATGGTCTATTATATTAATTTTGTTGGAAGTGTATTCTTACTGATGATATAAGTGCTCTCTACCTCAAGGGGTCCCACTATGGCATGTGTAACAATGTGAGGATATTTTTTTCGCATCCGTCGTATCACTTATCGTCAATGGTTTGTAAAATATTTTGAATTACGATTAGAATTAAGATTTTGTTGAATTTGTACAATTTAATTACGATATTATATCTCATTTTTAAGTTAAACGTGAGTAAATTAAAAAAAAAGACCCAGTAATAAATACTAAATACAGGAGAGACAGCAAAAGTTTCTTCTGGACTAGAGTTGGAAACCCCCGTGTTGTTTAGAGACGTCTGGTCTAGACTGTGAAATTAGAAAATTAAATTAATGATGAACCAATGCGCACATTTGATTCCAGCTCTAATGTTTGCTTCCACACGCAACTCTCCTAAAGAGTTAAAAGCGACT